>VWZN01018872.1:556754-668835 GCA_013396955.1 Regulus satrapa | reverse complement strand
GCCGCGCCCCGGGGCTCCGCCGCAGCCGGACCCAGCCTTCGCAACGGCCTCGGCCCCCCGCAACTGCTCCGGGCCCCTCAGTTAGCCCCGGACCTGCTCCGCGCCCCGCACCGACCCTCCGCACCCGCGGCCGGAGTCCGCAGCCGGCCCCGAGGCGGCCCCGCCGCTCCGCGGGGGCAGCTCGCGTTCCCTTCGCATCCTCCCGCCTCGCCGCCCCGGCGCTAAATTGCCCCCGTTCCCCCGGCGCGGATTGGCACAAGGTGCCTGCTGCACCCTGACATCTCCCTGAACTCATTGTGATTTAAATAACAGCCCTTTCTCATCTAAACAAAGGTTCTTAATAGCAGATGCAAAGAATTCAGCTCATCTGAAAATCCAATAGCATTTAAGTGGATTAACTGCAATAACACAACTGAGGAGTGATACTATCCTTCATGGAAGACAATAGACTGTAAATGCACAGCCAGGGAGACTTATCCTTTCATCTCTGAATTTCCTTCAGCATTTCAAAAGCGAATGCTTTCTAGAAGCCCTGAAGGGGTTTGCACGCTACTGGCTTGGACATGCTTCTAGGAAACAACCTGTGCTTTAATGGGCACTTTGCAATTGCATAGAAGTTCCCACCAAAACAGAAGTGGCCTTTCAAGTACGTTTAATTCTCTCTCATGATGTCATGTAGGCTTACAGGGTGGTCTCCAGGACCACAAGGGGGGAAAAAAAAAGGTGGGGGTTGAAAAGAGAGAAAAGGAAAAGAGATGTAAAAGATTTGGAAGCACTTTAAAAAGNAAAAAAAAAAAAAAAAGACCCGAGTGCCACACTGCAGCAGAGCCATCCATCCATGCAGGGCAGGAGGAGGCAGAGCAGGGCAGGACACTCTGGTCGTGCCATCACTTTCTTACATGGCAGAAGTAAAAAGCGATTACTTCAGTTAAGAAAAAGTCTCATCTGCACAGTCTCATTTGCTGGGGTTAAAGAAGCAATTCTTACGGTCCATGTTGTCATAGTAATAAAAAAAAAATAATTACTAAACAGAGAAATAGATTCTGACAGTACCGGCTGACTGAGAATTTACTCCTCTCCTTCCTTCCTTGGTTGGCTAGTGCATTTGGGATCAGAAGCTCTGTGTATTTGTAGCTCTTGCTAGTGGTATTTCACTGCAAAAGACAACAGAGATAACTCCTGCTTAATTTTATGGTTAAAAAAAAAAACCTATGCAGTTTTGATTTTTCTCATATTTCCTTCATTTTATGAGAGACATACTGCATCAGCATCTTTTTTTAATCTGTCATTGTGGAGCTCAGATAAGCATCTTTCCTCTGGGTCAAGTTACACTTGGAGTAGCTTTTAACATTAGACTGTTTATAGGGATCATTACAAATATTTGATAATAATGCAAAAAATGTAAGATCCCAGAGGAGAGCAAAGACCAGGAATCAAGTAAAATTCACACGGTTGTTCTGCAAACAACTTTATACTTAGGTTGTCTGTCTGCTTACAAAACACATTTTGTCCTTGTCTATTGTTTGATCTAAGATTGCATTTGTTGCCTCTTTTTCCCTACATACATATTGCTGTGTGAAAAACAAAACACCAGTGCATGTTTACTTCAGTGTGGCACCTTCCTGCGGTCTGCACATCTATTGCACATGTGTGCACCAGACATGAAATATCATCTTTTATGTAATACCCACAAGCCACACATGAGGAAGGAGCGACAGGATGGTAGTTACGGGTTTAAAAAGGAAATCAGCACCGAGAACAGAGAGCCAGAAAATTAGGTTTTTCACTTTTTTGTTTATCTGAGAGCAGCAAGCAAGATATTGCTTGTCTAATTTAAAGCACGCACTATTAGAAGTCTCTCAAATGTCAGGAATTATAAAGAATTACACCATGACAGAGTGTTGAGAGGAAGGATTCCCAGGGTTTGCACAGCACTTGGCATGGGGGAAGGGATGCAGAAGCTCTTTGACAGAAAATGAGACCACTTGAGTGTCACCAGTGCTGCTTTCTGCGGGTGGAGCCAGCTGAAGCCAGGGTGCCCCAAATCAGGCATCCAGCACCCACTGCAGAGGCTCGTTTGAATCTCTGCTGCCTCAGCTCTTAGAAACGTGGGCCAGGCAATGTAACAGGACCAACTCTTGTTCACAGACCTGTGCTGGGCTGGGGGAAGGTCAGGGCTGGCCAGCAAGGTGGGCACTGTGGCTGGGAGGGGGCTGAAGCCATGGGGGGCACTGGGCTGACTGAAACACTACCTGAAGCCCTGGGCATCTCTCAGAGCTCAGGCTGGAACGAGGCTTTTGTTTGACTCTCCTGACGAGTCTTGAGGTTGCAAGAGGAATCATTTCATTGCAATGACATTCCTGCTGAGGGAGTTTTGGGAAACCTGAGTTTTTTCAGATTTTATTTTAGTGGGGATTTTGCCTCATAGATAATCCAGTTAAAGTTAACAAAACAATGGGTTTGGGTAAGGGTTTTCGTTGGAAGGGTGGCCTGCTTTTATTGCAGTGTGTTTGAGGCTGGCCAAAGCTGCTCTGTGTGTTCTGCAGGATACATCATGCCACCACATCTGTCCTGGCTCTGGAAAGGGACCTGAGGAAATACTCTCAGCAATTTGGACCTGCACCATTCTGTCAATGCCCCACAGTGTATATAACAAAGGATAAAAGTTCAGAACATAAAATCCAGAAAGCTGGACAGGAAAGATCACCAACTTTGGGTGGTTCCTCTCTGGTTTTGAACATTTTGTTGGCTTTTAGCGTCAGAGGGGCATGTGGCCATGGTGGAGGGAGGTCACTTTCCTGATCTGCAGCTCGGTTGCTGCCTGCCTGTGGAAAGGCATGCGGCTGGCACAGGAGCAGGTGCAGTGCAGGCAAGGATTACAAATGCAGAAGGCACTGATGGCAGACACACCGTTCCCTTTCCTGAATCTCAGACCGTAAAGAGCAGCAAGGAAAGCTGCGAGGAGAACAAGCAAGGTTGTTCATATTCCAGCTGGTGCACCTACAGACATGATTTCCTTCTTTTCCAGCTCTTCTCTTTGGATCTTCACACTGGCTCCGTCCTTCTGGCTGAGCTTTGTTGTCTTTGTAACTTTTGTTGGTGCAGCTTACCAGATGCTTTCACAGTTGGTAATTTTCTTAAATAGTCATGAGATGCAAAATCTTTCAGCTAACAGGAGTGATCAGAAGTGGTGGGGAAAAGTTTTATGATGTCTCTGCCCCAAACACAGAGGGTGGCCGTGGCCAGCATCCATTTATGTGGGTTGACACTTAAAGCTGCAATATTTCTGGAGAGGTTTTGCCCTCCTATGAATGGGGCAGGGTCCCTGTAGAGCTGGTTCTCCACCCAAAATTGCCCTTTTGACTTCAGCGTGGGTTAGATCCAATTGTCTCTGGAGACATTACTTGGTTTAATAGCCAAGAGAGACAGTAACACTCTTGTTAATGTGCTCCTCTCTCCCCCAGTGCCCAGCTGCTCCTTGCCCAGGAGCTTCAGCAGCACGGCTGAAAACGAGGGACTGTTTGACCTTCCCTGCTGCCGGAGCCACTGCTGAGTGACACACAGTTCACCTTCAGGGCTGGAGCACGAACTGGCAGCCCTGCCAGCCTGGCTAGCAAGATACCATGTTTAGGCATTGAACTAGGGCACTTGCATACCAGCACTGGCCGCTATTTTAGTGGGTATTGAAGCTGATCCCTGCTCCCCACCCCTGTGGGACAAGGGAGCTGCCGTGAGTGCGGGATATCCTCTGCCTGGTGGATAAAGCTATTAAAAATGGGCTGTGTTTTGTCAGGAATACGTAGTTCATCCAGCTGAATGACTGTAAAAGTACCAGCCCAGTTTAAGGTATGCTGATACATGCTGTAAATGAGAGCACTGCACACAGGGCTCAGTCCCTGGGGTCCTGTGCGTGCTGTGCTCATGTCTCCTCAGCAATGGGGGTGTAAAGCTCTTCTCCTCTGACTCAAATCAACACCAGTTGCAGTGATTCTGTGGAGACCATCCAGGATGTAACTCAGCCATGCTAAGTACCATAAAATTGTGATATTATTCTTTATTGTTTGTAGCTTGGAGGCCTGTAGAGGCCTAGCTTGGAGCAGTCAATTTTATTAAGCTCCATCCAAACACGGTGAGATAGTTGTTCTTCCTGAAGAATTTGTATTCTCCAAGTGTGAGCCGCCCCGTTTGTGTTCTTGTATCCATGCAACCTTGTTGCTCTTACAACATTACACATTTGTCCTCTGAGATTCCCTCCCTTGCAATAAAAACTCAAGAGAATGATACACACATTTTCAACTCCAAGCACACCAGAGACTGCAGGGTCCAGCAGTACCTAAGGGACACAGGAGATGTGGAGGCTGCAGTAGTGGAATTGCTAACTTTGAACTGCAAATGTTTGTAATGACTGTGAAGCTTCCTGATTGAATTTCTGACCCTTTCTGTCACAGAAACCTAGTTAATATAAGGGAAAGAGAAGAGCAAGTAAAGGACTGGTGATTGGTTTGCTTTTTTTAATTTTTTTAAATTTTTTCCTTTACAGAAACTCCAGTGTAGAGTTTTTTGCATTTTTCTTTTAATTTTCTTATACCTACAGCAGCCTGGTCCTCAGATGGTCTCAGTAGCTGCACATCGTTCAAGGATCATGCCTGAAGTCCCCAGGCCAGAGCAGTATCTCTACAGAAAGGCTTAATGGAGTCCACACTGAGTCTCCAAACTCACCCTCCCTGAGTACTTCCATCCTTTTGATGCACACTGGTATCCACAGACCCACTGATGGTGGTGCTCAAGTCAGGGCAGGCAACCCATGTGGTGGCATCTGCTCCTCAGCAGAAATTCCAAGGAATTCAGTGCTTTCCAGCTGTTTATTCTTGACAATTTGTACTTAGGTGATTTCTTCCTGAGCGCTGATACAGATCTTCCATAGCCACGAGGCACATCAGTAGTCAGAAATGCAGGGAGGGTGTAGAGAACCTGCCATGAGGCTGTGGCCAAACTGCAGGTGAGAAGCTGGGAGCAGCCATTTCCAAAGCCCTTTTCTCACCAGCTCAGGACAAGTTTTATAATTGCTCTGTTAAATTCCAGGTCCAGCAGACCTCTGAGAAGCACCTCTGGTCACATCATTTGGCTATGTCACATGGAGATGCCTTAACTTGCTCTGTCACCTGCTAGCTGCCGTCACATGGTCCCTAGGAGCATGTTCCTGACATACTGCCGGGCTAGAAAGGGAACACACACCCACATTTACAGCACAACTGAATTTCCTGGTTCTTGCAAGAAGTGAAGTGCAAAACCATAGAATTGTAGAACCATTTAGCTTGGGAAAAAAACCTCTAAGATCACCAAGTCTAACCATCTTCTCCACCCCATTGAATGTAGCATTTTTTTTACCTTTCAGTGGTGGTTTGTGATGCCACTCCCATCAATTGCGATACAGAACTCCTTCTTTCTTGGAAGTCAGTGAGGAGTACAGCATTAAAGCAGAGAGCAGGCAATGGCCCTTTAAGCATTGTCTGTTTAACTGTAGCATGATCTCTCCTGCACTCGAGTGCTTTCCATAAACAGCAAGTCATCCTGGAAGGGGAGGGAGAGGATGATAAATAATCCTGTTATTCATGCGACTGCGTTCTTTCATGAAACTGGGAAAAGGCAAAATAAAGTGGCGACTGCGAGGCTGAGAATGAAACGTGAGGCAGTGGGTTGTGTTGCTGCAGTTATTTGGGGCTGGAAGAAAATCTGCAAAGATAAAGGTGAGCAAAAAGGTTTAAAATGCTAAGGAGAAAGGCAAGAGACAGGACATAAAAGAGCAGCTTTCCCTGCATCCTTGCTTTGTGTCTGGGCTCACTGCTGGGGCTGGCTGAGGTTCTGGCTATCCAGCACCAGCTCCCACGGTGTGGCTACCTGTGCCAGAGGCTTCCCCGTGTGTGCACCTTGTGGAGAGGTGGGAAGTGGGAGATGACAGAGCTCCAGTAAAGACAGCTAGGCAATGAGAGAGGCAAAAGTGAGCAAACCCTGGGAAAGAAAGCTCATGGAACAATGAGGAAACAGAGAATTAATCTGTCTGCTTAGGGTCCTAGCAAGCGAGCTATAATTAGTTTTCATGGGACAGTTATGTTATTGCCTTCATCACCCTTTGCATCTGAGCCAGAGGTGCCTCCCCAGTTTGTGCTGGAGGTGCCCAGGCTGTGGCCTCTCCAGTTCTCCATCTGTGCTCTCCGTGCATCCCCTGGGCCCTGAGCTGGGACAGCTGAGGCACAGGCACCCCTCCCATTCCGTCAGCCCTGCTCGCAGGCAGCCTCCCACCAAGAGCTGGGACAGACAGCTGGGGGGAACATCTGAAACCACTGCAGCTGTCTGCTCTCTGCATGTGAGCCAGAGCTCCATCCCTGGGATGCAGGGCACTGGGCAGCTGGGTCCTGTACTGCTGCCTAATTGCCCGGTACCAGCCCCACCTTTGGCTTGTAAGAGAATCTCATCCTGGGACAGTGTGCCAGCCCTTCTAACACTTCAGTAATGGCACACATCCACTTCAGCAGCATCACGGGTTGGGATAATGCAGCCACATTGTTATAATCTTCAAAAAGTGTCTCTTCCCCTTGCATGGCATCAGTGCAATTCCTTCAGACTTATAAAAGCTTAAGGCTTTGTAAACAAGGCAGCCCTGAAGCCTAGGAATGGTAGAGAGAGAATTCCTCTCCATGTCCTAAATATTTTGGATGGGGAAAAAAGAAAAAAAGAGAAAAATAAGAAGAACATTTAAGACATCACCTTCCTTTCTAGTGTAAATGGGACCAGCTCCATCCAGCTTCGGCCTGGAGTCTCTTACACTGTCATTGTGCAAAGCTCCCAGTAAGGCGAATGGGAATTGCACATGATGTGATGGGAAAGCAAGCAGATACCTTTGTAAATACTGCACCCTCACACGAGCCACAAGTATCTTTCCTGAGACATCCTGCCAAACTAGCAGGTGTTTTTTACATCAGGCCTTATATTAACACACTCCTACGTATGTCTGGCTGCATCTGCTGCATTAACGATCCCTCGGTGCATAATGGCTGGGTTAGTTTGTGAAGTTAAATACCACGGGCAAGAGCCCAGCCACAATGCATACAAACCTCAAACTGCTTCTGTTTCAGTCACAAGGGTTACTGCTGAGCTTCTTTTGCTGTGACTTCTTCATTCTTTCTTCCTCTCACTGCATTTTTCCCTTGTTCCTGCCGTGTTCCATCCTTTCCCTAGTTTATGGTTTCCAGATTCCCTCCATGTCTATTTTCTCCATCTTTTGCTGTGTCTTTCCTGTCTCATTTCAGTTTCTGCAGATGCCAGAGAGAAAGAGGCTGCAGCCAGCCAACTCAAACTACTCCAACAGTCCCAGAGTGGTCGGAAACTCCTCCAGCCAGTGCATGTCTGGAGTGTGGGGACAGTGCCATGGGGGCTGCTGAGTGGGAATGCCACCATTTCAGCTCTGGCTGCTTGTAGTGGCTGCTATGGAAGTGAAAAAGGCCAGCTCAGGCCTGCTCAACTTCTACTCTCAGTGCAGAAAGCAAGTCCAAGTCCAAACCCACTGGGGAAAATATGTGCCCTTAGTGTAAAAGCCTGTTTTTACAGAAGCCAGTGGTAGGAGTCTTTGAGGATTAGTCTACTGTTGTAATTATCAATTATTTTCAACTATGATGTGGCTAGGCATAAAATCTGTTCAGAAAAATGGCAGGGCTGAATCTGAAGCCAGCTATCATAGACTTCTGCAAACACTCCCACCTGTCTTTATAGAGCTGTCACTAAAGTTAGGTTGAAATTTCCAAGGGCACCAAAGATGTGTGTGTGTGTGTGTTTAACTTCCACTGAAATGGGAGTTTGGGGCATTACTTAATGAGAAGGATTTGAAAAATACTCTTCTATCTGCCTTTGTTTAAAATTAAGATGCCAAATTCAAACATCCATGCCAGCATGGTGTCTGTTTCCATTGCTCATGCTTTTAGTCGTGCAGTTGTTGTCATGGTCCTTCATGGAGGTCTCACCTTTGGTCCCAAGCTCTCTTGGCCCTAGGTTTAGCTTTTTGCAGTAGTTCCATGGTGTGTGCACACACACAAAGCACAACAGCTGGTGGATCTCTTATTCATGGCTTAATCACTTCCCTCCGGAGGTGTGCGGTGTGATGTGTGGTCTTGCTCAATCCCGGCTTCCTGAGGGATGGAGCAGGAGGGTCAAACACAGCCCAGATTCAACCCAGTACTTAGGAACATGACTAACCCAGGGCATGGAATATTCTCTCACGTCATTAGAACGGACCTGCTTCTTTTCCTGGCGGCATTAAGCAAGCATTTAGTTCTTTGGAGTTTGTCTTACCACACCCTTCCCATCTCATGCTTATCTCGGTATCACACTTTGAGCTGCCCACTGGTTTTCCACACATCTCTGACTTTCCCCAGGCCATCCATCTGATCTCATAGCCACAGCTCTGGTGGTTCACCACTTGCCCCCATCGCACCCTTTGTAAAGGTTTGCTGTATCACTGCTACTTTCCTATCCATCTGGAATTTCCCCTGAAGGCTCTGAGCCACCTACTCTCTAAGTGTCATCAGACACCTATTGCTGGGAGGAACCTTTTGCTGTTTCTTTGTTTCATGGTTGCGTAATCCAAATTGGCTGTCGATTTAATTCAAAATGCCATCACACCAGAGCAGGGCCTCTGTATTTGAAGCAGTTGAGAAAAAGAAAATACTGATAAGGATCCAGATGGCTCAAGAGATTGGGAACCAGCAGTGGAGTCTGTAACCTTGACATCACTGCTCCAAAATGCAGCTCTGATCCACAGTGAACTTCATGGGCTCAGTCCAATTTCTGGTGTACGTATGGTCATGCCAGAAAAACTTACTTTATAAACGCCCCCTGATTTGGCTGGGAGTCCTGAAGAGGTGTGTGAGAGTCCCTCAAAACAGAGGAAATGTCCCCTGCTGCACCTGGATGATGCAGTCCCAGCAGTGCTTGTGCACCTTCTGCAGCAAGGGAAATTCAAACTGCAGCATTGCCGAGCTAGCCAGCTTCCACAGGGAAGACATTTCCTTCTCTTCCAAATTACCTTTCAAGACAGTTTTAAAATTGCCTCGTGCCTAAGTCTCATGAAGCAGTCCCAGTGGTCTGACTGATCCCATGTGTACCTGGTGAGAGACTCCTCAGAGGTGAAAGAACATTGCCAAAGTGTCAATAAAAGAATAAAAAGCAAGTAAAAATTTGTGTCTGGAGCATCCCTAAGATTAAAACAGTGTGAGAACAAAATCTGGCCATGCACACAGGAGCCAAGAGCCTTACTAAACTAAGCTACAATTTCTTGCAGCACAGCCTTCCTTCCTGCTGATGGTTCTTTTCTAACCTTGCTGTGCAGGAATTGGAAAGAAGCTGGTGCCAGAGAAGAAATGACTCTGAAGTGGCACTAAGGTCATTGCACACAGAGCAGAAGAGCAATCCAGCCTCCCAGGTTTCATTTAACAAAGCCACGATAGTCTGAGAGGGCATCAGACCCCATAGGGGTAGTCTTCCACTGTATGTGAAGGCAACAGAGCAAACAACTGCTTTTCCTTGCAAGGCTTCTTGGTGTGGATGTTGTCTGTCCTCATCAGCCCATGTTCACTCAGCTGCTCTCTCTGAGATTCCCCTTGCCCCTGCTGGAAAGCTGCCCAGGAACTCCCTCCACAGCTTAAGGGTAAAGACCAAATGAGCTCAGTCAGGCTTGTTAGACTCATAGAGTCATTAAGGTTGGAAAATATCTCCAAGATCATCAAGTCTAACTATTAGCCCAGCACTGCAGAGGTCTCAGCTAGAGGGTATCCCCAGGGGCCAAACCTACCTGTGTTTTAAATCCCCCCAGGGACAGTGACTCCACCACTGCCCTGGGCAGCCTGTTCTAATGCTTAACAACCCTTTTGGTGAAGAAATGTATCCTAATATCCAATCTAAACTGCCCCTGGCAGAGCTTGAGGCCATTTTCTCTTGTCCTATTCCTTGCTGGTTCAAAGACTGACCCTCCTGGCTACAACTACCTTTCAAGTAGTTGTATAGAACAAGAAAATCCCCACTGAGCTTCCTTTTCTTCAGCTCCTTCAGATGCTTCTCCTCAGACCTGTGCTCCAAAGGGGCTCCTTATTACTTGGGTTCCTGCCCTGCCTTGACACCCCATGCAGGTCATTTTCATTCTGTGGTCCTTGTTTTGGCTACTCAGGCATCCCCCAGTGCTCCTGGCTGTGAGATGCCCATGGCCTGGCAGTGCTGCTCTCTGCACTCCTGAGAGCTGGTCCCATCCCACACGTCCACAGCCCTGTGTCAGCCCCAGGGAGCTGCTTCGTACCATCCACAACTGTTTGGTTTATATTCGCATATCGGGCCATGACCCTGAACTGGCTTCTCCCTTTAAATTCCTTCCACATGGCTCTGCCCACACTGTCCACAAAGCCTCTCAAAGAAATGCAGCTTGGAAAAAAAAAAAAAATCTGAGAGGAAGAAAAACCCCTTCACAACAAAATGTCCTTCTCTCTCCGGCAGCTCCACTTGGGTGCGGTTTTCCCAACACTCCCCCGCAGCCGAGGCATGGAGTCTGTTCATCTTCTGCTCCCGCCGGCACTGCAGGGACAGGGTCACCCCATGGCTGGGCACAAACACCCACACACAGTCCCCATCCACAGAGGCTGGGCACCTTCCTGGAGTCACTGCATTGCTGTGAAACAGTGCTTTTACCGAGCTTTCATCCCAAGAGCCTTGATTCCCTTTAGCCTCTGCCATTGCATAGCCCTGGTCGGATTTTACAGCAGGGCTGGGAGCCTTCTCCCCTGGGTGAGGAGCCCACGACAGCCCCTCTGTCTTTCAACAGTTCTCCCTTTCCTATAAACATATATATAGGACTGTCCCCATATAGTGGCAGCTTCACACATGTGCTAGTGGGCGGGTAGCTCTGCATTTGCCCTCATGATTTCATGCCAGAAACATTTGCAAGTTCAGCTCACTGCTCAGTTTCCCCTCTCTCTCCTTCTCCCTTTCAGGGTTACTCCCCGAGTCTGCAAAGGCATCCCACGTTCCCCCTACCAGGCTGTGGGCTCCTGCCTGCCACCATCCTTCCAGCTTCATCATTGCCTCATCCTGCCCCAAGCTCTGAAAGATTTCCTTTAAGACTTTCAGTAAGATCAAAATAAATGTTGTCATATGCACTGCTGTTATCAAGCCTTCTCTTTTTGCCTCTTTTCTCAGCAGCTATTTTGGGATGATTAATAATTCACATTGAGGCTTGGCACAGCAATGGTTAAAGGGACGAAGCTGAACTGACGCAGGAGCCTTCTGGACAGAAGCAGTTTTATAAAGTCTTATAAGTGCTATTTTTTTCTTTAGGAAAGGAGTGGATGTTTTTTTTTTTTTTTTTAAGTTTTGTGAGAACAGGAATGTTTCTCTTTTAGCCAATTCCACATACTTTTTGTTATAGGAGAAGATGTGGTCTGAGGGTTTTAGCAGAGGCTAAAACAGGGGAGAACTGGATCTATTTTGGTGGTGTATCAAGTGGATAGGAAATAATCAAAAATGCTGTATTGAGAAATGAGTTTAGCAGCAGCTCCAGGCGAGCCCTGTTCTGCAGAGAGCCCTCCCTCCCCTCACCTGCCCAGCACCCAGCAGACCTGGCAAATGTGCAGATTTGATCCATTTCTACCCTTTGGCCAAAAGGCATTCCTTTAATCATGTCCTCCTGGGAGCTGAGGTTGCGAGTGTTTTTCTAGTGGTAAAACAAAGCATATTGGATGCCAGAGGCTGTTTCAAGGCAGTGTTCAGGGGGGTGTGCTGCATGGTGGACAGACAGGTCTCTCCTGGGGCTCCACTGGGATGCTCCCACACATCCTGGCTGATGGGCAGACTGTGGCTTTGCTCAGGCTGAAGCACATCAAACATTCCTTTCTGGGCACGGTGGTGCAACTGCCTCCTGCCTTGCACTGACTATTTTTCCTTCCCCACCTGCTGCCTGGCTGAAATCAGAACGCAGGTCTATCCGCTCTCAGCCCAGCACCCTGTCTCCATCACACCCTGCTCAGCAGAAAGGTGATGGAGTTTTTCCAGGACCCCACATGACACACATCCCTTTCTGAGGACATTCACTGGTCCCATCACTTCAGACACACCTCCAGGTCTGCCAATAGCCTCGCCTGGAATGATGGGTGGGATGTAAAATGGATTAAAAAGCAGAGGCCAGAACTTTTTTAGGTTAATCTCCTAATGCAAACGGATCATATTTGGCAGCAACATAAGGCAAGTTTCTCATCAGTTTATATTTCTGTTTTTCTTCCCTTTAACAATCTAATTTTGTAACATTGCTATGTGGAATCCAGATACAGATAATCCTCCCCCAGTTAACACCACTCTGGCTGTGCCCTATGGAAATCTGTGTGCTGCCTGTGGGAGCTGGAGACATGAGGGTGCTGTGCTGGTCTAGAGTCTGTCTGGAGGGGTTTCAGCAGATAATAGATAGCTCAGGGTCACAAGAAGAGCTGCTGGAAACACTTTTCATGAGCACTTTTGGAGAAAGTGGTTTTTTGTGTTTGTATCTCACCTTACACTTTGGTGCAGGGGACAATTGGTAGCTATTGAAAGCTGAAATATTCTGATCGTGGCAGAAGAGAAACTCACAATTTTCCCTGGAAAACTTTCACACCAAATTGAAATTTTCTGACATACTATTCAGCTAGAACGACCTTTTGTGCTGCAGAACAAACTGTGATGAACATTTTTTCTACCAGGTTTTTTTCCTGACAATTTGAATCCTGATGAGGGATTAGCTAACACAGCTCATTATCAGCACACGAAACATCAGAGAGGAGGACTTGGAGCTGTGTGAGATCTCAAAAACAACCATCTGATGCCAATATGCAATTTGAGATGCTGTCTTGATCAAAAAGGAGGATCCATGGGCTAAAGTTGGTGCTAATGTTAATCCCAGCTATGGGTGAAGTTGCCCCAAGGCTGAATTTGCCTCAAGAGATCAAGCCAGGGAGTGGATTAACTTCTAAGAAACTCTGAGTGAATGAATTAGCAGAATTACTGGGTAGGGTCAGCAATTAAATTATGAGTCCACTGCAGAGGAAACAGGATGCATTTCTAAAGGGCTAAGAATGGCCCCTTTGCTAGATTTATGGGGCTGAGGTGATGAGCGGGGGTCAGATAATAACCTTTCAAACCACCAAGGCAGACCAAATATGCTTTGCCATGGCCCGCTTGCTTTTCAATGCATGTGTGTCATGTTTGGAAAACAAGGCCTCGTCTGTCCAGGCCGAAACAGCAGCAACAAAATAACGCTGCTTGTTAGGGAAATGCCACCGCAGAGAAAAAAGATAATTGAAACATTCAGGCTGGCAGTACATGGGGATAAAGGCAATAAATCCTGAAAGCACACTGCCTTATCTCGGGCAGGAGCTGCCGGCGCTACTCCTTGGCCCGCGTTCCGCCGGGCCGGGGAGGCCTCGTCTGCGCCCGCTTATCCTGAGGGCCGGCCTTCAGCCAAGGCCACCAGCCTGCCATAAAACAGGGGTGCTGAGTGGGGACAGATACCTGTCCCTCCTCACGCTGCAGCTGCTCTCCCTTCCCCAGAAGCACCTGCAGTGCATTTGGGGTGTGTGAGCTAACCCCGAAGGCGCACGGCCACCAGAACGCTGCGCACAGCTGTGCCAGGGAAGGGTGGATGTGAGGAAAAGGTTCTTCAACCGGAGGGTGGTTGAGCACTGCGACAGGGAAACGGTCACAGCACCAAGCCTCACATGGTTCAAGTGCTTGGAGAATGCTCCCGGGCACAGGGTGGAATTTTTGGGTTGTTTTGTGCGGGGTCAGGAGCTGGGCTTGGTGATCCTTGTGTGCCCGTGATTCGATGAAAGCAGAGGTAGGGCTGGGAGGGACACACAGCCCCTTCTGCAGCCACTCCGGGCTGTCCAGCACAGCCCTGCTGGGTGTCCAGCATCACCAAAGGGCTCAGTGGGCTGGAGCTGCTGCTCCGGTGCTCACAGGCTCCTATCCCATCACCAGACCTTTCCTGGTGCCTCCACAAGCTACTGCTCCAGGGACTCTGAATTTATCTCAACATTACAGAGAGTAAGTGGTCAAGGAACACCCGTAATTCAGCTACAAATCTGATATAAAAATGATGCAAACTTTTCTTCTGAATTTATGTACAGCTGAAACATGAGCAATAGAGGGGAAAGCCTGCAAACAAAACTAGTATCCTCAAGTCTTCTGCTTATTACGTGGCAACAAAGGTATGTGATGCTGCAAAGCTCTTGGCTTGTGGCCTCACCCTGCTCTCACACAAGCCTTGCAGAAGTTATGCAAGTGCAATGGGAATCCATGAATTTTGATGAGGAGTATCTCTGCTTCTCACCGTTCATGCCTTTGTGACAGGAGGCAGCACAGAGATGTACTGCAAGGCAGCTGGATGGCAGTGACCACTTCATTGCTGCCCAGCAGGGCACCCCCTGGCTTTGTCCATCCAATTTTCCATGCTTGGTGTCCATTCTTCTGTTGTGGTACTGAGATTATTCTGGGAGTGGTTTTTCAGCTGGCAGCCTGGGCAGCAGCAGGGCCCAGCCCCAGCCTGGCAAAGAGGGTCCATGATGGGATATGGGCTTCAGAGAGTACATTTGGGCTGCAGGGCCTCTCCCCTTTGAGGTTTTTGAGAGCCCACCCTCTGCCATTTTATGTGCTTTGATGTTCTTCAGATGGAGATAGGATTTATAAAATACTTGACTGTAGGAAGAAACACAGAGGAGAATGCTATTTCTCCCCCCGCTTTTCCCCCTCTGCTCAAGTGCTTGATCCTGAAAGTACTGCTGAGACAAACCCACAGCCGGGGGGGAAATTATATTTTCCAAGACCCCTCCAAGGTGGGCAGTAGCACAGAGCAGTTGGCTCCGGTCTGTGTTGCTTTGTGCTTGACAAGCAGCAGCCAGAGAGTCTCCAGGGAGACCTGCTTTTCCTGAGGTGCCAGTACAACTCCTTACACGGAGCACAGCAGTTTGAGGTCCTGAGGCATCGCTGTCAGACCCCAGCTCTCTATGGAAATATTGCTCTGGGAAGGATTACCTCTCTCTGCAAAACACAAACTTTTCCTCTTCTCTGCTGCAGTAATTTTTCTGCAATTATAACTTACACTGAACAGCTCAAACTGCAGGCATTAACACAGCACAGGCTGCAGCCTCCCTTTACCTTCGGGTGGACAGCATGGATCAGATGGCACCCGGATGGTTTCAGCATGAATCACTCACTGCCTCTGTAACCAACATTCCCATAGCCTAAATCAATCAAAAAGAACATAAACCACATCAGAAGCCAGTTCTCAGATACTCATTTGCTAAGATTTTCGAAACCTCTTATATTAAACAGATCATCTCTTTGCAGGAGTATGAAGCTGCCCTAATTATACAAAAGGTGGAATGGGACAATCTTCCATCTGGGAAGGCTGTTTAACTTCTTCTGGCTTCCTAAAAAGCTATTGTCTTGTAAACTGAACATTCCTTCACTGGCCTGGTAGACACAACATTCCCCATGTCCCAACCAAGTGCTGCGCAAGGAGCAGCAGGACCCGAGCCAGTCAGCCCGAGCAGCCCCGGGCACAGCCCCACAGGGACGCCCCATTCAGAGCATGGTGTGCTGCCAAACACAGTTCTGCCTTGGCTTTTGCCGGTGGTTCCTCAGCAGTGGCCTCTGGTCTGCTTTTTTTGGAAGGAAAAGGTGCTCTGGGCAGCCCCCTCCCTCACACCAGGGATTGCTGTGATTGCAGGGACCTCGCTGGGTGAGCAGCAGCTCTCCAGCATTGGTCTGGTGGCTCTGAGGTTTCTTTACGTGGCTGGAGACACAATGAGAACCCCAGATCTTGAAGAAGAGGAACAGCTTCATCACAAAGGCTGCCTCGTTTCTCACCAGCCACCAGGGCTAGGTTCACCCACACCGACCGCCCAAGGAGGGTGATGTCTCAGGATGCCAAACAACATCCCTCAAACTTCCTTTGCATACAAACTTGCTCAGATCTTTTCTACAGCTGGAAAACCAACTGTGAGTAGCGTGAGGTGTCAGCTACTAACACCAAGTCACATCTTCTAGGAGGGACATTACTTCCATGTTATGATAAACCCAGGTGTTTTTATTTGGCACCAGTAGCTTTTATTATTCCTTTCCTTCATCTGTCATCAATACTGTGTTCAGTTTCTGCTTGTGTGCATGCTCTGGTAGATGCTATTGTACAGTTGACAGGCCTGAAATTTACACTTTGTGGGATGCATATTTCTTTCCGAAGGTTTTACATTACTAAAGGTAACAAGTCACAAAATAAAACCTTTGTTGCAAATATAATTTGAAATTAATCTTCATATAATCCACAGTAAATATTTATGTGCAATGCAATAGTGGCTGGATTTGTTTACAGTTTGAAATTGTTAGAGAGGATTCCATGTAGATTAGTCAACTAATCTGCTGTAATCTGCTTAAAAAGCAACTGAAATGGGTTTTCTTTCACTGAATCATGTTAGCCCTGTCTGTGCAGTGACTTCAGATAGGAAAGGGATTCAGACACAAAAGGGCATTTACCTTGTGGGTGCTCACAGCATTGCTCGCATTGCAGGAGAGCCATAAATTTCCCCTTCTGCCTTAGAGAACGGGACAGCTGCAGTGACTGAATTTAAGCTGAGATGAGTGTCAGGCTCTTCTATTCCATTTCCTTGCTGCAGCTTTTGAACTGTATTGCCTGGGGATAAACTGATCTTTGATGAGGCACCTGCACGGTGTCTGCACAGAAGTCATCCTTTCTGAATTTATTCTGTTTTATTTCACTCCCTCCTAAGGAGATCTGCAGGAGGTGCCTTTACCTAGCATGCTCCTGGAAATAAGAAAAGCATCCCATATCCTTTACTCCCAACACACCTTTGTTCACAGGAGAGTTGCAGCTCAAGGTGGAAAAATATTTTGGATATTCACTGTACTTCACAGAAGGTCTCTGAGTGATGTGGGCATCCATGGGACAGGTGTGTCTCCTCTGGGCTGTAAGGTCCATGCCTGGACCTCCGATAGCCCAGTGAGTGAAGCAGATGTCTTCCCCCAATCAAATCTCTTCCTTCAGATCCCATTCTGTGGCTTTCACCAATATTCAGAGGTTGGAGGATCTCCCCCAGCCCTTGCTCCTGCTGTGGGGATGCTCACACAGAGGTGGCCTCACAGATATGAGGTGATGGCTGCAGCATGAGTGAGTTCTGAGCTCTCTGCATCCTGTCTGTCCAGGACAGGCAGGAGCCAGGCAGGGAACAGCCAGGCTGGGAGAAGAGGGGGCTGAAACAAGCCACCCTGTGGGTATGAGGCCACTTTATTTCCCATTTACCCATCACACCGGGGACCAGCCAGGTGGCAGATGGGGTTGCATGCAGCTCCCTGCTCACCACTGGTTTTAAATCCCATCTCCTGCCTCCTTGCACAGGGAAGGTTGGGTACCTTCTGCCTGCAACCTGCTCCTCCATCCAGGCTTGAGCACAGCTCTGCTTCTGGAGGTTGAGACCTGGAACTTCCCCCAGAGAAACCTGGGGAAGGCAAAACACACCTTGTGTCCCCCATAAACAGCAACACTGGTAGGACTGTGGCTCCCAGTCTGGGAGGGGACCTAGCCCATCATCTGTGCTACCCTCTGGCAAAACACATCAGCCTTTGGTGTTGGGGCAGTCACTTTTCTCCCCCTTCACACATCCCCAGTGCCGGTAGATCATTTCAGTGTGGGTCCCTCTGAATAATACATTCATCCACAGTCCTTCCCCCACCCCGTCCTCAGCAAGGCCTTCATGAGTTGAATACGGTGGCTCAGCTCCAGCACACACAGCTGCCATCACTGCTGCAATTCTTTTGCCTTGAGAAAAAGCATATACAATTTAATATGCTCCTGGCACAACAGCTTTTCTGTAGCAGAGGAGGCGGGTTTGTTTATGGCTATTTTGATAGGGCAGCTTTCATCCAGACACAGGTTCTGCTGCATCTCCCCGCCTGCACAAGGGTGCCTTTGTTGAGCTGGTTCTCGTGTTCCTTTGCCCATTTTGGTACCTTCTGCTGCTCCCTGCAAACCCAAGGTTTAAAAAGCCCTCCTTGCTAGTCATGTTATTCTTTAAAAGTTAGATCCTGGGATAAGAGCCAGACATGCAAGGCAGTGAGAGAGGGTGTGATGCTTTACTGGATATGTGCCAAGGATATGAACCATCCTGCCACCTCATGGGAATTTGGCCCATGGAGCAGAGCTCATGGTGCTTGTGGTGGCCGTTAGCAGTGACTTACAGGCTTTCCAGGCTGGGGAGCAGCTCTGTTGCTTTCTCAGACACCTTCCATTTTGTTAAGAGCCATATGAACCATGCACAGGGGCACAACTCCTTCCTGCAGGCAGGGCCAAGATAGGGCTTTTCCATCTCTGCAGGAGCTGGCGCTGAGAGATGCAGATTCCCTTCTGACAGCAATTTCCAGAGTCACCCTTACGCAAGTTAAACTGTGAACAGTGACACATCTCCCTGCTCCGCACTCCCACGGCACCTCAGCTCCTCAGGCAGGGTGGGGTGTGGAGGAGATGTACCTCGGGGCTGGGAAGTCTCAATCAAACAACCCAGAGTCTGCAAGCCCAGCCAACTCCTTCTATCTGGCAAGCAGCTTGGGCTGCCCCTGGTTGATGAGGAGAAACAATCTCTTGTGTTTTTCAGCTGCTGAATCTGTTCCCTCTCACTACCACAGTGGAAATAAATGGTGGGAGGGTTTAGCCAGCACTAATTCATTGCCACGTTCAGTCTGAAGCCGCTGGGACTTTTTGCTTGGCCCACAAACACAACGGAGAAAATGAAACCGGATAGAAAATACAACGGATCATCCGATCATCGTAAGCACATGGGAACGAAACAGAGTCACTCTGTAGTGCACATGAATTCCACACATGTGGAGGAATGCAAAGCGGCTATTGTACCCCCACTTTGCAGATCCATTTCACTGCTTTCCCAGTTTATCTGGAAAATACATACTGCATGGTACTGTACGTCGTATTTCACTGCTATGCACCATGATGTCTTCTAATGGAACAATCGCCATGCTTGTAGTCTAAGGGCAATACAAAAGTGCTTTCAAATAATAACAATACATTTTCTGTATAAAGAGGATAGGGAGTAGCCATTTCCCAGAAAGGCTTGATTTCCCTGGAGCCAGCAGTATGAACATCCAGAGCGCCAGTAACAGCAGGCAGTGGTGAGAAATTCCCTACCTCATCATCAGTCTATACATCCTGTTTCCAACTGCCAGCTCTGGGAAGAGTGGAGGCTGTCAGCACCCACCGAGGGTAAGGTGAATGCACCCAGGGAGCCTTGGCAGCACAAGGCTCCATGGGGGCTTGGGTGGAGGGCACTTTTATGGCAAAACAGCTCTCTCGGCTTTGAACCAAAGCTGTGAGCAGAGGAGCAGAATTCTCGCAGCCCGACTCCCAGAGATCGCACAGCAGCACAGCATCTGCCAATTCATTCAGCACTGCTGGCCCATGCAGCAACATGGCACGCCACTGTTCCACGTTTGGAGGCAGTTTATGCTGGAATAGGAGCAGTCTTCTTGGGTAAAATGATGATTTTTTTCCTCCATAAGATCTCATGACTTTTTTAAGGGAACCCTGCACACTTCAAATTGCTGAAGCACAAGAGCATGGGGAGTATGCTGCAGCTGGTCTGGGCTGTGGAGGCTCTCTGTGATACTTGTGCAAAGAGTGACTTGAAAACAAGAATTAAAGCACAGCTAGGGAGGGGCTGGCACATTCACAAGGGAGAAGTTACTCTTGTACATCTGAGACAGGAGTCAGAGCAGCCCAAGGAGACGCTCATGCTTTGCTTTCCTTGCCCAGGCAAAGTGAAGCCTCTTTTCAAAAAACTCAATCCAGATTTTTAGACATCAGAAGAATCACTCTGGTATTGGAGCCTGATCAAGCACAAAAAATGTCCTCAGCCTTCAGAAAAATACCAGATGGCTGCAGATGCCAGCTCCTTCGGCCAGGCAGTGTTTTGAGAGAAGGCCAGCTTGTTGTGAGAGTGCTGCATCCCAGATACAACTCTGCGGAGCAGCAAAGAGCCACAGAGAAATCCCTGGAGGAGGAGGAGCATCCAAGCCAACGTATTCCCGTAACATCAGATTTTCGAGGCTACACATATGCTCATATCCAAATATGCTTTTTCTGCAGAGGGAAGAGGGACCTACAGAAGTGACTCTGGCTGGAAATGCTCTTATGAGTTTCTGAGCAGTAGTATACACTTGAAGCTCCAGTCAGAGTTGCCAAATAATTGGAAACAAGTTGAAAAAACTTACATGCCTGGCAATGTAAGAGGGGATGATTTGGTCTCTTCATAGTGAACTGGTCTTTGGAATATCAACTGTGAGACTTTAAGCTGGTTGGTTCTCAGTCACCTACTCTTTGAGGAGGTCATTAGGGTGTTGCTGCTGCACAGGATAATATTCTCTTTGCCCTACAGAAATGGACATAAATAACAAACCCTTCTCCCATAAATAGGGCAGTAAAAGGATTTATGTACCATTTAAGACTTAAAACTGAATGGGATGCACATACCTTGTGCAACTTTCACAACAGGAGAAATGTCACCTTTTGTGAGGTGACGCCACTTCCAAAGATCACTGACTGCAAGAAAAACAGCCCAGCAGCCAATAATCAGCTGGTTACTTGGTTCTCCAGCAGCTCGTGTTTCCCACCAACACCTGAACAGGTAACACAGTGTCAGGCTGTGTTTGCATGGAAGGATTCACAGGGTTCGTGTGACACAATGACTTTAGCACCACTTTAGTGCCACGAAGCAGAGAGAATGCCTGAGCCAGCCAGAGTAATGTGATACACACACCAAAGCCTGGTCAGCCACATGGCCTTGTAAAAACCTGAGGTGCAATTAGTTTCTGTTAAAAAAAAAAGTCCTTTCTTTTGTCTCAGGAGTCCTGAAATGGCTGTGACACAATTAAAACCAACCGAAAAAGGAATGACAATGAGGAGTGGTGAGATGCTCTTTTCTGGGGAGCGTGGGCTGGAAAGACCTCAGAGAGAGTGGTCACTTTTGATTACTGCATAATGTGAGTAATTCTCTGCAAAGACCAGTCCTTCCCTCCTGAATCATAGCAAAGGGGGGAAAAATAACACACTCCAAAAACGGAAAGCTGGACAGCCCTTGGATGTCAGGAGCCGCCCAAGATTTCTGTGAGGAGGCCGCCACAGAGAAGCTGCAAGGAGTGAGCCCCTGGCCCTGCCCTCTGCTCTGGGATGACAGTTCCAGCTCTGGAGCCAAGCTTGGACCATAACACACTTCCTGAAGTGGCCACCCAGAGCTCTGAACTCTGTGTCATCCAGAAGCCACACTCTCCAATCCTTCAACCCTTGTCTGTACCTTGATGCATGAGGTACAGTGGTTCCTTTTGAGGCTCTGCCTTCTCTGAGAAGTTTGTCCTCAGTGCAGTTCCTGACCAGCCCATGGCATGAACACAAGCCATGGCAGCAGCACAGTACATCCCTGGTGCCAAAACCGGGGCTGTGCTTCAGTCCCAGGGCAGCCACGCTTCTAAAAATCCCTGTGTGGCCAAAAGTTGAGAGGAACAACTGGGACAAATCCCTGGTGGGGTTGGGACTATGGGCTTTGCCTGTGATACTGGGGGAAAAGGAGCAGCACTGGTATTTGAAAAGGAAAGAGCCTGTTTTTCCCCTGGTGTAGCCCCTGGCTGTCTAATTGGCTCAGCATCAGTCCTGAGGGTTTCACAGCTGGCACCTGGACAACAACAGGAAGGTCCCAGAGACACCTTGGACCCCTATTTCTTTATACAGACATATATGGTTACATTTAAACAGATGAATTTTTTTCCTTCTTGCTAATCCTCCACAAAACCAGTTTGGTTTCCATTACTATATATAGCACTGGGAATCTTGGTCTATTTTTTGTCCCTTTGCATCTGATTATTTTCAGTAGAGCTCAAAGTTTTGATGATATGCAGATTTTAACTGGAACATGACATCTACTCACACAGACTTCCATTAGCAATAAACCCACAATGGCCACTTATAACGTAGAAGAATTTTATTCATACCATAATTCTGTCCCATCATCCACTGCAAATATTACAATTATCTTCAAAATGTCACTGAATATAATTTTGTTCCACTTAAAGCACAGGAATCCTGGTGTTAGACAGTTACATTTCTCTTGAGATTGCTTATAACAGAACCATAATTCAAACGTATTTTCCATGAGCTGTAAAAGTTTAAAGCAAAGAATCTGCAGTGTGTCTGTGTGCTTGAGTAACTTCTAAACAGTGAGGCTAATACTTGGGATTTGACAAAAGATGTGTCCGGCATATTATGTGAAACACCCACACTTTTTTTTACCAACACAACAGAAATGCAACAGGTAAAAGAACATACTTGAGTGACTGGTAACGTTTAAAAAATATTTCCTTTGAAAATTGCACGAGAGAATACAAAAACAGTGCAGCAAATAACCAAGTGCGTATACACTGACCTATCTATACAGAATGGGGGTCTGCCTATATAAATGTATGTGATAAAAATTACAAGGTTGGGAACTGTGAATGGTCATATTTAATAACACGTGCAAGAAGCATAACATAATCATAATAAATAGCAGCAACGAATATACACTAACAGGACCACTGAAATTATGCTAAAATAAATTAAGCACCTTTAAGTGATGAGAAGAGCGTGCAGCTGAGAAGCTTTTTAGCTCTGTGGGAACCACTGTGGGCAGCTACAGGAATATTTGGCCCTTGGTGGGAGTCAATAGGAAAGCATCCAATTAGTATTTGTTAATTCCAAAGAAGAAAGCAATTTTGTGTCAGTAGGACTCATTTCAGCCATTTAGCCAAGTTCAGCTACACCTCTAGTTTCAAAAGGGAGACTGGTGCTGCATTTCACTGCTTAACCTTTGGCATGTCAGAGGTACAGAAAGTTTGTATTTACCCAGAAGAATGCTGTTGTAAAGAAGAAATGGAGTTTTGGCCCGACTGAAGGGCAGGCAGTGCTGTTTAGGGCGGCTGAGATGCAAAGCTTTGCTGCTGCTGGCAACAACTTTACCCGCAAAGGTAAAGCTTTGCAAACCCATCCTTGAGGGCTGGGCAGACCCCCCAGCCTTGAGAAATCTGAAAAAAGCTCCATTCAGGAGGAGCCCCATGTGTAGACAGGGCAGCAATGACTGCCAGCAAGGTTGTGAGGCCCCTGGAGGGACCTGGGCTCCAGGATCCTGGTGCTCTTTGCTACACAATACCTGTCTTTTGGAGGAGAAGCAGCATTTTGAAGCACTTATTTGGCTTTCAGAAAATTTATTAAAAATTTTAAAATTTAATCATATACTAGAAGAAAGGCATTTGAATTTAATTAAGTGGACCTTATTAAAACAAGCTGCTGTATTTGTCCCTGAAGTGCACCTGGCACCATCTCTTCAGCATTTCATGTAATGTTCAGAGAGGTGGCTGAGGACATTCTGCTGAGTTTTGAAGCCCACTTAATTCAACAGAGAAGCCCCCATTGGATTTCTAAGGACTCCAGTGTAAACCCTAATTTTAAAAAAGCTGAGGACAAATAACTTATGTCCTAAAGGCTCCATTTGAATTCTTAAAAAACATGTCCCTTGACCTCTTCACCCAGAAGACAGGAGCAGGCTGTTTGCCTGAGCATATCCTACAAAGCAGACCCAAAAGGGTTTGTGACACAGAGGAATATGGCCCCTATATCTAAGCCACAAACAAAATCACTCAAAAGCTTTACTTTTCCCTGGCTTGCTGGAATGATCAAAACCTTCCTCCAACTTTCCTCCTTAAATTGCATCTCATCAATGAGACTGCCACTTGTTACATGGGATTTCAGAACCCAGTGAAAAGTCTGTACCCAGTGAAAAGTCTTTCAGAAGTGACAGGCAGAGAGATATCACGGAATCACGGACTGGTTTGGGGTGGAAGGGACCTGAAAGGCCATCGACTTCCAACCCCCTGCCATGGGCAAGGACACCTTTCACACCACTTGATCAAAGAACCTTGACAAAAAGTGAATAAGACCAGCTTTAAAGATAATAAAGAAAACAGAAATTAATATGTATTTTAAATAGTTGAACCCACAGTTTTAAGCAATATGAACCAACAATAGTAAAAATCTTGTCTACAAGCCAAGAGCCCAAAAGAGCTCCAATCTTCCCCAAAGCTAGTCTTACCCAAACTGTTATCCTTCCATTTCCACGATAAATGAGATTTTTGAGCTGACATCCACTAGGTGACATAAACAGAAAAAAATACACATAAAATGCACACTTCTTTTTTTTTTTTTCTTCATAAAGCTATGGAGCTGCACAGAGCAAATTTTAAGTGCACAAGGTCACATGAAGGCAGCTTTCCAGAGGAATCACTTAGACGGTGAGCGAAATGAAGCTGTTGTATCTCTGAATGTTTCTCTTGAGGATCTCGGAGCAGGGGCCCAGCACTCGCTCGAAGCGGGGCCGGTCCAGCTTCACACACTTGAGGGGTCCACGTGCCACCACCGTGGCCGCCCGGGGCCGGTTGAGCAGCAAGGCTATCTCACCTGGAAACAGAGACAACGCACCGTCACACGCCCTCCTCTCTTTCAGAGGGCGCGTATTCCACCATCCCGCTGCTCTCCTTGAAGAACATCTCCCTTTATATATCTCTTGACAGACACTTTACATAATTCTGTTGACAGTACAAATGCATTACACATGCATAATGCATGTGTGTAAAATGCCTTTGAAAACAAATGCTTTCAGACTGTTTTGCTGATTCTGGATCTGTCTCCTGTCAGCTACACTGCTGTAAACCAAGGAATGGATTCAGCTTCCCTGAAATCTCTGAGCATCGCTGAGAGCAGCGGCTGACCTGCATATAACCCCTCGCATGTAAGAGTGGAACACTAATTAAGACAATAAGTGCTTGACCCAGACGTGCCTGTCTTTCTGAACCATGCTTAGCTGAATTTTCTTACCAAAATAATCTGATGGACCAAGTCTTCCAACTTCGACGTACTCCTCGTTGTCGGACCTGCGCTGCAGGACGGAGGCTGTGCCCTGGGAAGAGAAAGGCAGGGAGTCAGCTGGCTTTGCTCATGCCAGTTCTGATTAAAAAGTACCCAGGCCTGAGTATTTCCTTTTGCACATCACACTCCTTCCTGATATATGAATAAAAGGAATTAAAGGTTTAAAAAACAAGTCCATCAAACAATTTCTCTGTTATAAATTGTTTGGATGCAGACATATTCAGCTCATAAAGAGGACAGGAACAGGACAGAACCCAGGAACTCCTATTTAACTAAACTACATCACGCTTCAATGTAAATGTATGCTTTAATATAATTTAAAAACATGTTCTGTGTGGATGCAGAACCTTAGAGAGAGAAACACACAGAAAAGATTTACATTAAGAAGAATAAAAAGGCAATTTTTCCAGTAATAATCCTGGGACACAATTTTGGAAGAGCAGCTAGAGCTTATTCCTCACCTGACCTATTGCTGAAATGGGTGGCAAAAGAAGTTTTTAATGCCTGTTGTAACAAAGGGTGATTTTTTTTTTTTTTTTAGGAGCTTTGCCCGCTCATGGCCTGTAGTGATCTGGACACCTGCAAGTCAGTCTCTGGAGAGATGGAATGTGCCTTGTCTCCACTACCCTTAATAACTCCTGTACCTGACACGTGCTAATACATGTCAAAACTCAGTTACAATATATTTAAACCTTCAAAGAGCAGAAATATTCTGACCTGGAGGAAATCTTAAATTATTGTGGCATAAAGCTTTTGCAGAAGAACAGAGAAGGGATCTGCTTTTCTGGAAAAAAACTACAGTAGCATATGAGAATATCTTATGAGTCCAAACCAAAAGCATAGGGAAGGGCCAAATGTTAACATACTGTGATTTTAATAGAAAAAAATAAACCTCCCTCCAGTGCAGAATATTCAGTAAACATTCCCTGGCTGCAAATATCCTGCAGCCTCCTTCTACCAAAAGAAACTTGTGCACCTCAAGTACGTAAATTTTATTTCTTCTGTCAAGTTTCCTGAAAAAAATCCTTTTCCTTGATATAATGAAATTGTTCCTCCAACACTGCATTTTTCCAAGATCTTCCAGTGAATCTGCAAGGACATGCAAATGCAGAGATAGTGTGATGAGCATTGTTTTTCACACTTGCTGTGGCTTTCAGAACAGACCCACATTCAGCAGTAGCATTCTCAGAAATACCCCACACAGGGAATAAGGCCTGTGTGGCATTATCGATTGCTCTCTTGCCAAACTTTGGGTCAGGTGCAGCTCAGTAAAATGATGCTGTTCTGATTGTACAGTGTAGATGGATTCAGCTTCAGAGTCACTTCCAGCCCCTGTCCTCCTCTCATCTCCATCTGGATCCTGGCAGAAACTGAACCCCTTGACCCAAATAGCTCTCTGCAATCCATGTCTCCAGTTCCTTTCCCAAAACTAATTTTTAAAAAAATCTTTTATTGCAGCTGTTTTATTACATAAAACAAACAAACAAAAAGTCCCTGAAGTAATCATAGTGACCACCCAGGTCAAATGAAGAAAGGACTCAATTCCCCACTGCTCACCTTCAGCACGTTGCTATAAAGGTAATCACAATACCAAGTGATATTGCTTTCATCTCCCCGAGTGTCAGCTTTTACTGTGGCTAATATTTTTCTGACAGGGTCCATGTGATATAGACTCCAATAAGTCAGCCTTCTGAAGCAATTTCTTCCACTGTTCCACTACAGTCAGGCTTTTTAATCCAAGAAACACCATATCTGCTGGAGAAGGACAGATGTGTCTGGCCTCCACAATAAACACTTGGCTTGGCAGGATAAAGCAATGCATATTCCAGATCCATATTTTTTCCACTCTTGTTTTAACAGTCACAGAGGCTTTTCCCGTTGCCCAGGGAGAGCAGGTCTATCTCAGAGCAAAACAAGCTTCCTGAAGCCTGACAGTGAGCACCCAGATGTCAGCTCTGATTACACTGCTTGGCCCCTCGTTGCACCACCAGCAGCTCCACGAGTGCATCCTGGAACATTGTCAGAGTGACCTTCACGGGAAGGCTGTCCACCCCAGGAAACAAAGAAGATGTTTTTATAATTGCCTGTCTCCATCACCTTCACTCTGTGTGTCTTACCTCTGGAATCAGCACTATGCTGACTGTAAGTAGAGGAGTAATCCAGTTGTAGGCAAACGGTGTAAATGGGGTAAAAATAATACAGAAATAAAATAACAAAGAGCAAAATAAAAGATGACAGAATAAAAGATTACAGAATAAAATAATTCAGAATAAAATACTACAGAAGCACTCCTTCATTACCCATATATCTGATAAAGTTGTCATTTATTCCATTTTGACACCTACCCTTGCCCTCATCCCAAGTTTTGTGGCTGTTTTTAATTTTATTTTACTTGTCACATCCTTCTGATAGAGTTTTTGATCTTTCTGTCCTTCTTGTGCTTTAGGATCCCCCACCTCCCACAAATGATAGGACTGAATAAACTCCCTGGGTGCTGTCCCAGAAGGTAAGGGCGTTATCTAACAAGGGTTCAGGGGCTCATCACTCTCGCTCCCGAATGCATTTTATCTCTATGGGAAAGACTTCTCCTTAAATGACACACAAAACTTGGCAAGATGAATCTCTGAAACAAGCTGCATGATCCTAGATTTGCAGGATCAGGCTGCCTAGTGCTGCTCAATTTAAAATACTGCCTTGTACACTGATACCCACCTCAGCCTCCTACATCACCAAGCAAACCCTACAGAGCATGAGCTCAAAGGCTGTCGAGAAGGTTGACACCATTTAATAAATCAGCCCTTTGTGATAATAAACTGAAGGCAGACAGGCATGTCTTTCTGCTAGCAGACACTTGGGAGGGAAATTATGGTCTTTGGGGGATCCAGGAATATTCCCTTTCAGTCACTGGGGAGTGCCTGTATTCCCAGAAACTGATAGCATTAACCTTCTCTCCTCTCCTCTGAGTAAATACGAGCATCCTATTGCAAAAACAACAAGAGTAGGAGTTCCCAAAGCACTGTGCCATCAGCACCTCTCTGCCACCCTCACCCCACGCACCTGCCTGCTCCCTCTGGCACTGCTCTGGAGCAGTGCTGGGAGTGTTTATTCAACTCCTTCAAAATGCCTCAGCAGTTTGTTTTGCAAAAATTTATGCCTGAGATATGGCACCATGATTTAAGATATAAAAAAATAAATCAAGGTTTATAATCCATGAGCTCCCATCCTCTGCAAAGTAATGAGATTTTGATAGATGTTTCACTTTTAAACTCTCAGACCCTACAGATAGATGAAGGAGACATTCTAGAGTGTGGCCCATCTGGATCAACACTGGGATTCCCAGCCTTATCCTGCAGGTATTTGCAAGCACTAATTGCTTCAGGAGCCCTGTTTTTATATTTAAGTATGAATCTTATAGCCAGCAGTTGGCCTAAAGAGCCTGGCTACAAAAGGCAAGTATGATTCATGGTGCTAAAAACTGAAATCCTGTATTTTTTTTTCCTCTATTCCAGCTCAGTGGGTCAGATGGGATCACTCTCAGGCAGCACAGGGCAAAATGTGGTTGCCCGTGTTACCCCTGGGTGGGACAGGCAGTGCAGGATGGGCTTCACCAGGGGCAGGGGGTGGGATGGGAGACCCTGCACTTTTTGAATCTTTTTGGTTTAAAAGTCAGTCATACTGATTGTTTGGTTTTGTTATCTAACCACCCTCTTTAAAGATATAGCCATTAATAAAAAATAAAATGAGGCTCCATCTGGGATAAAGGATAATTATTAAAAAGATGTTATTAGAATGATAAGAAAATAACTTCAATTTTCATAATGAGGAAGTTAATACTTTATACTTCCAGTTTTATTTCATACATTTTTTACTTACTGCTTTTTTAAAAAAAGCACAGGCAGCATTTTTTCCCCATGGCCTGGAAATGTGACATTTTTATCCTAGTTTTGAGCTTAGAAAGTTTTCCTAGCCTATTTTATTTTCCTCTTCACCACCCAGCACAAAGGGCAGTGCAGCGTATGGAATCAGAGATGGAAAGGTCAGGCTGATCATCTGCGATTGCCATTAGCTCCACCAATGGCAGCTCTGAACATACCTTTGCTCCTTCTCACTTTGTTAACCCACACACTCCATAATTCACACGTTCAAAAAGATAAGTTTCCCCTCACTCCACAGCCACACAAACCCTCATTAATGTGTTGCTATTAAATCTTTGCACAGCTACTACAAAAGGAGAAGGAAGGGGCTGTGCAGTGGCACAAAACGCTGCTGCTATCACGGCGAAGCAGAGGGACTGACTGGATGGAGCTGCTGCAGGTCTGAAATGAATTAGAAGATCTGTCACACAGTATGATTCTGGGAGGATTTCATTTAATTGCAGGCAAGGCAAGGTTTGTGGAAGTAATATATTTTATTAGATCGACAAGCAGAGATAGAAAAAGGAAGGAGAGCTCTCAGGCACATGTCTGTCTTCAGGTTGCCTATTTCCCCAGGTATATCTAATAAAATCTACCATTCACCTGTCTACAAAGACTCTCTGGGCCTTCTTACACTATAACAGCTACAACCATGTTAAGTTGCATCTTATTTAATCATATCTGCTTCCTAGAGCATCTCCAAATCATTAATTTAAGGAGAGCCAAAAACTCAAAATACTACAAATTTCCTGGAAATTCCTGGGAGTCGGAACTGGTTGATATTTCCAGGCCAAACCATTCTATGATTCTATGAAATAGTGATTGCCTGGTGAATCTGGGAGACCTGTCAGCCAATGCTTCACCCTCCACTTCAAAAAAAGGGTCATACAAATCAGTTCAGTTGTCTGATGTGAAACCTCAAACAAATTTGGTCTAGTTGGGAAACTCTCCCTTCTTTGGCTATCCCTCCAGATGAGCCAGTTGTGATGGTGGGAACAGGCTGCCAGAGCAGCCCCAGGTTTGCACTGACTGGAAAACTGGTGGCTTTTGCTTTGCTTATCTTAAACAAGTCAGTTATTTTCTGCATCCATTAGAATTCACTATAAATACAGCACAAGGCAATGCCCAAGGTATTGAGCTGCTGAGAGCTTTTGAGAACAAATATGCAACATTTTACATATCCAGCTTTTTTAATTTGGTCGTGACTCAGTACATTTGGAGTTGGATTGATTTCATGGGATTTTTAGGAAGCCACCCCATTGGGAATGGGGTTAGGATTAATAATGCAAGGTCAAAGGAGCTCTAAAGGCAATGTCTGAGTAACAAGCTCTGCTCCCTGATACCCACCCAGTCTCCTTAAGAGAGCAGTGCTGCCAAAAGCACCTTTACACCGTCAGTGATCATCACTCCACTGTCGATATAACATTATTACACTGGCCATCATTTTCAACAACACATCAAATTTTAGCAGAGATGGAAAGCACCTGTCACTGCCCAGCTGGCAGAGATCCTGGACATCATCTCTACAGCCATGACTGCCATCAAACAACGTGCAGGTTGCTCTGTGTTTTATACCACACCTACATCAAACCGCTCTACATATGCCCAAACTCCCAGCCCGTTGCTATTCAGACGTGTTTCTATTAGGACTAGTTTAGGACTATGGGTTTAGGAATAACAGCCAGACCTGGGAGAGAGGAACAAAGCTGTCTGGAGCAGTGACCAAAATAGCCACAAACACTAAGGTACTTTTAAAGAAGACAATCAATCATAAGGCAAGTGTAGCTTAAAACAGCAGAAAGAACTAAGCCACAGGGCATTTCCTAGGGATATACAGGAGGCCAGGGTTAAGGCCCAGACATGACTACACCCAGCCCATCATTAATCACCAGGAAATGCCTTTGTCTTGATCGTTCAGTATTTAAAATCATAGATGTCTGACACGGGAAGACCTTTTCAGTCTTTTTGTTCATCCCCCTAATGCAGTACCTCATACAATCTTTCCCTTCAGTGTTTCTTTGATACAGCCTGCATTAAACCTGTTCTGTACCTATGTATTCCTCTTGAAGTAAAAGAAATGCTGTTACTAAATGGAAGGAGTCAAGATTCAGACAGAGAGAGACAGTAAACACAGTGAAAAGCCAAAAGAAATTGTACCAGCTGCAATTTGCTTTGTGCGTGGAGAACCTTTCCTGTTGAAAGACTTTACAGGAGCAAAACTTTAAGTTTTATAGTATATGCTGACTTCAAATTGTTGCCCTTGAGCCACAGCAGCAGAGCTATCATCGGGCTAGACCACTCAGGTGTCCAGTAGAGGCATATCCACATGTTAGGGGACTCATGACTTCATCATCATCACCATCATCATCATCCCCCATCATCAGACAGAGGGACACCACAGCCCCGGTGCCACGGAAGTGCCACATTTTACAAACCACCAGCTGCCAATTGGGGCTGGGAAGCCTGGAAGCAAGGGGATGGTGGCAGAGGAATAAGGGTAGCAGCTCTGAGCCATGGGAGGAACCCCTTGCCTGGGGTGTGATCCTCCTTGGCTAGTTGTCCTGGCTCCATGCCCAGAGAGCTGGGAAGCCATTGCACCACAGCGTTTGGGGTTCCTCTGCATTTTTATCTTTACTCCATTCTGGGATTTTGGTCGCCCCTTCCATTACACATTCAGTCACCTGCTGCAGGGGTGACAAGAAGCAGAGCTACGCAGTAAAGGTGGGCTCAGATGTTGGTTTTACTGAATCATCTCAGGGATACTTGGCCTTGACTAATCAGTAGCTTCTGTGGGAAAACAACTGAATTAATATTCATGCCGGTGCCAGATTTTAAAGATCGTCTGTGCCAAGCGCTGTGGATTATTGGCAACAAGGCCCTGTTTTCCTCCCTCAGACATGTCAGTGTACAAAGCAATAAAAGTCACAAAGGGAAAAAAATGTTGCATTTTAGAGATTCTTTCTTTCTACAAAGCTAGCCATTATCTTGACTCTCTCTGAAGCCAGGAAACGTCCACTGAGTCAACATAAAAGTGACTTTATAATGGGTTATTCATCAACTGTTCATATTTGTGACTGACCTGACAGGGCTCATCTCCTGGAAGCAGAGAGCTACCACCTACAGCCAGGGCAGGGGTGAATGTATGGGAGAGAAAACACGAAAACAGTGCTGAACCTCCCTCACCCTGCCCGCAGAATCCTTTCTGGTGAAAATCGTTTTTAGCTGTTAATGCTGTTTTACGGCCCAATTACTCCTACCACCATCTGCTTCTTTGTGAAAACATTCTGTAGATGCTGAAGTAACCAGACCAAGCAAAAGGCTGAGGCAGACATTGTCATTAAAGTCTCATAACTAATGCTGTGACCAGGGCTGGGAGAGCAGCTGTGGCCAGCAAGGGCAGCAGCTTTTGAGCAAGAAATAAAACTTGGAATAAACTGGAGGAAAGAGAGAAGATAGTTTATCCCACAGATCAGGAAAACACCCCATGGAAAGTTCTCTTTGAGTCCTTTCAGTTGGTGAATCTTGTGTGTTCAAAGGACCGAATTCTGAAATTCAGAAGAAAAAACCTCACTAACTCAAAATTGCCTCATCCTGGAGCACACTGAGAAGGGTCTTGAATGCTCCAGAAAATCCACACTGCACAGCTAAGGAAGGAGCCGTAAGGGCTATATTCTTGCAGCAAATCTGCAGTCAACTCGATATCTTTGCAGAGGAGGGACAAAAACTATTCTACTAAGGGACAGCTTTAACGTGATCCAGAGAAAGGGATGAACTCCAGCAGGGATTGGGAAATTCTCAATTTCTCTTCCTCTAGGTTGAGCACCACCATATTTCAGCTGTTGTTTACACTGCAGTGTTTTTGCTTGAAGATAGAGAAGCTCTCCTCAAAACAGAGAACAGAGCTCCCAGCTCCTGACACAGCAGATGCCTTTAATGTCAGTTCACATTCAACATGCCCGGGGCCATAAAGTTCTTGTTCACCTTGACTAAGTGCTTTGAATCAGGGCTTTTGAGCTCAGGCTCTGGTGCCAAAGGAGCTTATGGGGATCCTGAAAACCTTGAGGGGTAAACAGCCTGTGCTGCTCTCCTTATGCCCATGGAGAAGCTTTTAATTCCCTGTGAACCTCCAATGCTTTTGCAGACTGTCCTGGTAGGAAGTCACTGCTGGACAGGACTAAAGAGCACCAACCATACCCTAAAGTTGATATTAGCTCAGGAAGAAGCCACAGGCTGCTTTGAACACAGAGAATATCTTGCACTCTGATTTTTATGCATATTCAAATGAGATATGCATATATTAAGAATGAAACTGCCTAACTTTGCCTAATTACTAACTTTGGGGTTTACTTCTCTACACACCAAATGATTTCCCTGATTTCCCTGATTTCCACATATCCCAGAGTGGTACAGGGCCAGGGTGTGTCTGTCATTCCAGCATAAACTTCAATTTTATGGGTTTACAAATCAGATGTTTTAAATTACAGCTGAATGAGACTGGAGACTCCTACACAAGTTGTCATGTCAAAAGTGAACCGGGGAAANTAAAAAGAGTCAAAATAAAATAATAGAACTACAACCAACAGAGATCTTTTCCTTTCAGTCAATTAAGATTGCTGAGAGAAGTATCTTTTAATTATTCTTTTTTTTTTTTTTTTTTTTTTTTTTAATGCTGGGTATAGCATGTGCAAAAAAAGGCTTGGAACAGTACTTTAAAGCCTTTGGGAACAGTGTGGCTGCATTGCATCCTCCTGGGAATTTTGCTTCAAGACCGAGGTTTATCAATATCCCAAAGACAGAGTAACACAGCAGGTCCTGTGTGTACATCCTGGTGCTGACATAAGCAATGTCCTCATTCCCAGTGTCCTGGAAGACCACCAGCACATCACTCCTCAGCTGCCATTTCAGCCCTCAGGGACTGTGATAGCATCATTCCTGGGACAGCTTTTATGTTAGAGCTAAGGATCAGCAGTTCTAGGGCTACTTTCCAAAAGAAGACAAATCCTTTGAACTATGTAGCCAAAGACACTGCAAATATTTCTTTAGCCAGTAAATAATCTTGGATTTTTGTTATTTGCCAGCCTTTGATTTATAAAAGAGACCTTTCTACAAAAACAAGGGAAGAAATCAACACATTTCTGCCAGCAAGACAAAGAGCAAGTGACTTCCACATAACTGCAGTATAAAATAGCACCCATCATTTTGGGGTGGTGACATTTAACCTCAAGGAATAAGGATGGCCCATTAATGATGGGGTGCTGGCCACAGGCTCCCATTTTTTCTCTGCCTTAGACCTTCCATAAGCAAAATCATGAAGGTCCAGACCTTCAAGGTGCCTAATTCCCATCAATTGCTTTTTTCAGGAATGAAGAACTGTCCCAATTCTTGTGCCCTCTGCTTCAGATCCCACCACAGCCCAGAGAGGTTGCTTTACACACCTCATCAGAAGTTGTGGTGAGGATAAAAACCCTGTAACCTTCATGAGATGTTCCTGTAGGTAAGAAGGAATGAGCTGGTTAAAAGGTTAAATGTATTATAGACCGCAGTTATTAAAACTCTTACAATTATTTAATTATAAAATTATTTATCTCATACTGTATGGAGGGGCCAAATCCAGATGGAAACTCTTTTCCATCACAAACTACTGGCTGTGCACGTTGCTCTTACTCTGTTCTCCTTTCCATCAAACCTCTTTTTCAAAAAGACTCATTTTCTTAATATAAAAGCTCTCTGACATTAACGCTATTGCAGAAGGATGAAGCAAGAGGACTTAATTCTGGTTGTGGACTCAAGATTGAGTCACGACTGGGTTTGACAGTATTTTTTTAACTGTACATTTTCAAACTATTATATATTATTCTCTACTCTCTGGGTTCATAGCAACTCACAGAATTTACATACAGTTGTCCTGGTTTCTGCCACAAATGAGGAACAAAATCTGCAAAGCTCTAAAATAGACTAGAAATAGTGGCTAATGTGAAGTTACACAAAATTGTTAGGAAAACGCTCCCTTGCATTTCACCTCTGAGGTTTCAGGTTTTGCAGAATTCACCAGAGGTGACTGCACTGCAGTGGTTATTGGTGGGGCTGGAGAAAGAGTTGGAAGGAAAGGTCAAAAGCTGCAGCCACTGACAGGTCCTCCATGGCTGGTGGAAAGAAGGAAGGGAGCAGCCATTCGCTTCCTATCAAACATTATCCCATGGATATGCAGCCTGATCCACTGTCCATGGAAGTTAAACTGAGTTTAACAAGAGATGAACTTAGCTGACATTTTAGTCTCTTTGACTCAGCAAAACACTTCGCCTCCATCCCTGCTCAGGATGGAACCCAATCACACACCCAACTATGCATCTTTGACATCAGCTGGCCATTAAAACTGGATCCTGAGCACAGAGGAGCTCTGTAGCAGGGCCAATGGAAATGCTGCTGCTCCACCACAACTGGGTGGCATCAAGAAAATCAAACGTCCTGTAAGACGTAAAAGCTCTGTGGGAAACAATGTCTGTGCAGTTAAAAACAAGCAGAGTACAGAGCCCTGGTGCCTGCTGGCTCTGTTTATTCAGGATATTTTGTTTATTGGGTACATTAGGAGTCGCTGCAGACTGCCTTTGACAAACATTTTCGGTATCAACAAAATCCTGGTAACACTAAGCAGCTCAGATTTGTAGCCTTTGAAACTCCTTTTCTCGACAACATTCATCTTCCTAATTAATAATTAATCGCACTGTGTTTTAAAGAGATTATCAGGTGTGATAGCAGAGTGTGCCTAAGGCAGTGACTTCATTATCCCTACGGAAGGAGTTTACTTTGTAGTTCTCCTGCCTGTCGCAGGGGTGGGTGCCAAAGGGGGTCTCTCTTAGGTTAGAATGTCAAAGAGCAACGACTTAGGGCAGGAAACAATTGGGCTATTATTTCTCTTTTTTCTTTTTTTCTTTTCCTTCTTAAGGAGCTTTTAAATCATAAATCTTCAGATGCTGGTTGTGTGATTTAAGGCTCAAGTTGAGTTTTCCTTCAGAAAGGCCCAGTTCTGTGTAGGACCAGCTGCCCTTTGGAGGCAGGGGCAGGTTACCATGGCAGGAAGAGTTTACAAACACTGTTCCACCTACAGGCTTTGAACTCCATCTGTGCAGGGACGCTCCAGAGCGTGCCAAGAGTGTCAGCAGGGCTGGAAACACTGATTTCACCTACAGGACACTATCTCAAGTACACTCTCATCAAGAACTTACAGCGGATCCTGCCCAGACCGGAGCCAGTTTGTGGCCCTGACTCGAAATGTCAACAGCAGCACGGAAGGAACAGCCCCCACTGAGGACTACTGGGCTGTTTCCAACATGACCAGCCAAGGATAGTGCTGGGAAAATAATCATTACCAATTAATTGCTCTCATTTTTCAATAAAGCAGCTCTATGCATTCATTCTGAAAGGCCTTTTGCAGTATCAGTGGGGTTTTTTCTCTTATTTGTTGATTTTGCTATTCCCATTGCTTGGTTTCAGTAGTGACATATATTTATGCCTTTTCCCATTAAGCTTTTCCTCACCTTCAAGAAGTGTCATTAGGATTGTTCCCACTGAAGAGGAAACAGGGAGTGCAGTGTTCTGCCCACAGACTGAACAGGTGAGACTGAAAATCAGATGCCCTGACCATGCCTCTCTCTAACCAGCAGGATAATAAGGAAGAATACAAATCCCCAGAAGTGCTTTTTAGAAGTGCTTTTCACAAAGGAGTTGCAGAAGAGTACCCTCTGTAACTTACCACAAATCTGCAGTTAAATATACTGTTTTTTAAAGCTAAAAAAAACCAACCTAATGCCAAACTCCTTGATACCAGGGGTCCATTTCTCCTTGAATTGTCTCCTGTGAATTATCTTCTATTTTTAGGTCTTTTATTTTTAGGCTGCTGCATGCAATTGCTGGGCAGCTCGACCAGCTATTAATTTGAGATGTTTTACTTCTCATGCAGATTTATTTCTATGCTTTCTGCACCACTTCAACCAACCTGTCCTGGGAGCAGATGACAGGCTGCACATTTAAAGGGCAGCCACAAGCTGTGCTCTCCGGGTTCAGCGTGGCCCTGTCAGAAAGAAACCTTTAGCTGTTCTCTCCTCCTCCACCTGCGCACGTTTGCATCTGTGCACACATTTTTCTCAAACCGTGTCAAACTTTATGAGCACGATGGGCCATATGGCAGCAGCTCAGCAAGCCCTGAGTGTGCAGCTGAGGCTCAGAGGGTCCCTGAGCGCCGTGGGTGAGTCCCGTGGCAGGGTGGGTGCTCTGGCTGGTGACAGGCGACGCCGGCGCTCGGACAGGGGAGGGTGGCAGCTGGAAACCCCAGCAGGCTGCCTGCAGGTCCCTGCGTTTTTGGCAGCTGCCTCACAGACTTCGAGGTACTGTGCCACCCAGCCAAAGCTGGAAGCTGAACTTCAGAGAGTGGTACATGATCATAACCGCTATTTTTAATACTATTGTCGCTACCTTTCTCAGTAACCTAGACAACAGCAAAAACCTCTTTCCAGTTTCAGAGCACTACTACACTGGTTTGAACTACTGTTTGAGCTGGAGTCAGTGGCAAAGCACGAGTTGGGAATAAAACCAGCCCCTGTTCAACTGGCATTTCATTTAAAGGGACTTTTAACTCCACAAAGCTCACATGCCTTTGCATCCACCACTTTAAAATGCTGGCTAAAAATATTTGCGTTATCTGAAGTCAGATGAATAAATCCTCCCCACTGCTGGGTACACAGTGTGGCAGTGCACGACACAACTGCAAATTTATTTGTTAGAAACCGTACATCTGTTATGATTTACGCTTGCCAAAATATAATTCTTTATGGCAACAATTGTTTCATGGTGCTTAAAGTTTTTCACCTCTGTGCCAGGAATCTCATATGGGATAATTCCATGACCTTGGAATCCAGCAGATACATTCCACATCTGTCTGGTCTGGGAAAGCCCAAGTTTGTTGTGTGAAAACCATAGTGGGAAAGTAAGACCTGGAAATATCTGAAACTACAGAAACTGCAGGGCTGCTTCTTTGCTTTTTGTCCCCCTTTTAATTACCAGTTTCAAGTGCAGTAAATCAATCTCACAGAAGTTGTTACTTTGCTTTTGTAAGCAAACATTCACTGATGCTATCTTCACATTAAGGAATATGGTATAAACATTACAATAACTCTATCTTCGGGGAAAAAAACCAAAAACACAGTCTTTAAATATTGAAACTAAATCTTGTTGAAGGCTGCTTGATATTTAAACAGAAAATAACCCAAACTACTGCAAGTAAACATCTTACTGGTGCCTGTGAAGACTTAGGGTGGCAGAAAAACTGCAGCTATCCTGGAATCTCAGGGTATACACTTTTCTCATTAGGCTTTTTAGCCAAAAATGAACCATAAACAGCTTTGTGAGCAGTGAACTTTAAAAGCTCTGTTTCCTGTGATTCTTCCCTGTGCACATTTTTCTGTTATTCTAATAATTTGGCTGAGCTCCTGCTGCAGCCTCACTTTCCAAGGGGCACTGTAGCAATTCCATGTACACAGCCTGCACCTCAAATAACCTGCATCCCAAATAAACTGTGCAACACTGGAGGCAGGAGGAAGGTGGACAGAAAGCCAAAGGTCATGGAAAAATTCCCTGTAAGAAATACACAGAAAAATGTGTTTGCTTGATAGAAGGGGGAGACTAATTAGACTTGTCCATACTAACTAGGATGATATTCCTGGTTTAAAGCAGGAATTGCTGTTCTGATCGTCACTGGGGCTATCAGTCTCCCTTTCAAAAGGTCTCAATGGTTTCCCTTCAGTCTGCAAATCCTGAAGGTGCCAATCCACTCAAAGTCCTCGGGCAGGACCAACGTCCTTACAGCATCCCAAAGGGACGGCACAGCGCAAGGCAGCAGGGCAGGCTCATCAGAAATGAATGACTAATTGATGAATTTCAACAATTTTAAATATACACGTGAGTCTTGGGTGCCTTAGAGAAGCTTTTATGCCGGGAGTCACAAGATCCCACTTGAAACCAGTGTCTGGGATTCACCAAAGCTTTATAAAGTGATAACTGATTTGTCTAAGGCATGACATGAATGATCATGGTTTGGGCTGGAAGTGACCTTAAAGATCCTCTTGTTCCCTTCTGCCATGGGCAGGGATACCTCCCAGTAATTCAGGTTGCTCCAAGCCTTGTCCAACGTGACCTTGAACACCTCCAGGGCTGGGGCAGCCACAGCTTCTCTGGGCACCCTGTGCCAGGGCCTCCCCACCTTCACGGGGAGAATTTCCTCCTGATATCTAATCTAAACCTACTCTCTTTCTTTTGAAGCCATTCCCCTGTCCTGTCACTCCAGGCTCTTGCAAATAGTCTCTCCCTCTTTCCCACAGGCTCCTTCAGGTGTTGGAAGGCCACAGGTAGGGTATCCTGGAGCCTTCTCTTCTCCAGGCTGAGCAATCCCAATTCTATCTGTTTTTCCTCACAGGAGAGGGGCACCATCCCTCTGATCATCCCAGTGGCCTCCCCTGGGGAGGCGTCCCCAGAGCTGGACACAGAAGGCAGAGCAGAGGAGCAGCATCACCTCCCTTGACTTGCTGCCATGCTGCTTTTGAGGCAGCCCAGGGCACAAATGCCTTTCTGGGCTGCATCGAATGCAAAATGAGTAAATAAAAAGGTAAATGAGTACCTTGTCCAAAAATCACGCGGCCAAGTTAGCTTTGTAGTACTGGACACACTGTGCTCCAAAGGAGGCTGCATTTTAGTGATATATGAAAGGGTTTTCTGCATATACAGCAGCCAAACAACTTGGCTGCATTTCTAGTGGTTTGGATGAGGAGACCACAAACATCAAAAAGCATATGAAAGAAGCTAATGGCTTTTCAACATATTGTGACAACAAACCAGCCAAAACTTCTTTCAATCAGGTTGTAGAAAAATGTGTTCCTGGTGGCTTGCAGCAATTTTTTCCCATAGAAAAGCTTAAAATCAAAGATGTAAACTCCTGTAAAAATCCCGTTAAAATATGAAGCTTAAACTTCATGTGAGCAGGCAGAAATACTGCTGCAGCACAAGAAATACTTGAATCTGGATGTTCATTCTTGGAAGTAAAAAATATAGGCAATTTCCAAAGTGAGAAACTAAGTCAGATTTGCAGTGGAAGGGTGAGGTGAGCAGACACTTTCTATAGAATGCAGTGTTAATGCTTTTCTACCCATTCAAGTCTTAACAGCTGTTTCAGCAAGAGGAGGAAAATAAAGGCCCTTGGTAACTCTTAAGCAAGCTGCCAATTTTCCACACGGGATTCAATGGCTAAGAAAATTAGATTTTCCTTGTCTCCTGCTGCTGCAAGGAATAACAGCACACTCAGTAACACTAGGAGAAATAAAAATTCCATATTTCTGAAAAAAAACCTTATATTTTTTTTTTCACATATACTAAACATTGTCTTAATAAAAAAAAGATTCCCTATCTAACATCCAGTCTCTTTTATTCTGACACCATTGTTTTGAAGGGACAGAGCTTGTCACATATTTAAAGTCCTTGAATTGTCTCCCTGTATGATAGAGAGGTGCAGTTACTTGCACTGACAATTTTGTGAGCATTGAAGAAAAACTATGTTCATAAAAACCTTATATATTTCCAACACTCAAAGGAAAGAGGAGGAAAGAAGGATGGAATTTTAGGTCTCAGGAATTGATTATGAACCAAATTCTGGTTGCTTTGCATAGAGGCACCTGTCCAAAAATCCACTCACAAAGAGCAAGCAAAGCAAAGCCTGGGATGCATTCTGTGCATGTACAACTGGATCCCAAGGCCACACAGTGACCATCTTCTTACACCCCTCTGCTCCCACAGCGAGGGCTTCCAGTTCCCTCCCAGTTCCTGGGCCACCACTGGAACTCATTGCTGGTCATGGCGTGGGCACTGGAACTGTCACGACAGCCATATGTTGGCCTTTTCTGGTCCATATACTTGCAAAGGAACACTCACAATCCATAGAAAATCATATCCTTATGCTCTCCTGTTATTCAGCCTGAGTCTCTCTAATAGCTCTTTATAGCTCTTTAAATCACAGCACCTTGGTACTTGCATGAGATACCAAGGATCCAAATATTGATGTCAGAGAGGGGGAAAGCCCCATCAGCATTTATTTGCAGAAGTGAGATGGTGGAACTGAAGTGTCAGATAATCTCCCAAAAAGATGTCAGCATTTTCAGCTGCCTGACAGATCTGGCTGCCTGTGTCAGAGTAAACAAGAAGACGGCTCAGCCATTTGGACTGAGTTTAAGGCAAAACAAAGAACAAATTCTCTGTTTTCTGATCAGGTCTCCTGTTCCAGTTTACAGAAGTCCATTTGTGATATCCCCAATAAGTCCCTTTGGGAACAATGACCAATGCACTCTGTGGCTGGCCAGCCCTGCTGAAGTATTGGAAATTTGGAACTAGAAAAACCTCCCATAGAAAACAAACCTTCAAACAGTAAAGACACCAGACACACCTCAAAATCCCTCTGAGTTTTCAGTTTACTGGAAAGAAGACTGTCCCACTTAAGACAATTCCATGGAACCGGTCCCTGAATTCATTTGAATTTTGAGTAGGTCCCCTGGTTTAAGTGCAGTTAGATTTATGCTGAAGTAAGAGATTGAACTGGACCAAATGTCTTTAATACACAGCCTTGATCCTTACCAGGAAATGACAGAGCTTATCAGGTTGCTGCTCTTACCTCTGTAATAATGAAGAAGTCATCACCAGGCTCTCCCTGCACAACAATTTTTTCTCCATCTTCAAACTGGACAGGTTCCAGTGCATCAGCCACTGTCAGCCGCTCCCATTTGTCGAGGGACTCTAAAATATTGAAGATCATAAAGCTATATTATAAAAACACTCCAACTTTGGCTGAAGATTCATATCTAAACTGACAGCTCTGCCATGCCTGGTTCTGTTTGAAAAGAAACATTTCTTTCATCCAGGCACTTTGCACGAACCTCCAGTTGGGAAACATGAATGTATTTATTCATTGTGCCTTAGCCATCAGTAATCACCCCGATAGCAATCTTAAAAGTCCGACAGGAAAAGTTGGCTCCGGTTCCCTGCGATCTGATCCACGCTGCCCTGGCACTGCCACAGGAGTGGAGTGCCACCCTGGCCTGGAGCAGCTGAGGAGCTGCCTGGAGAGATGGGAGCACCCGGGATTCCCTCCCCACATCCCTCACCAGGTGTCAGCACAAGCCCTACAGGGTTTTAATCAGAGCTGCTCCCAGTTCCTGGTGGGGTGGGTGATGCAGAGGATGCATCTCAAGGATGGGTGAGACCACCAGAGCCAGTGGCCAGACCCTGGTGGCACGAGCAGCAGGAGACCAGAAGCATCCAGGTTTATGGATGTTTGAAATGGCACCTCTTCTTCATTTTCCTGCAGAATGGCCTGCAAAGTGTCCTCCTTTTCATTCCTCCGCTTCAGGGAGGAAAGTTATAAAACTTCCAAAAAATTTCTGTCATTAAAAATGACGGGTCTGTTTTAGGCTTAACAGAGCAAAGGCAGCCTGTGGTAAGGGTCCTCATCACCCACCTGCACCTGCCCCAAATTCCCTTCGTGGCAAGGGACAGCATGCCCAGGCCACATCCAGGGCTGCTCGTGTCCCAGTGCCCTCCCCTGCCTTTGCTGAGGGACGGAGGTGCCACCTGTGTCTCTCTCCAACACCCATTTGCATGAGAATTCAAGACAGTGAAATCGTACTTGAACTTTTGTACTTTGATCAGATTTGACTGAAAAATTACAGGTTTAAAAGTTATTAAAAGCAACAGATAATATGATGATTTAACCTTCACTGCCTCAAAAAGCTGGGCTGAAATTCATGTCCCAGAGCTCTGCTGATTCCTACTTACTATGAATTATTGAACTAATGTAAGTCAAGATAAGGTTTCTGACACCAGGATTAGATGTGTGCCATTCCATCAGACTCTGGTTTCCCCATTTTTTTCAAAATATTGCTTAGAAGGATTGCGTGAGGGTGAAAGGAAGTTCCTTAGAGTTAAAATGCCTTTTGGCTGAGCTCAGAAGGACACCCTGAATCTGGTAAGAAAACCAGACCAAAGTGCTCAAAGCACCAAAGGTAAGTTTTGAGTTAACTGACACATCTTCATGGTTTTATGCCACTTTCTTGTTGCTGTTTGGGAAATTAATTGTTTCTAGCATTTTCCCCACCTAAAGCACTTTCCTGTTGTGTTTGTGACCTTTGCTGCAGAAGAACTAACGTCAAAGACCAAGCCCATATTGTCAATGCAACATTCACAAACTGCTCTGTTTGATTAAAAATAAGCATAAAACTCTTTCATACAGACTAGAGAAGACTTTTTCTTTTCTTTTTTTTTTTAAGAACTCAGTAATTAACAATGAAAAGAAAGAGTCTCTTGAAACTTCTTCTTCAGTTGGCTTTATGAAAAATTCAAAGCTAATTCTAGCTCTAGTCACGAAGTGTCTCTCTTTTGTCTAAGGGAACTGTACCACTACAAATACATTGGTTAATAATTCTTGCAAACAGAGCATTATATAGAATATTCTACAAGTTTTAGTTGCAGGGTTGAATTATCAGATAAATTAGACCACATGCAATTTTTTTATGTCTAAATTGTACTTATCTATTCACGACTTTATATTTAATTAAACTCCATAAGAAAAATTTAAAACAATCACTTCTTTCATATCTTGTTTGATACACTATAAGCAATACGCTGATAATCTAAAAAAAATCCGTAGATATATATATATTTTTTTTTTTAAAGTGAGTTTTGCAATTATATGGCTAATTACAGACACTAGACAGGCCTCAGAACAAAAGAAATATAAGAAGCAGGTAGAAGTTTTTCCACCAGGAAATCACTGAGTTCTGACCACATTAAGGGATGAAGCAAAGTTGACTTTTCAGGGCAGTTTTGAGATTTCTAAAATATCCTTCTGCTTCACAGGTGTCACCTACTTTTTAGACACGTCAAAGAGGTCCTTACACATTTCACCTAAATTTCCATGTTCCTGCAACATTTCCTGTGTTATTTTGTTCACTGCTTTTCTGTACTTAAAAAAGGTTCAAATCTTAAAGTCCTTCCTCTTCTTTTTTACTGAGATTCCAAAGCCACACTACAAATTAGGCTCTAATTACATTGCAAACCACATGTTTAAGGAAGAACATCTCTGAATAACCTTTCTACTCTGAAATTGTTTTGAGATGTCTCATTGTTGTAATTGCTCCTCATTAGTGCAGGTGCACAGATTCCTTTTTCCTTTAAATACTCATTGTAATTTGGTATAATTTGTGCTCTTAATTTAGGAAGATTTAAATTAAGCATAAAAGAAGGATTTTAAATGATGAAAACTTCATTAATAACTGAGCAACATATTTGGCCTCACTTTAAGCATACAAATATAATAGAAAATCTCATGGATAAAACCTCTCAGAAGTTCAAGTATACCCTCACTGAGACATTCATATTTCAGGTACCTCAGCTTGAATGGTAGGTGAATATCATACACAAAAAAAACCCCCAAAAAAACTACAGAAAAAAAAATAGAAATATAAATACCTCAATTATACAGCAAATAAATCCTGAACTGTTTTTTTCCAAGCAGCCCCAGCAAAAACATGATGTTTCTCCTACAGAATCAACAACTCATTGTACTGTCTAACACTGTCCTCCTTATTAGAGGCTTTTGTTCTCCTAATGGTGATTGATTGGTCAGGCATTATGGGTTTGTTGTTTTTCCTACTGAAGGCCATCAAGAACATGTCCAAATTTTGTGGCTATCGCATTAATCAAAGGGAAACAAAATCCAAGGACAAGAAGCTAAACAGATGTTTTAAGAATGTGAGACAGGGGCTGTAAAATGCACAGAAGAAAAAAAAAATCAGCCCGGTTTGATTTGTGAGTTTGGTTTGTTTAGTGCACACAAAGTGTATCCTTGCAGGAAAAAGCTTTTCACCTGTTCCCTGGGAGGATGTAACTGGGTTTTATGACAAATTCATAATTCTGCACTGCTTTCTCCTCAATCCACATGATCTTTACTCAGCAGCAGCTACTGGAAGTACCAGTGTGTGCCTGCTCCACCTTTAATGCGCGCTGCAAACACTTGGGCAGCGCACAGGAAAGAACCAGCAAAACAAAAAGGGCCCTTTGCACTTTCATTCCTTCAGAAACAACACAATGTGAGACCTTCTGTCTGAGCACCACTGCTCGCATCACGCCATCGAAGATCAAAATTCATCCTGCCAATGCGAGGAACAACAGAGGAACCAACAGCCAAGTTCCAAAGGGCAACTGACCCAAAATGGAGACCTTGCTCAGGAATTCTTCGTACATCTTCCGCTTCCTCAGCGTGCTGCCCTGTTATTACAGGAGAGAGAAAAAGGAGGCAGAGCATTACACAAAGTATTTTTGTGATTTCTTCCTACAGCTGCTCTTTTTTTTTTTTTTTCCCTCTCCCCTTCCAAATCTTAAGCATAGTCAGTGTAAACAGCCTCAGGCAAACGTTTCCCCATAAAATGTCTGGGCAAGTTGTATTGCTGATAAGCAAAGACAGAAGGACTCAAATTCAATCCTGCTGTAATTTCACTGACTTCACTAGTATTACTGGACACTGCAGATTAATTGTATCCATTTACAGGCGTTCATTTTAAAACCTGAACTTCATCCATTAACTAATTCAATACGTATCTCAATTATATGTATTCAATATATATCAAATAATTAGGCCCTTTGCAATTACAAAGTAGGATAAAGCTTAAAATGTCCCCCTTATGGGTCCCATCCTTCTAGGTTAAAAACTCCTTAATGCCAAATGTGCTTATCTGTAAACCTGGCTAATATTCTGTAGTGTCTATATGTCTGTAGTGTCATATCTATTGTTTTGCTGAGCAATCCATTATTATTATTTTAACAAGATTTAAGTATTTGGGCAGACAATCCACCAATGTATGTGTACCACCAGCACAGTCTTTCCCACTCTACCAAGATTTTGTTGTGTGATAAATTTCTAAGACACTTTCTCCTTACATGGTGTTTGATCAGCGAGACAGAAACCACAAGCTGCTGTTCCAGCATGCATTTTGGAAGGTGATTCATGTAGGAATAGTTATGATGAAATTTTACCAATACAAAAATAACAAATGCATCCTAAATTCCTTCCTGTGCAGTGACACAAAAGACTCGTAAAGAAATTCTTCCCAGGTACCAAAGAGGAACTCCAGGGCCTGCCTTGGTCCTGTGCAGTTTGTTCCACACCATGACACCCCAAATCACTCCTGCCTGGGCAGATTTCCTGGGAATGTCAAAATCTGCCGGGTGCCTCCTACTCAAATCTACAAGGCACAACACAAGGATGACACACTGATCATCTCAAGAAAAGGAGAACAAAGATGCCATTTATTCATAGACTGGGCAGAGAGGATGTAAGCAAATGTCAGCGTCTGCCATAGAAAAAACCATTTCTTTATTCCTCCTCCAAGTGACCACCTGTGAGTGCTGGGAAAGTGGGGACAGAGAAGGGAAAAGGAGCAGAAACACTTTGCCACCCAGTGTGAAAGCATTCAGAAGTGTTCTGGATATGAAAATGGGAATAGCTGGTGTATTCAAGGGCAATGACATAACTAAGAATTAAATATCACCCTTCTTCCTACACTTGCTGTGCAGGTGGGACTGCAACAGCCTCCCCCAGAGCACCATGAATCCTTCCAGCAGCATCAAGGCTTTGGCTCCAACTTGACATCTGCTCTCCTCTGGGGACAGCTCCTATTTGTGCCCCTGTCCTGGGGTCACCCCTGCTCCCAAAGAGCCACAGCACCAGCAGGAGCTGCCCCTGTTCCAGGTAGCTCTGGGCTGGCAGCAGCAGCTCTGGGGCTCCCTGCACAGCCCGGCCATAACTCTGGGCTGGTGATGACAGTTCTGCTCAGCGATAGCATCGCTAACCCTCGTCTGACCCCTCTGTCTGACAAACTTGGTTCTCCACCTCGGGGGGCCCCGGCAGCATTTGAAGTGCCAGAAAGAAAAAAAAAAAATTAGAGAACTTCAAACACAGGAGGCTCTGCAAACCACGCCAGCTTCTGACAGCTCGCTGGGAGACAAAGAATGGAAAACTGGACAGTGCGCAGTTGTTGCTTTCCTCCCTGCAATCGGGTGGAAACGAGAGCAGCAAAATTGACAGCTGTGGAAAACCAGATTGGTGGTTTAGTTTGATGGGCTGGGACACCCAGGGACAGATGTGGAAAATGCTTTTTAAATGACTTGTGGACACAGATGAATTTTAAGAAGCAGTAATCAGTAGCCATAAGTGATGCCTGACCACAGCTTTGAGTATTTAGAGATACAGACAAGACCCAGGAAGGTGGGAATTGCAGCCATCCCACCTGTCCCAGAGAGGGAGAGCCCACCACTTCCTACAGGAGCACAGGTGTGCTAAGCCTTGGCTAAACTAAGCCAGGGCAGCAGTGTGGAATCCACAGCGAAAAAAAGTGCAAAAGCAAAACTGGAGATAATTAATTAAATGGGTGGTTACAATTGTTTGTAGTGTCACAGTATCTAGAACCCCTCTTGATGCATAGGTACACTGACTTCAGTGTCCCCTGTCCCAGAATAATCCCACAGGGGTAAGGAAGAGCCCAGGGAAGAACCAGGGACTGGGGCTTGGGGCTGCTGTTTCCCAGCACATGGCCTGAAACCCAAGGTGACCCAGCTCCTGGCTCCTGACTCATCCTGCAGAACGGCTCCATCCATCCATCCATCCATCCATCCATCCATCCATCCATCCATCCATCCATCCATCCATCCATCCATCCATCCCTCTCCTCTGAGCCTCTGGGTTGGCAGGAGCCACCGAACAGCAGAGTTTCACCTCAGGGTGCCCAGGCAGGCCCAGGAGCTGTCTCTGCTTTTTTAGAGCACCTGAGGTTGGATCCAGGTTGCACAACCAGATCCCAAATTCAATTCCAGGTAGGAGAAGCCTCACCCTTAATGGGCACTGTTTTTACTTGAGTGTGTTTTCCTGCTCCAGCTCTTATGAGCAGAGTGAGGGGAAGGATTTTGAGAGATCAGTACTGTGGTGCAAGCTAAAAACAACCCAGCAGTGGAATTACAGCAAACCAACCATGTGTCTATTTCCATTGGTATTAACCATCTTTTCTCCCATGAAACAGAGAGAGAACACAGGATCATAGAGTGACTTGGGTTGGAAGGGACCTTAAAGATCCTCTGGTTCCTTCCCTCCTTCTTTGGCCACCCTGATATTTCTCTTTTATCCCCTCACAGGCATAATATCACCTGCAATTTCCGATGGTTTTTTTTACACTTGTTTTATTTAGTTGCTTTACCCAAATTTCTGAGGCCAGGGGTATGAACAGGAGTGTGAACAGCACCACAGTCTCCTCTCCTACCCTTCAGTACCCTCTGCAGAAGTGCCAACCTGTGCATTCCCTGGCACAGGTGCTGAGTCTGTCCTCACACAATATCTGCATGGATCTAGAAGCAGCAGCAATTAAGACAGTACCAACATTTACAGACTATGAGATGCTGAAAGCTCACCAGAGCAGGAAAATGACAAGAAAGGATCTCGATACGTTAGAAATGGGACTAGAAAATAATAGAATGAATGAGCATCATTTGGAAAATACAACTAATTTAAAAAATCCAAAGCAGAGATGTTTGACATACAGAAGACCTGCAAGTTGTAAAGCTGAAAGAGATTCACAGACAGGAGGTGAGACCTGCATCAGACTGCAACAAGAACACAGCCAAGGCTATTTTAGTCTGCACAGGCAAAGATATCATCCAGGAATGAAGTTTAGAGGCTCCATCTCCGTGGCTCAGATGTGACGGCGCCTGGTGTGCTACATTCTGTCTCAGTACCTCTCCTCCAGAAATGTGCTCCCAAATCCAACAGAGCTTGAAGAAATGCTAAAACACTCGGGGAGAGCTGATAAGGAAGGAGCAAAACAAATCCAACCTGTATTTGTTGGCTCAGCATTGGGATCATAGGTATGTCATCCTCATAGCTAGCATGCACTGTAGCAGGGGTTTTAAGTAGACAGTGATAATTATCTACAGATATATGACAGAAAGAGAGGGCAATTCAGTACAGCACAACTTGACATAACTCAAAGTAATGGGAGAAAATTAAGAAAATCTAATTTAAGATCAATATCAAAGAAGTTTTCCAATGAAGGAATTATTCTCTTGCAGAAAAGTTTCCCAAGGGAAGTGGTAGAAATCTTACAGCTTAAGCCAGATAAAAACAATAGTAAATGTACATGAATAATTCTGCACTGGCAGGGTTCTTGATGGCATGTTTTAAAAAGTCTTCCTTAATTCTGCTTTTTTCTAACCTATTAATATCTGATTTCAATAGTCGCTGCTTCTCCCTCTCCCCCCTCTCCTTTGTTCACTTTCTCCCTGGTTCTGAGCTGTCAGGCACAAGCTCATCTCCTTAAAGGCAGTGGCTCCCATTAACTACAAAGCCTCGTTAATATTCCAAGCTGCAGTGCTCCTCCCTGAGACAGTCCCAAGGAGAGACAAGATCACTCTCATTCCTCAAATCCACACAGAAAAGGCCTCAAAGCCATTGTTAGGACCACTTAATGTTGCAAGCCCTGGGCTTAGCTTAAGCAATACACAGGCTGGGGAAAATGAATACCCCAGAGATTGTAACAGGTCATGTTGTGCTCCTATTCAGCGTCTGTTTCACCTAATTTCCCACTGCCCTTTCCCTGCTTTCTTCCATTTTTTCTTCTCATTCCTCCAGTCCAATCTTTCTTTGCCCCTCCAGCACTCTGTGACTTGTTTTCCGATTCATTTTTTCAGGTGGAGCTGACTGAGTCCTTCCTAGAAATCCCCACCTTCAGTAAGAAGCCAAACAAATGCCTAGCATGACTCAAATTTCAGAAAAAAGGGTTATCCTGGAAGGAAGTGCCAGGATGGACCTCAGGACTGCACAGCCCGCCTTAATCCCTGCTTAAGCTGTTCCTGAGTGATGCTTTGGGTGTGCATTCCTGCTGGAGCATCAAAGAAGGAGCCCCTGTGCATTCTGGCCATGGCCACCAAGGCCACAAGCACCACAGCCCACACGGTCCTGGTGCTCTGTGCCACAGATGGCAGGTGGACTGCAGCCTTTGGAATTGTTTTATGCTTTGGCCACCACACAGCCTACATTTTATGGCAACCCAAAATTCTCCTGAATTTATTTTAACTCAGCTGAAAAAAACCAAAACCCTCCTTGTTAAAGAATTTGTTCTCAGGCTCAAAGCCATAAAAAGATGGTAGAAGAAACCCAGAATAGCATAAATAAAATGAAGCATAACATTGGGAACCATCTATCCTTGATTTGTCACAATGTACAAACCAATGTTACAACTCACTTTCTGTGAGCAGTTTGCCAAATAGGCCAAATGTATTGAATCCCACACAACTGCACTCTCAGAGCCAGGTATCTTGGACCATGGAAACTAGAGGGTAGTAAAATTATCCTGGATCAAGTCCTCCTAAAGAAGAAATTGCAAGAAATTAATACTTCAAATTTTCTCAGTCTGGGAACTGAATTGTCTAGGGGATCAATCCAATGTTGGGATACAGACATTTGCTTCTCTGGTATTTGTGGTATTTGCTATATTTAGAACACAAATATTGTACTATCCTGGGATGTTCCCCATTCCGTGATGCTCTCGAATCCAAATTGCAAAGAAGAGGGCAGCAACTGAATTCCATGAGAAGCCTATGGCAGAAAAAATCCTTTTCTCTCTCCCAGAAGAATGTAAGTAAATAAATGTTGAATATACACACAAGTGTGTGTGTCTGTGCCTGTGTGCACACACACACACAGAACATACACATAAAAGAATTTGCAACAGAGTGAAAAGTATGTAACCCAGCAGAGATGATTCTATGAAATAAATGGAACACACAGATGGACAAATAATTTGTGAGTGTACCACTGAGGGAACATGCTGAAGTGGTTTTTTGCACCCCACCTAATACAATGAATTTCATGGTGTAATACTTTGTCAAGGATTCCAGTGAAAGCCAAGAAGTTTCACTGCACATTCTGACAAAAAGACCTATCCCAACATTTACAATCACCACAGCTGCTAAAACAGACTTGAATGTGACCTTCAAGCCATCAGGGTACCTAAGCTGTGACAATGAAATATAAAGAAATCTATCTGTTTCAACAAACTTCCTCTGGGACAGGCTAAATAACAAATGGATGACAACTGTAACTAAAAACCAGCAGGAACTTTCTGCATCAGGCTTTGTCCATCCCTAAAAAGGAAACCCCAATCTCCAAACCTCCTGAGATACATTTTATTCATACCGTAAACCAGTCAGGATCAATGAGACACGTAAGTAGGGAAAATGGCTCTAAGCAGAAATAAAACCAAGGAATTATTAAATGCAAAGCAAAGGACCAAAATAGAGCCTGTGAGGAGAAATGAGGTGGAGAGTCAAGTGTCTCATGACAGGATAAAATCTTTTTGGCAAGTGTGGTTTGAAGGCATGATTTGCAAATAAATATTTACAACTCAAATAAAATTTCAACACTTGACTGAGAAAACACGGGGCTGGTCATGGCAGGGAAGGAATGCAGACAAGAGAAATAACTTCCTGGGGTTATGGAGGGGCTTCATCTGACTATAGCAAAAATCTTTGGCAGAAAAAGGTAATTTATTCCTTGGACAAAAGGATCTGCAACCAGAAAATAAGAGAAACCTGCTTGCTCCCGAGTTTTGAAACCATCCTAAATTATATATTTCAAAAGGTACCCTAAGCATTACTAGTCCTTATTTAAAGGCAGAGGCATTTTTACATTCAAAATACCCAGTCAGAGGCTAAATGGCAGGGAACCATGTCTCTGGGTTTGAGAGGCAGCTACTACTGCACTTGAACTCAGCTCAGCAAAAGCAGCCCCATAATGGTGGAGACAGCTTCAAGTATGAAATGCAGCCACTGAAACATGATGTAATTAATTCTTAGGCTTGAGGAAATGTGCAGAGAGCCACTGTAACCTGCCCTCACATGGCTGCACAAAGACAGGTGTCTCATTTCACCTACAGCAATGAAATTACCCACCCTGCACCTACAAATAAATGGGAAGATGAGGATTCATTCAGTGTGGATGGATAAATTGCATTCACCATGGACTGCATTTAAAATCAGACATTTTCTATACCTGCAGCAAATAATTTACCATGAAATGTTTCCTATCTGACTGGGAATACTCCAGTAATGCTGTCTGGGTGTCTAACACAGTGCAACAGAACACCAATTTTTAGTGGCCTCAACTGTGAAAAACACACAAGAAGCAGGAGAGGGAGAGAAATATATCCATGTTCATTAAAAGGTCTCATCAACTGCAGAAGCTGAACTTAATAAGTAAGGTACAGCAGGCACCAGTCCAGAGAACATGTAAATTAATTTGAAAAGCACTTAGCACTACACTAGAATCAAACAGAAGTACAACCATAATGTTCAGCTTGTATGTACGATCAAAACTAGCACTAAAACCACAGTCTTTTCCACTTGGGACTTTAAATCCTTTTAGCAAAGTCCTGTGTCTGCATCAAATATTCATCTTCTGAATCTTCTGAAGTGTGCTATCAGATGATAATGGACACATGACCAAACTTGACAGCTCACAGGGGTGGCTGATTTTAGGTACCTCTGGCTCCATCAACACCAACACTGAAATCACCCCCAGGCTGCAAAGCCTGTGAACCTGCCCCTTCAGTGCCTTACCACAGGCTTACACGCAGCTGTAGAAAGCTCTACTGAAAAAGCCAAGGAATCCTGACATTCGTTTCCCTCCTACATTCTTGTGCATTTGAATTTTGGATTCTTCCTTGTAGCTTGCAGGTTCATCAAACCAGTTATCCCGGACACCTCTCCACTGCATCCTTGTTGGGCATGGGACAAAGAAGTTGGGTGTGCCTCTTCCATCTCTTTAGAAATTCTCCTGCTCTGTGTTTTAGAAGGACCCCTGCCTGCTTGCCTGCACTGGGAACCTTTCAAAACTATTCAACCTGCTCAGCCACAAGACAGAAGACAAAACACTTTTCATAATTATTCCTCTGTTTTGTCTTGGAGCAATCAGGCTGAATATCTTGGGATAGAATAAATTTCCATCAGCTGTACTCTCCTAAATGCTAGTGTGATGTTTGTTTATGTGACACTGAACTCAGCCCATGAAATAGGGAGTGAACACCAGCAGTGCTCATACAGACACCCAACAGTCATCACACAGGGTAAACAAAGATCACTTTTACACTGCTGCTTAAGAATTAATCATTTAACGGTAAAATCTGCTCAGTTCCTTTGCTGGTTTTTCTGTTCTCTATAACACCCACTTGAAATACAGATGATCTCAAAATTGTTAGCCTGAGAGCACAGTGTCATTTCCTTCAGATCAGAATGGAACAATGCGGCTTTTAGAGACAAATCCTATTGAGAAATAAGCTTTACATAGAGTAATGTCTGTTAATTATCAAAAAGAAAGGAATATTTTATGGTGAAGGAAGATATGCACATGGACATTGGAAACAAACTCATAAAAAAGTTATGACTTTGCTGAAGTTAATTATCTGTCAAAGTTTCCATTATAAACTCACCACTGAAGCACCACCAGCAAATCCATAAGCTAGCACACGCCCCAGGTGCCACAAGGATCTGTAGAGCTTTGCTGCAGGGATGAGGGAGTTTGAAAGGAGCAGAGCAATGAATCATTAGCAGCTCCAACCCCATGGTATGTGTGGCTGGGTGCTGGCTAGCAAAGATGGAGGGCACAGTCCAAGCAAGACCTTTTATTATTTTAGTGGAGCTGGATTTACTTTCTATCACCTGCCTTGAGGAATGTAATACAAGATCAGACAAAGACTTCACAGGCAAGGGGTGCTGCTGAGAGATATTTCCAGGCTCACGATAAGGAGAGGATTTGCATAGCTTTGGTGGGTAACAGAGGCCTCCTGAGGTTTTCATTCACAGAACAGTTATGCATAATGTTTCTCAATTGCATTTCTGACTCAGCGCCTTTCTGCTGAATCCTGTCCCCTTTTCTCTCAGTTCGCTTCATTCAGTTACTCAGTGATTTTGTCATGTCCGCTCTCTTTCATGTGGAAGCACCACACAGTACTCTGAACACAGAACTGCAAAGGAAAGTAGGAAATCCCCGCTCCATGAGGAGCCCTTCCCCGTGAGCTCACCATCAGGATGCGCCTGTAGCTGTCTCTGTCGATGCCCCAGAGCTTCAGGTCTGTCTTGGCCTTGACCGTGGCGGCGCGGGGGGTTCCGTAGATCAGCGCCAGCTCCCCGAAGCTGCCTCCTTCTCCAATGCTGGTCACCCACTCCCCGTTGACATAGACCTGCCACGGCACAAAAGAAGCAAAAGCAGTTTGGGGGCTTAGTTGGAGTTCTCCTCCCAACTGCCAGTTACCTAAAAGGCTGTCAGCAGTTTCCTTTCTAATTGTCAACGTTGGGGACACAGAAGGGACACAAGAGCGTGACACTTCCGACAGTTGGTCCTCAAAGAGGGGATCAGCCTGCTCTGTGGACAGAATTTCAAGTTGTCTTGCTTCAGTACAATGACTTTATTTACTCTCTGGGTTTTCAGCTCCCATGGTTAGCTGGCATCATGTTTTCCCCCTTGTGTTCAAGGCTCAGGCAGTCAACGAGCAGAACTGCCACAACTTTGGCTTTTTATTAACACTGTCAGACTTAAAAAGAAGGAGGTTTGTTGATATGTGTAATGAGGATTACTGAAATGTGCCATGGCCATGAAATGGAAAACAGTCAAAACAAGGAAATATCTTTTGAAAAGGAACTTCTATTTTTTTTTTCTTCCCTAAGCCTAGTGCCTCCAAAACCCATTAAAATGTAACTATACAGATTTTCTCCCTTAGTGAAGATGACTAAGGGCTTTGGATTTGAGAAGCTCTAAGCAGAAGCAGCCTTTAACATCAGCTCTAGAGAACTCAGGAAGCAGAGTTTGACCCACATCCCACATCCTATTTAGGTACTACTATATCCTCTTGGAACATGGTATGGATTGATACCACTATTGCCGTATTTCTTCAAGATGATGTTTCATTTGAGAAGAATTCCTGCATTTGAGTACTATGTGACATCTTCCCTGGATGAAGGGGACTCGTGTTTTCTGCTGGGCAGATTTTTCCTTGCTATTTATTAATGAACATTGCTGTTCCTGAGCCCTAAGAGTGCATGCAAAGGCTGCTGTGGACTGTGCATTCTGCAGCTAAACTACACAATAAACCCTTTCAATTCTGTCACTGTGCCTGTGAGTTTGGAAGGCAGGAAAGTTTGGAGGGCATTTACTCAGGGCAGAATATACCCCAACCTGTTACAGACCAGCAACAGCAGAAATCAACCAGCATTAATTTCATTTGATTGGAAGTTCTGTGAAGAAAAATAACATGGAAAAAAATAGGCAGATATTCTCATCTTAAGCAGAAAAGTATTGCAGAGGCAAAGACCATAACCTGACACCAATTAGTGAATAATAAACTAGCAGTTTTTTAAAAATGCATGAATTAGAGCTGTGCTCAAGCTGGGCACGAGAAAAGATGGCGACCAAAATAAATGAACTTGGGTCAAAACTCAACAACTTTTCAGTATTAATTTTAATTCCATCTTCCTTTTATGATGAAAAGGTTTATTACAAAATACAGCTGGAATCAATCCAAATTTATCTTCACAATATTCAATTAAGATTTGCTCCAGCTCCTGCTGAGGCCAGTGAAATGCTGGTTCAGTAGGAAATGGATGAGGCCACGAAACAGTTCAGCTGATCAAGAGACCTCTTGGGTATCAGCTGAAAAGGAGCAGCTGAACTCCAGGCAATGTGGAGGCTCCTGGTGCTCCTGGAACATCTGAGGATCAAGGGGCTTAAAAATAAAGGGTAAAAATAATCCCAAACAGGCAGGTGGTTGCAGACTGCCAAGAAAAAGCTCAAGCCACAAAAGCTAAAGCTTCATTTCATCACCATGACAGGATGAATGTCACCCAGGAGAATATCACACAAGAGAACAGCAACAGCCTTCCCTTTCAAACTTTCACACTCACCGCAGAAAGAAAATCTCACAGAACATTGAATCTACTTTTGATTTTCCTCATGATGAAAAAATGAAAGGAAAAAAAGAAGTTTTAAAAAAGCCAGGCAAACCCAAGCAGTTTCCTGGTGAAATGAGCAAGTATCTCTGTGACCTTTTTTTTTTTTTTGTGAGACAAGCAGGAGAAATGGATGAATAAAATCATGATTCTGTAACATAGTGAAAATGTATGAACATTTCTAAACTCTATCAGTTCATTGCAAAATTGCCCAGATGCATATGTGACTGTAGGGCTGCCCTCCTCCTGCAGGAATTTCACTGGATGTGTTCACAGGGTTTGCAACACTACAGTAATCCATGTGTCCTCAATAAAAAAGTCTCAGGGATGGTGGGGAAAATCTAAATTCCAATGGGTTTTGGATCACACCCTGGATGTCAACTGATATGGTATCCTTGACTCTTTTTCAGCACACCAAAAATACATGTGTATGTGTAGAGTACGTGCTCTTCTCTTGAACAACACAGATTTCGTTACTGCAGAAGGGTCTGAACTATAAGCAGGAAAATAAACTTATTCCAACACATATTTTTTAAGCAACATGGTGACATTTCTTGTTAAAGCAGTGTGCAGGATGTGACTGCAGCCCAGGGAGGGGAATTATGCTGGTGAAACTCAAGACTCAGCAAGTGAAGGATGGACATTTAACATTGCACCGTCGTTATTTAGAGAGGCTACTGCTGAACTGCTCTAGAACTCCTTTAATTTTGCTGTCTTACTTGACAAGACTGTACAAAACACGTTTGACATCTCGCCTTAAACAGTTTATGCAAATGGTCATTCCTCCACCCCAAGGGTGTCAGGTTTAAAGTGCTCTGAGGTGAAATCACTGAGCTGACAGTCTTTGGGCCCAGCACTCACTCCCCCAATAAAATGTCATTTTGAATATCAGTCTCTGGAAAAGAAAACACTTTGAGAATAAATTGTTTTCTAGAAGCAAAACCATTGGACTTCATTCTCTGCACAGGCCTAAGTCAACACTCAACTTCTGTGTTTGTGATGAACTTGAAGTGCATTGATGGCGCACTACAAAGCCATCCTGCCCTTCAACAGAGTTCAGCTCCACTATAAATCTCTTTAAAATAGATTTTTTAAAAAGAAGTGGAAAGGAAAGAAGTTCTGTTTGTAAGGTGTGGGAAGCAAAGCTATTTTAGGCTCAGAACAGCTTATGAAAGTCGATTTTATATGGCAGCAGCTCAGATGATCTCTCTATTTATCCTAAAAAATGTTGGGCTGAGGTTTTGGCTGAGCCAGTTTTAGGCATCTGTGAACTCTCACCAAAGTGATGAGTATATAAATGAATTATTCCTAATTGTACTTGACCTGCCAGTCACAGATCCATAATAGCTGGAACCTTCTTTCATGCAGCTGAGGAGGAAAAGTAGAAGTGCAAATGCCCAAATATGACCAAGCCATCAGGACCATCTACTTTAGATTTCTATTTTTTTTTCATCTTCTAAAGGAACACTGCAATTTCTGGGGGCTTGAGAATGACACAATTTGGTTCATTTCATTATCTTTTTAGGAGGCAAATGGGCTGTGATATCCATGGGCACTAACTGTGGGAGAAGTTGCAGAGTCAAACAACTTTGGGTGCCACAGGAGTCAATCTGGGCCTCCCTCATCTTCATGTTCTTTCCTTTAATTTTGTATTGCTGATTTCAAGTTAACTTCTAGCTTTTTTTTTTTTCTTTTTTTTTTTTTTTTTTTTTTTTTCTCGCCTTTTTGTGCCCCGTGGGCCNNTTTTTTTTTTTTTTTTTTTTGTGCTGCCATTTTGTGATCCATGTGGACAATCTAATTTGTTCCAGGCATGGCAATTCTTATGTCTTAAATCCTCTGCCTTGTATCTGTTTGTAATAATTTGTGCTTTGTGTCTAGTCAAGCCTCAATGTTTGTTATCCAAAAAAACAAAGATGAGTTTTATTTATTCTTGGAAAAATGAACAGGCCTTAGACATGAAGGGTATTTTTGTGTGGGCAGTTTTCTCAAATACAGTGTTTTATTTGTAAGTTTTAATTTGAACATATGAACATGGAGACTGCCTTAAGAAACCTTAAAAGTTCAGGTTGAAGAACTCCAAACTTTAAAATGTTCCACTTCAAATTTCAAAAGGCAACCTTCCAATATTAGAAAAATCATTGGTGATGGAAGAATTTAAACTAGAAGCAATCTATGGAATCTAACCATTGAACAGAACTAGTTTTAAAATCCAACAGTATTCTCACATAAAACAGTTTGTAATTTTCATCTTTGTATACACAAATTAAACAGTCTGTATATAAAAATAAGGGTTTAAGAAGATTTGACCTACAATCAAGAGATGATTTTATCTATTGTCCACAACATTCATGTATAGCTTCTCATAGAGGTTTAACAGTAAATACAGACATTTAAGAAAAAAACACTGAAAAGTTTTCATTTTTATTTTCACCATACTACAGCTCGGCTGCTGTTGTCTTACAAGAAGAAAACCTGAGAATGCCTGTAGAGAAAGTTGCTGTGACACTAAATAGAATAGGAAGTTGCCCGGTCTAAAAAAAAAAAAGAAATACATCTGTTTGAAAAGGGCAGTCAACGGCGCTTTTTAAAGTAAAAAATGTGAGGTTATGAGATTAAAATAACAAACAGGAAGTCACTTTATACTTAGAAATATGGATTAGAGATTTTTGCAAGTCATATTTTAGCAGGTACTTTCAACATCTTTACTGGAAACTATAATTTATGTTCCGCCAGCTCCTTTTTGGCACATGCTCCTATTTGCCTGAGCAGGAAAGCTTTCAGCAGACAAGTGACCTCTAAGACTTCAAAGTTTGTGCCATCATCTACCTCCTGTGCACTGTACCCATCGCAGGGACAGGTCATGAGATAAAATTCTCCTCAGCCCTAAGTGCTAAGGAGGAAGACTGTGACTGATAATACAGTAATGCCAGCTTGGGTCAAAGTGTACCTGGTTCGTAGGATACAGTAAAAGAGAGGAAAATCCCATGTTTTTCAAGGTCTACCTCTTCCTCATTCTAAATCCTAAGAAATCCTTCTTTTACATAGGAAAATTTGTGCCCTTCCCTTGGCCACAGAAGATGCACAGATATCTTATTCTGTGCTAGCAAGCCTTTTTATACTCTAAGAAAATGTAAGAGTTGAGAATGAAGTGCTATTATATTAAAAAAAAAATATTTTGTGGCGCTTCTAATTTGACTCAGATTATTTTGTAAGGGAAAATTTTAGAAAGTTCTCACTTAGTCTTTGGGGTGCCTGTGCCAAAACTCGAACAAAAATTACTTTTACATGCTGCAGTTTTTAAACTCAAAACACCACACACTGATTTTGTTATTGTCACTTTGTTGGTGGTTTCTGTTTGGTTTTGGTTGCTTGGTTGATAGATTTTATTGGGTTTTTGGTTGGGTTTTTTTTTTTTTTTTTGTTTTGTCATGACTTTCTTCCATGCGTAGGGATTTTACAATGACTCTTGCGACCTCCCTTACGTCTGTGCATGGAAAATCTGGGTGCTTATCAGTCACAATGACCCCAGAGTAAATTGCTCCTTGAATCCACCTCTCCTGGTATTCCTGCCACTCCCAAGCAGATCAGGGAATGGCAACAGAGCCCCCAGCCAGGGGTCAAACCTCTGTGCACGTGCCAACACCAGCTGAACCCGGCAGAAAATGGCTCGAGGCTCGAAGTCTCGGGGTCAATTGTCTCCACTCCAAGTCACTTTTTTTTTTTTCTTGGAGAAGCATGGAAGCATGCCAAAAAAGTATCTGGCAAGGCTTAAATGAACAGCAGCTCCCTTACTAGCGGCCTGGGCTTTCCTCAGACCATGAGGATTTCAGCAGCTCTGCCCAGAAAGTGGCAGAACTCTTCTGGGGAGCACCCCAAATGAGGGGATGGTGCACGCCCAGGGGCTCTGGAAGCTGCTGCCTTGCACAGGAGCAGCTCACCCTGCACTGGTGCCTGGAGGGCTGGGATCCCCTCCCTGCAGCTCCCCAGCTAATGCAGGGAACTTGCAGCATTGCAGCTCCTGCGTGAGCCAACGCCGCGTGCCTCACACAGCACCTGGCACTGGAATTCAGGGCTGTCTTGGCTGGAGTTTAAGGAAAAGCTCAGGAAGGTGAAGGCACCAAGCTGGGGATGGGGAGAGCCATGGAAAGGTGCATCGGGGGCACCTTAGGGGGTGCTGAGGTGGGGCAGATGGTCAGAAGCCGTGCTGGTCACTGGACAAGCACAGCCCAGATTACGTTTTTAAGTCTTCTTGGCAAGTTTTTATCCCACTGGTGATGTCTGTACATGGCTCTGGTAAGTATCAGGGTGACATTGTGGTGAACATGTAAATTTTAATCCATTTTAGCAGCGATAGGCTGATTTTAGGGGATAGGGAATGATAATGCTCATGAAATCAAAGTTGCAATCTACTCAATGAAACCATATTTTGTCACTGATTTTGAAGAGCAATATGTGCACATAGAATATTAACTCTTTTGAAATTAATTGCAAGGGTTTTGCAAACTGTTTTCTGAGGTCATTCAGTCCCTCACTGCCCCTGAGCTGAACACTGAAGAAAGCTTTCCTAAAGGTGTTGAGAGAGGACAAATTATTTTTAAAGAGGATTAATCTATAACTTCTACATGAGCATTTGCGCGTTTGCGGGTCTGATTCAAAGCCAGTGAACTCATTTAGCTCCCTATCGGTCCCAAGCCAATTATTTTCAAACTAAATTTTAACACTGTTCTATAAATATTGCCCTTTTATTTTCTGGCCCTGTGGATGTGGCAGTGTTTGCTGTTGAGAGGGTTGTCTGATAGGAACAGTGAGTCAGACGGATTTCCTGAGGAGCAGCTTCCAGAGGCAGAGGCAGCATGTGAGGTTTCTCAATTCCCAACAATACCAATTAGATGGTCTCCTGACACAAACAGACGGCTAAAAGAAAATAACTTTCACTAAAATAACTCTGTGCCTCCTGCCTGGATTTAAAATAAATCATCTTCTTCTTTAAATATGCCAAACCAAACTCATGCGGGCATCTGAAGAGCAAAGTCGCTAATGAGCAAGTCTGTCCTACCCAGCTACTGTGGGTACATAAGATGTGTGAAGGAACTTGCAGCAAAACTGCAAAAGGGTGAGTTTCATACAGGAGAGAAATGATAGGAGGTGAATCATTCCTGATTTGGAAGGCAGGTTCAGAGAGAAGCTTCTTTTCAAAGATTTGCTGATTAAACCACTGCATACTCCTGTAAACATTTTGTGGTCTAACAGATCACTTTACACTTATAATAATCCTTGCTTTATTAATATGCTGCATTGTTCTTATATTTGGACCTAATTTTAAAAGCAAATTAAGGTTTCTAAGATGAAACTCACAGCCTGAGGCTGTATCTAGATTTCTGAAAAAAAAAAAAAGGTAACAAAAACAAACAACACATGAGCTAAGCTAACTGATTAAAGAAAATATTTTCTTTATGGTTGATCTGAACCCTCAGGTGCATTCCAGCATGGTGGCCTGTTCTGCCAAAGACTGCACACCTCCAGGTGTGGTTAGGGCTCTGAAGATAATGTCATTTGCTTGGTTTTGATACCATTTTCCTGCTTGGAATGGACAAATAAGCTAGGATGTAACACACACTAAATTTAAAGTTATGACCGAATAACACAATAAAAGCAAAGTAATGAAACCAAACCTGTGAAATCTAGCTCAAGAATAAAGGAGACAGACCCAGAGCACATGGTTGGCTCTAGCTCTCAGCCAAAGTACACAGTTTTATTCTGTAGCTTCAAAATAAATATTATACTGCAAGAGCATACTTACATCCACCTCGCCTTGGTCAATCACATAGAAGTTGTCTCCTTCATCACCTGGAAGCAAAATACAGAAGGTGATTGTTTTCTGAAGGTCTGCCAAGCTATTCAATAACTTCCTGTCCCTGTATTTAATCCTGTACATATTTGCACAGGTTTGTACACTAGATTACTTACAGAGAGATTAATTTTCTGAAACATCCTTGCTTATTTGCCTTCATAAATCAAAGTATCACTATGATTTCTTGCTATTAATGCCTTTCAATTGCATTAATTTATCTCTTTTGATTGATTCAGAACTTCATTCAGAGTAAACACTCAAGAGGTTTTAATATAGCCTGAGGGTAATGAAGTCCTCCCCAACGTGCTGCAGGCATGCAGGTAAGTTGCCAAGTGTGATAACTCTGATACAGCACAATGAGGTGTTGAATATTCCCAACAACCATAAAAATATTTTCCATCTCTAATTACTCTCTGCTTGCCTGTGCCACCCTTATGCATCCTGAGCTGGGGTTTACTTCCTCACTCTCTTCAGTTAAGGAATGAACATTTTAATTTGAAGTGCTGTTTATCTACTTCTAACTGTAGCACTTTGAAACCCTGGAGATCCACCAGAGTGGGGCTCTCTGCATGTGCATCCATGAACATGCCATACAGACTTGCAGGCCTTTGGAATATGGTCATTCTTCCCATTAAGCAAAGAGGGTGAAATTTCAAATGGAGAGACGTGAATTACCAGACCCTAGCAAACACACAGGAGGAAAAATGACAGGAAGAATTACCCTGCTGTATGACTGTTTCTCCTGCGATGTGTGTGACGGGGAACATGGCATCGAATATGTCACTGGGGAAAAAAAAGAAACATTTATTAATAAATCAGACCTATTTCTTATCTAGCCAGTAGACCTACTTTCACTGTTTATTTAGCCTTTGTTAACAGATTTTGCAGAAAAAGGAAAACATTAGCTGTAACTGGAAAGTGAACCCCTGCTCAGCAAAAAATCAAAATAACTGGCTAGGCACAAGATGTGGTTTAAAAATTAGACCATGACTTGATGTGTGCTGTTTTGAAAGAACTCCTGAATTTTATGGAGAAAGGCACCTCTTACAGCAGTGCACAAACTGGCCAGCCTGAGTACTGTGTTGTCTAAGCAGAGAGATTTCAGATTTTCAGCTGTGATGGGTTTGTGGCCCAGCAGTGACTGCCAGATGCCCGAACAGGAGCTCTCCTCTTCTGAACATCTGGCCTTGCATTTACAAGCAAAACCTGTTCCACACTACAGAGCACATTTGGAAAGGTAGTTGGCTCTAAATTAATGTAGCATAAGAGCTGGCAGGAGATTGCACTCACAGTGCAGAAGAGGCCAAACTCTGAAAATCTCAGCGAGTTACTCGTGAGAAGGGAATCCAAGCGATGCTACAGAAGGAGGGAAGCTGCAGAAGAGCCTCGTGCTCATTAATCACGGCTGAATTACACACCTTTCCATGTCTCCAGCTCGCTGTCACATCGCCTTAAAAGGCCAGGCAGAGCAGTGGGGATGGGAACACACCCTGCACCAACACTTCGGGCAACGTGCCCAAAGCCAGTCCTTTGTTTATTGAGGGAGACAGCAGGCTCCGTGGAGCCAGGGCTTCCTTTCCCCACATCAGATTTTGGGGAACTTATTTTCAGAAGCATGAACCACATCGAGACGGGCGCTCCCCACCTCTCTTCCCCTTCCTATGCATCAGCCTCAAGGGCTAAAGGAAATAGCTCCCCAACAAAAACAAAAGGCAGCAAGAGGGGATTGTTCACTGCTCTCTTCCCTGGTCTGGCCTGGAATGGTCCATCCAGGGACCACTGACGACAGTGGCGAGATGAAACACTTCAGTCTGGAGTGGAGAAAGGACCTCACACACACAACTACACAAACAGGGAAGAAACCCAAAATCTTCATCAAAATAGGCAGAAGATCAGCCACCAAACCCATGAAACCTATGCTACATTTCAATGCCTTATATGGGAAATGCATATTGTAAAATCCCATTATTAGCTTATTTCCTGTTCAACTGTTCCAGACTTTATTCAGGCTCAGTTCTAGGAAATGTTTCACTCCTAAGTTCAAATTGCTCATGTCTTTCCTCTTCATCAGTCTGAATGTTTTTGCTCAGGATCACAGCTCTGCATCAGCACCACTTGTAGGAGAACTGGGAGATTTCAAACCAGGCACCTCCCACAGCACCTGCAAGGGATGCTCATGCTCAGCCCATGGCCTATATTTATCAAAATGATATATTTTACTCCTGCTGTTTCCATCAGGCCCACTCCGTGCTATTCCTACTCACATTCAGGAAACACCTCCACCATGGACACAAAGCCTGCTCAGAGGCATCCAGGAGAAACGTCCTCCTCACCTCATTCTGAGCACCAATGCAAAGACCTACAACAATTCTGAAAAGTCTACAGACCTTATTCTAAAATCCACTAAGCTCATTTTTGTGATCTTGCACAGGTTCGGCATTTCTGCACTTTAAGGGACGTCTCTGCTGGCAGAAACCATCTGCCTGGTGCAGACAGATCTCTGGAGCTGGTCCCTGTGCCAGTGCTCCAGCTGGAGCTGGGAGCTGGGGTTCCAGCAGGGTGGGGAAACTGCCCCACCAGTGGGTGCCAGACTGGGACAGTCACTGAGGGACTTTGTGCCCATGAGGGCAGTCCAGTTGTTCTTCAGCAGCCCTGGGACTGGGAATTCAGTGTGGCAGAGGCTCATTTGCCTCCCTCTGTTTTCCCCTTGGCTGTGTCAGGGCTCCTCACTGAGCTCTGAGGACAGTTCTGCAGCCTGCAGGACATTTACTGAGGAAAAGGCACTGTGAGGCAGAAAGTCTTCAATGTGATACATCCAAAAATAGGTAGAACACGGTATCAATAACCAAACCAAAATGTGCTGTTTGAGCAAACTTGGAAACTTTTCCTTTTTTTAATATAAATGCACTGGAAATAACTACCCGCAGTTTCACCCTTTCATCCTTGTTTTAATCCTCTATTTTATTTATAACTTAACAATTGTCTGTACAAACAGTGCCCAATAAATTATGTATAGCACTGCACCCTTCTTCAAAATGTTCCACATTTTATTTCTACCTTATCACCTTTTAGTTTTAGCAAAAAAGAACAAAACAACTCTTTAAAACTCACAGACTAAAACTTTCAGCTGCCAGTGTCATGAACCCAAAGTTTATTAGCAGCAACCGCAGGTTTACCCCAATACTCTGCTGTGCAGCAGAACATCAAAATTCTAGTATCCTACATATGATAGAGTGAAATCTTAATCTTATTTCAGTGATGTCTTAATCTTGTTAGACCAAGATCTGGATTTTTAAAGAGACCTTTGAAGGACATGTCATCAAAAATGATTCTGAAGTACATATGAACATAGAGACACGCGAGGCACCCAAATGTGATGATGATGTGGTGATGTTGATTTACAACCCCAACGTGAAACCAGGGCACATCTTTGATATAAATGTAAGCAACCAACCATATCACTGAAAAAACACCACCATGTTCTTTTCTGCTGGAGAATTACTGCTCTTAATTGATATGGTTAGGCCAAGATCTCTCACAGCGATTAATGAGTTGAAGTGTTTCTGCTTTTGGATGCTCAATTTGAGATTCATTAAGCATCCTCAGATCTCCAGTGATATGGATCAGCAGGCAGCCCCAAAGTTTCTCAGCCTACAGGGCAGCCAGGAACTGGGCCTTTCAGAATGGCACCAAAGAAAATCACCTTTCTGGAAATTACCACCTCCTAAGGCACCAAATGCTTTAGATCCCTGTAGGAAATCTGGCTTTTGATTCTGTGTAGAATGGGTTTGGAAATTTTTATTCCCTCTATCTTCAGTGTCTGAAATAAACACAAAAATGTCACAAGGATCAATATGCCAAAATACTTCAAAAATTTGAAGCATTTGTTCCTGAACCAAGCCAAAATCTGAAACTACATAAAACCAGACCCATTTTCCATCCCCCCAATAAAGGTCTGATGCTGGAGTATTCAGCTCAAGCCATGTGTTCCTGGGCCTGTACTATGTAGAGAAAACAAGCTTTAAATACTGAATAGGTTGAGTAAGTGGTGCTTGCTAAAGGCATAAACAATACAGCCAAGGCAAAAAATATGGTCTGTTTATAAACCATAACGCACTTGTTTATAAACCATCCAAAATCATTCTCTGGCCATTACAGCAAAAACAGCCCTTACAAACACAGCACTGCAACCATCCCACCACCAAGCAGAGACTGTAACTACAGCTTTGCAGAAGTAGGTGTATTTCTAGTGATAGAAGGTTGTGTTTTTTAAATAATTGGGGACAAACACATGCTAACACATTCCTAACAACCAATTTTTTCTTTTTCAAGCACAAGCAGGTTTTATTCTAGCACAAACAGAAAGCCAGAAAATCAGTAGTTAAGTCTTCAAACGTTGAGCTACCATGATTTCATCTTCTGTCTGAGCTGCAGCACCAAGAACACAGCAGCCTCTGTCTCCTGCCCCTGCACTGTTGACACCGACCATGCTCGCAATGCCGTATGTTCAACTGATATGGAAATGGTTTGATTTTTTGCCAGGATTTTTATGATTGTGCTGTAAATGAGAACTGCTCAGAGGGATTTCTTTATTTTGTTGACCGTGTATCGTTTGCCCTCTTTCCAGATGACTTATTCAGGTGACGGGTGAAGAAAATAGGGCACCAGTTCTGGTATTTAAGCTGCTGTTTCATGAGACTGCAACCAAGAGAGCTGCACTGCACCCAGTGTGTCCCAGACTCATCACCAGCACTTGGAGGGCCTTTTTTCACCTTCTCCAAAGCCAAAGATTTTGACAGGCTTTGCAATTTTTTTAAACCTTCCCCACCTCCTCCCAGGGGATCAATATCTGGTTGCTCGTGGCTCTTGGGAGCCAAGCATTGGTTGCAGTCAGAAGGTATCGGGGCAAATTTTTGGCTTGGAACTGTACTTGCAGGTGGGACTGTATGTACCCAAATATCCACATTTAGATCCAAAGGGGGACACTAGCAGGAGGTCACTAAGGTTTTCCAGAGGCATTTCTGCACCTTTAATTCTTTGCAACCTCTTGATAGTATCACTCAAAAACAAATCACAAGAAAAGATTGTGAGCAGCAGAGAACATACAGGGAGCAGTGAACTAATCCAGCAAAGTGAAACCAAGAAATGCGTTTAGACATGAAATCTCTATCTATTCAATCAAAAATACCAGCTGTCTGCTTAGAGAATATCAAAATTTAGAAGACTTTTTTCAAAAGGTCAAAGATATCAAAGGCTTGCAACAAGTTTTAACACATAAAGTGTCTTCCATGAGTGTTCTTGGAATTGCAAACAACTGCAATCAGATCTGGAATCACAGCGGCTGATCCTCTGTTGCCTGGCATCTCTGATGACTCCTGGCCACCTGGCCAGGTTGAGCCAATTCCCTTCTGATGCCAAGAAGGCAAACTGCACTCAAACTCAAATGAGACTGCAGCTGTTTAGACCAGAAAAGGATCTATCACGGTGATTGCAGAATAAATATAATGAAACACTTTGCTGGTTTAATTCAGTAGCATTTTATGGACCTCATTTGCCAAGAAGCAAATGCCTGTGCTAAGAGGAAGCCAGTGGAGAAGGCAGGGCCAAGGCGTTCTCTTTCTCACGAGAAAAAGTGAGTGATAAAAATAAATCATCTCATCTGCTTTCACACCGAGGCCTCTTGGAGTCGACGTAGAATAGGAGATAGAAAAAAAAAAATGATGTGCACTGTGGGTAATATAGCACTGGCAATAGGCAACTGAGAAGAAGCTTGTTAAAACAAAACGAGAGAAAGAGAATTCCAAGCACTTTCAGAACCAGACCATGGCAATGGCCAAAATAGGGAAACTATGTAAGACAATTTATCAGTTTCACAATCAGATTTCTTTCCAGCCCTTGCTGTGCTGAATGCATTGCAGGGAAGGAAAAATGGAAGAGACAAAATGTATACGTGTTAGGCAAAAATGGAAAATCCTCATTGTACCTTCAGGTTATAATTTGTCAAGGGTTCAATCAGAACAATTTCATTGTGCAGGCAGCCTCAGAAAGCCTTCAGTGTTTGTGCTATGCAGTTTTTCCTTCTTTTGCTATCTCTCTAGCAAAACAAAGCCAGCTCTGTGTTGTTGAGGACAGCTTTAAAAGATATGGAGCTGTTCTGGCATAATTCAAAAGACACGCAACATTTTCTCAGAATGAGGCTGCTCTAGCAGCAAGATTCAAGTATTTTAAACCTTTCCTACTTACATACCTTTAAAGTTTAGTAAACAGAGTTGACAGTAACCCCACCTCCCTTTAGCTGTAGCTTTAGGTACTATCAGGGTACTATTTTAAGATTTCTAAAATGGGGGCGTGGAAGGTGGGGGTGTATGGGGTCTTCTTATGTACTTCTGAGATTTTCTTATGATTCATTTCCTGAAAGGAAAGATGTAAGGATGAAGAGCACAAAATTTAAACCAGCCTGGCTTCAATAAACATCTGTATAGTGAGGGAATAAACACACTACCTTACCACTGAATAAACTGCAAGGGTCTCTGCTATGTATAAGTACAAGGCTCCAATCCACACTCCTTGGTCCTAGGAATGCTGCAAGTCCTTGCTACTGTACAATACTGGAACAACCAGGAACCATTATTATGATTTACTGACTACTGAGAATAAAAGCAGCGCAACCAGGTAAGAGAAAAAAAGCCTTTTTAGAGGTATTTAAAATTAACAGCCCAGAGGTTACAATTGCTATAATCAAATACGTGGTGTGGCAGGCATGTATCTAAGAAATAGTCAGTACTGAAGTCTTAACAAAAACATTACCCATCTGCTTCCGTTAATTTCTTTTCCTGCTAGGGCAGCAACAAATTAATTATAGCAGCATCCAGAGTTATTAACAATTTAGAATATTTAATTACTTCATTATAATGGCTGATTATTAGTTATTATTACAATTAAGACACGCATTCATTTTACCATAATGATCATATAAATTGGACATTGTGAATTGCAGGTTAACACTAAAGTCCATATCTATTTCCATAACATGTATTAAGTCTCAGGTCCACATAACTAAAAGACACATGGAACAGAAAGAAATAAAAAATTTATCATCTTCTATTTCTGTGGAGTATTTTCATTTTTACTGTTTTATGAAGTCCCTTTATGAGTTCATTAATTATTACACCCAATGAACAGAGTACAGCTTTATGGGCAGAGCATCAATTCATTTTACAGGCTCTGTACATCTACGTGCCAATGGGTCACATCATCTTCCACATGTTAACAGCAGCTTGGAGAGAGTTTCTGCAGGGATCTTCATCTGGAAAGCTCTCTGCCATGAACCACTGCAATAAGAAGTAAAAAAGGGGACAAACTGTGTGGCTCAAGGGCAGGGCCCAGTCCCACACCCTGCTTTGGCCTCTTTTCCCCTCACCCATCCCTCAGAAGCATCACTTCACTGAAGTCACGCTGCCAAGCCTTGCTTGTACCCCACTTGTCCAAGAGGCAGGGCTCGGTGCAAACATAACTCTGGTCCATTTCTTGCTATCACTTCCCCACAGCTGAGGGAAGACCCCTGGTTCTTTCAGCTAGCCCCAGTTCCAGCCTGTCACCACTTGCCCAAGCAGCCCTGTGGCAGGGCAGGGCTGGGTGCTGGGAGCCCCAGGAGGAAGCTGCACAATGGGGATGTCCAGCCCCATCCCAGCTGGTGCCCAAGGCCAGGCTCAGGCACAGGACCCCCCTTCGAGCAGCCCAGCTCCCCAGAGTCTGTCACCACTGAAACCAGTTCCATGGGTTTCAATCACTGTTCAAGAACAACTGCAGGCTGGGCTGTATCTCCAGCAGGTTGAAGGAATTGATTTTCTCCCTCTGTTCAGCCCGTCCTGGACAGCCTGGAGTACCAGGGCCAGTTTTGGACTCCCCCATACCAGAAAGACACTGACAAACTGGAGCAAGTCCAGAGTGGCCACCAAAATGGTCCAGGAGCATAGAGTAGATGAAGGAGAATGGGGAGAACCGTGTTGGGTCTCTTCTGAAAACAGGATGAGCGAGTTCTCATTGCTGTTAAGGCACGAGGCACGAATGGGAACAGAGGAAATTACCACCTGATGGAGAGGGGGGAGAAAAAAATCCCGATGAGGGTGGTCAGCCCCTGAAGAGGGGCCCAGGGAAGGGGATGGTTTCCAAACTGGGCCAGGCTGTGGGTGAGAGCAGCCAGCTCTGTGCAGCCTGGCCGGGAGCGGGAGCTGGGAGCAGGGATGTCTGGAAGCCCCGTCCACCTGCCGGGAGCCCAGGGCTTGGCACAGAGCTGCTCCCAGTGGGAGGGATGAGGTGGTCCCAGCGCCGGCCGCAGACACGGGGGAGGCAGGGGAGTGTGAGTCAGAGGCCAGCTGGAGCAGATCCCACACATAATGCACGGAAAATATGCACTGGTGGAGGAATATCTGCCCTTCTGCGTGAATAATTGCACAGAGGCTGGGTCCCAGCTCCCCATCACTAATACCACTGCCCACCAACTAAGTCTGTGCATACCAGGAGGCCTTCAGGAAGAACTGGGCAACACAATTTTTCTCGGGGAAAAAAGCAGTTTGCTGAAACTGAATATTCCTGTCGAAAATTGCCGATGTCATTTCCCATTAAAAATGTTTCAAAAGTTTTGAAACTGTCTAATTGTCCTACTGTGATAACTTCAGAGGAGCTACTTTTCAAAACTAAATTACTTCAAAATAACATTCCTTAGTGAAAAGCTAAAATCAAAAGAAGGGATTGTTGAAAATGCTATTTCAGTTGAACATAATCACATTTGTTCTCCTGTTTTCTGTGTGTGAGCATTCTCAAGATTTTCACCTTGGAACTAGGATTCAAGATGAGGGACGAATTTAAATGCCAAAAGGAAAACAAACCAGCAAAAGCAAAAGAGGAGCTTGGGTCAATAAAATACACTTTCTAGTTGATAAAATGTACAAATATATATACAGAGGTGTAGAGAGACATGAATACTAAACTGCACAAGCTTCTTTCTGCTTTAGTATGTACAGTATAGTGCTTAGGAACTCTTTCCTTAGCCTGCAGGTACTGGATCTAATGCAAAGACAGAGACATTTGTGGAGATTGTACACTGTGAAAACACCATTGCTGCAAGCACACTCTGCTGATACTTTTGTCATGAGAAGATCCCAAATGCATAATTATTTGAAGCAGGAAAGGGCTCTGGAGCAAAGTCAAAGGTGTTATTTGCATGCATGGGCATCGTAGAAGTGAACCAGGGAAAGGCTCAGCACAACAAACCATGAACTTCAGACCATGTGGGCCAAATTCATACCTGGTGTCACTAAAGTGAGATTGGTGTATTTGAGCTGACTAAACACAAGAATGGCCCTTTAAATTCCACACAAGTTTATGGGGTTTTGTATTTTCCTCACAAATAATTACTTCCTCCAAATTCTGCAAAAGCAATGGAGGATACCATGCTGAAAAAATAAGTATTTCAACTTAATAATTGAACGAATAAGTGGTTTAACTTAGTGACTGAAAAAAAAAATTGCTGCTGGTTGGACTGAAATACATCACCACAAGAATAATCATCATCCCAAAACAAGGCTCTGTTGTTGCTAATATGAAGCAAATTCCACCAGTGATAAAGGGCGACCACAACAAAGTCCCCATATTTGATTTATTTCCTTCTGGTACTTTTAAATCTCTTCACTCTTTAATTTCAAGCTCCCTCTTCTGGACTATCCCAATGAAGCTGGAGAGTGTGCACTCTTCATCCTCACTCCAGGAGCCAGGTAACAGAGCTGAGGAAGCCCCTGGCAAGGGGCACTGCTAGAGGGGGGCACTGCAGCCCAATCTCATGGTTACTACAGCTGGATTGATCTGAAAATATAACAGAGTTTGCTGAGATTGATTTGATTTCAAGAGCTGCAATTGGAAATGCACTATTATGCAACCCCTTGGAGAAGATGATGGTGGAGATGTGCCTCAACACAGGCACGTGGAACATATATCCCTGAGGATACAGGGATGTAGGCCATTATTTTCAATAAGAAACTATAACAAATCATATTTCACATATACGTAAGTGAACATGCATAAAACCACACTATGCACATTACCTTACAGTTCAGATTCTCCAGGGAAGAGGAACATCTTCCCTCCCCAATAGTAATAGTTTTTTTTTGTTTTGGCCTTAATGCTGAAGACATTATTTCACTAAAATTAAGTTTTTATATATATATATATATATATATGTAAGTATGTATGTATGTATGTATGTATGTATGTATGTACACACATATATTTACATTTTCTTGCATCCCTATGATATGAAAAGTGTTGCCAGAGAAAGTTTTATTCTAATAATTCACTCAATTTTTCAGTTCAGAGCATGTTTACACACCAAGTGTTGTTTGCAGAACTCGGACAGGAATGCGATATAAATCTAGGTACTTTTTTGCCCCATTCTCCAAAGGAATAATTTTTAACAATTTTCTATAAATATGGGAAAATCAAATTGTATTTGATAATTACAATTGTTCCTTCAAATCATATACTTACTGCTCCTACACACTATTTTTATTACTATAACTTGTGCACCTTGCGTGCCACAAGAGAGCACCTCTGCCTGGCAACTATATCAGCACAAAAATAGATAAGACCTATCAGGTATTAGGCTAAAATCTTTACGCTTCCACACCTGGTGGTCCTTGCCATTAACATAAAAAACAGAATGCTGCAAGGATGCTAAAGATGTTAAAAAATAACACAACACTAAAGAAGGACAAGATGCAGTGAGAGGGGTTTTCCTTGCGTACAATAATTTAGTACACCAGGAAATTCCTCAGGTAATTCTGATAATATCAATATTTGGGGCCCCTGGAATAGCTCAGGAGCAGTGAGCAAAAGCCAAGCTCTGCAGGGCTGTAGCTCCCAGCCCCTGAGCCGTGCCTGCTGCGAGTCAGGAACGTGTGCTGCAACTAATCACAGAGTGTTTGACACGCGTCTCCCCTGGCTGACAAGCTCAGAGCACACGGCCGCAGCCATCTCCCACATCCTGCTTAATTAATTTCCATCCCTGCCGTGTGCTCCCACACCTGCAGATATCAAACAGCTGCCTATAATGAAAACATTTTAACCTGCGTTAGCGGATAGGATTCAATTTCATTTATAATTGGATCGGTAAATGAAATCATTATAAAATAGCTGATAAAGGTGCTGTGGAATGAGTCAGAATGGTTTTTTAAAAGTGTGTAAATCTAGTGTTAAGGAGCTGATGAATAAAATTCACATCTAATGCAAAACCACATGTCCACAAGGACCTGCTTTTCTATTTGCATATCTATTGTAGCTTACAGACATGTGCAAACTCATACACCCACACATTTTCCTTATGTTTTCCTTAAGTTCATCATTACTCCCCTTCATCTCTGATTCACAGCATTTCCGAGATAGAATCTTCTACAATAAAACGAACTGGAGATAAAATTTCCCCAGACAACAAATACTTCTTTTGTAGGAGTTCTTAGGGAACTATCGCAATTAAGCAGTTTCATTTTTTACAGCTCCACCATAATTCAAAGGAGGAGAAAATAGAGATTGATTAGATCAGACGAAACATGCATGTTTCCTGAAGTGGTCTGTGTTTGCAGGGCTCCTAAGGAAAAGGAGCTTTTTAAGCATGAAAAGCTTAAATCTGTAGATGCACAAACACAGACCTAAGGGCACGCTTTCTTCATACCTATGGAAATAAATTCAGATGCCATTACATCGCTTCATTCCATCTTTCTTATTAATTTTCTTTCCAAGTCTTCACTAACCACCACAATGTACATCAAAGCCATCTCAAAGAGCCCCAGCAATATCCCTTGGCAGCAACACCTGCTCCTTCCAACCTCCCAGCACCCGTTCCCCAGCTAGTTCAGCGTGCTTCCCAAACCTGCCCAGCAGACTGAACTCAGCTCTTTCTTCCGCAAACATTACAAAAATCACGAGTGCCCGGTGTTCAATTCTGCAATGTAATGTGTACAGGCCTACTTTTATCTCTACACAGTGATAGCAGATCTAGAAATCTCAGCTATGCTGGGCTTTCATTAGCATAGCTGGGATGGGAGGGAGGAGAAAAGCAATATATGCCTTCCTGCATATCTGCAGTACATTTTTAAAATGCCTGGTTGAAAGGGGACATGAAGAATTCGCTGGGCAGGCCGGTGGGTCAGTATTAACCCAGACCTCTGTGGTCACTCTTAGTCCAAACACCTTCGCCGGCTCAGCTAATTCTGTGTTTGCTATCACGCTGGTATAATTTTGAAGCAATTTCTCAGCAGAAAGAATTATATTTTATGGCATTAAATAAACCAGGGCAAACCCAGGCCCGAAACAAATTGCAAAAGAAAACCTGCAGGAGTACATTATCACACGACTCATGTTGCTTCCTCCCAACTAAATAACCCTCCCGGTTTACAGATTTCTGTTTAATTTGGCCTCTGGCATGACAGAAAGGAATTTTTTTGCCCATTTACACAACTCTATGAATCAAAGGTTGACAACAGCGAGCAGCTCCTCAGTCTGACTTGCAGGCATGCACAGCAAGCAGCCAAGTGCTGTACTTGCTCTATCAGGTCTCCTGCACAACCCAGCCACGCTGTGGCCTGTAGCACACACATACCCCTCCAAGGCTTGGTGTAGCAGCAGCTGTAATTGCTCTGAATCTTGGGTCCTGACTGTGTTTGCTGCTGTGAACTGCTCCAACACCAGCACCTTAAAATACTCTGTCTGTAAGCTGAGAACTGATTTAGGTTAGGTTTAAAAAAAAAAAAAAATTCTTTTTAAGGAACATACCTCCACTGGTTTAAATAGATTTTTTTAATGTAGGGCAAGCAGGCTTTATCTCTGTTGATATGAAATTCCAAATACAATAAAGAAATGAAGCAGAAATTTCTGCTATACTAAAGCCCACTTAAAAATAAATCCAATTAAAGGGAATAAATAGGACAAGAGAACAACTAATTCCTTGTCTTTGCTTCTCTTCAAGGAATATTCATATAAATCCCTGGTCTGACATTTATGCTGTTTCATGTGACAGGGATCAGAATTCTCTATAGCACAATGTTTTTAAACCATTTACTGCAGCAGCACCTTTAAAACGAATAATAGGAACCTCTCCACATGCACAGAACATTTTCTAAAGGCTCACAAAGGGTTTAACCCTGCAAGCTTTTATCCATGTGAACAGTCAGCACTCTAAGTTGGAAAAAAAAGGAGTAATTTAATGAAAAGGGGGTGGTAGAATCAGGGATTTGGAGTGAGAATGTTCCGGGATGAACATCTCTCTTATCTGTGCTGGTGAAGTGGTTTGTAATCACGAGTATTATACGTGTGCTTTGTGGTGCAGTAATAATAATAACAAGGAAAATCTTGAGCTTGGTGCCTGAATTAAGTAACTGCCCTGGAGCCTTCAGACTGCCTTATTTTAAAGAGAGGATTTCACAACTTATTTCAAATCATGGCCTCCTTTGCCTGTTCCTGTGGCCAGAGGAGGTGGGAAGAGGTCATAAGCATTTAGACTCCACTTTGAATCTCACTTTTAGGGGAAGGACATCAGGAGGGACCCCAGCCCTGCCTAAATGGCTCGAGGTAACATTTATATGCAATGTTCCTGCCTAAATATCCAGGCATGAAAGGGCAATGCCTGCATGTGCTGAGGGATGACAGCCCCGAGAGATCCAGAGAGCAACACCCCTTTGGGACACTTCAGTGTGAATCTAGACTGGGATGCTATCACACCAAATCAAATGCAATGAAAAAGGAATACTTTAATAAGGACGCTGCAGAGAAATTTCACCTGGTGAGGGTCAAAAGAGAGGGGAGGTGGAAGGCGGCAAAAAGAGCTTCTTAAATGGAGGAGATAAAGATGGCAAGAGATAAAAAGGTCAGACTAGGTGGTCTAAAGGTCCCTGTTAACCCTAAACTCAGTGACAAGATACAGAAAAGCAAACACTTGATGTCAGAAAGATTTGCCCATACAAAGAATGTCTTGAAAAACTCCCAGAAAAGGAGCAGCAATCAAAGCAATGCTTGGACCCTGGTAGTAGGTAAATACGTGATGAAGCACACAGATATACATGGCTGCTATGGGCCACATCCCTCCCCACTGGAAACAGCAACTTGCACTCACATTCCTGAGATTCTCCTCAAAAAACACTCTCTGCAACACCTCAACAGGAATATCAGTGGTTATTATAAAAATCTTACAGGAAAAAGCAACTGAAAAATAAACTACTGATGTGCTATAGGATTGGTAGCATTAAGTTGACTTTAAAAAATAGACTAATACATGCAAAGGTCACTAAAATATTTATATTAATGATGGAGCTGAACACTAAGCAGATATTGACTTCTGTTAAGGTGAACCTCAAGATTTATTGGCTTAAGAGGTAAACATTGACTGAGATAAATCCAAGGTCAATATTTACTACAAAGGACAATAAATCTTGGTGGCCCATGAAACATGAAATAAATAAATATATATGCATATATACATTCATAGACACAAGCTATGAATATCATACATATTTACACAAATGATCATCAGCTTCATATTTTACAGCTTTTGCTCCTAATTATGCCAGAGACAACCAGTGAACAATTATGACACAGTGCTAAGAGGCATCTATTTGTGTGTGCTTTGCACTGGTGGTACCTTAAGGTGACATTTCTGCTTCTCCAAGTGACTCCTTTGCCACTGAGCCAGATGAAAGCTTTCTCAGTCACACAGGGAAGTCAAACTAGCTGCCCTCTTCCCATCTTCGCTTGAGAAGCCTTGCTTGTAACTCAAGAAGCAGAGTTACCTGCAGCAAAGCAGCCCGAAGAATTATCCAGCTCTGGACTTATCAGCCAGAAAGAATTCTGATGGAGCACTTCTGAATTCAGTGTGCCTCCAGCTGAGGTCAAGTTTCTTCCCAAGCACAGGAGGGGAACGCGTGGATATTCTGGAAGTGTTTTAACAAGAGGCACTTTTACTGGAGCTGTGGTCAATTTTGTAGAAGCTCAGAACAAAGATGTATCAATCACATGGAGCAAAATAAATAAATTGGAGCTTTGGATGACTTTCAGAGTTATATAGGCTTTTTCCTTGAACTAGAAAAGCAAATAAATTTAACAGGGGTGCTGACAAAAGTAGACCTTCTTCCTCCAAACATTATACAAGATCTAAGCCAAAAGGAAACAGATGACTTTGTGTGTTTGTAGGAAGTGATTAGAGAAGATAGAACTTAATTTATTAAGATGGGAGATGGTGATTCTTTTGTTGACTTTTCAGGTCAAGTGTTAAAACCTCCTGCAAATAAGGCAGTAGACACACTACAACTGAGCCTTGGCGGGTCAGGGAATCGGGCTCTTTGATACTGGGGGTCTTTCTTGTTCTTTGAGCAATTTTTCTGGAAAGCCAAGTGAGAGAAATCTGCAGGCCTTGCCTAGGCTTCCTGGTGGCCTCTTCTCTGCCCCTGCACCAGCTTGGGCAGCTGGAGGCTGGTCTGGACCAACCTTCCCTAAGGTCCCAACGCTGGACACTGCCCAAAGCCACATGACTTCTGAAGGGATGACAGAGCAGGCTAAAAAGAATAAAGAAAAAAAAGAAATAAAGGAGAAAATAATATTTGAATTTTTTTTTTAAGAGGAAGAAAAGACAGAAGAAAATGTTTGAAAATAAGTATTTCATTTATCTACCAGCCTGACAAGTCTCAGGGTGGAATGTGGTGCTGCACAGGCAGTGCTGGCCACTGGATTTGCAGGAAGGAAGAGCAATTAGAAAAGCTGGGCAGGAAAAGGCCTGTTAGCACTCTTACCTTTAACTTAATCTTTAATCTCCTCCTATGCCTCCAACTTGTCACCACAGGCATTAATCACCTTGCAGGTCTTATAGGCAGCTCAGGCTCATTTATATTATTTGTTTTAATGGCCTCTCTCATGCCATCAGTGTTTGGCAGTGAGTGGATGGCTGTGCCCTTATTTCCTGCTGGCTGCTTTGGGCCATCAAAGCCATGTGGTTTATTTTCACACAGGTTTCCTAAGGCTACAGCACAGCCACAGGTTTCAGTGATCATATCACAGTTGACCTCTGCAGACTTTACTCCAACATAATCCATGAAATATTATTGCTCCAAATATTTTAGGAGCCTCTGAACTCTCATTAATATGAACACTTTATATCTCACTGAATTTTATCAATGTTCTTAGTAATTCAAGGAATGGCAGAATGGCTGCACTCTTAAGAAGGATTTATTTCTCAGCTTGCAAAGAAAGGAAAAGCCATTTTCAACTATAGCAAAACTGGAACATGAAAAATAATAAACTGACAAGCAAAAGACAAAATGTCTTTGTACTCTGTCTTCTAAATCCAGATGAGATCTCGGGCTAAGTGTTCTCTCGACAGACAGAGTCACTATATAAAACTTATAGCCAAGATCTTTTAAATTAGAAGCCAAAAATCCACATTGATGGGTTTTCAGAAGAACTGATAATTTCAGAATAGTCCTGTTCAGGAAAAATACAACGCCAAAATAGGCTCAATTAGTTAAGCACAACCTTGAAGTGTTCAGCAAAAGAACTGCTGTCTCCTTTGAGCAGAATCTGTGTGCAGAACAGGGAGATTTTGTTTCTTGCAAACCATTTACCCTTCTGAGGATGCTGTAAAATGTGCTTCCAGTGAATGCTGATAACAATTACAATATTCAGAATATTTACTTTTAATGTCACTTTCTCTTTGAAGTGGTGGCAAAAAATTCCCTTAAAAATTGAGTTCTAAAAGCTATTGTGAAGATCCAACTATGAATTCTTAATGTAATACCATATGTATTTTATATGGTGAACCTGTTTATATGCCAAAACATTTTCTATGGTAATTATTTCACAACATGCAAAATTATGAGGAAATAATGAGGAAAGTTTTGGAAGAAATTTTAAGACAAGTAGGAACTCCGTGACCTGCTGGGGGAAAAAATGGAAAAGCATAAACTGCTTTCCATTTCATTTGTTTAAATTAGAAATAGAGGTTTCTGAAAAAGATGGTGTATTCCACTAGGATTTTGAAGGGGAGACAGCCTAGTTGTTAATTTTCATGCAGTTGAAAACGAAATTTGTCAGACATCCCACAAGCTGAAATTCTCATCCTGAGAGGCTAAGGAAGGTATATTTTTCCCAATGTGAAATCAGGACTGCAGCACAAATGTCTGACCTTTTTTTAATCAACTCAGAAAAGACTGCATTAAAAGGCACTTTGTTCATCATCTTTGATGTCTGTACATTGATGTCATCTCAAGGTAACCTGGGCAGCTGTGGATTCACCATTAGTCCAACCTCGGTCATGCAAGGTTTAAACAAATTTTAAAGTCAGGAATAATGAAAGTCAGAGAGGTAATTGGAAAATGAGGCACACTGGAATATGTGCTTTCTCCCTTTATTTGATAGCTGATATTCTACAGAAAGTAAATCAATCAATTCTTTAAGCAAGCAGGTTCAGTGCTAAGAGGCAGGCTGCTGGTTCAAATGGGAAAGTTGATTAGGAAGAAGAACCATAATGTGTTTAAGGCAATAATTTAAGGTACAGCAACAACAGTTGATACTGGAAGTGGAAGAACAAACCCAGAGGTCATTTTATTAAGGATATTTCAAGGCCCAGTCCTGACAGGCGGAGATGCTGTGTTCGGATGGATTGCACAGAGGATGCTTTTGATGACTGAAGTAATAAAGTTGGAATGAAATTCAGTAATCTAACATGAAAGGCTATGCATGTTGGAGCTACAGCAACAATTCTACTTTAATCTGAGTTCACTGAACCAGTGGGTAACTGCAAGCCACCCTTTTTACCCTTGGCTGGGAAGAAGGCAAACCCACCCCGCATCAGTACAAACTGGGTCACTCTCAAGGGAGCAAGGAAGTGTCAATGCCACTGTAAAAAGCACTTCTGTAAATGATCTCACTTCAATATTGGGCACAATTCTCATCAACCAGGTGCAAAAGAAACAGAGAAATAAGACACATTTGATTCAAAAAAGATGCAGAAAAATGTATTCTGGGGTGATAAGGGTAATGAAGAGTCTATCTTTTGTAAAAGAAGAAAAGAGAATGAATCATTTACTGCAGTAAAATAAGTAAAGAACAGATATAATTTTAACTGCATAGGGACGAAAGGCAAGGGTTAGGCTGAACAACAGAAAAGGAGTTACTTTAACTGATGGACAATGAGGCCATGAAAAATCAACACATATAAACATTTAGGCTGGAACTGAGATGCTCTCTTGCCATGGGAGAAGTAGTGTGCAGCAGCTTTCCAACAACTGCAGCCCAATAAACAGGAGAAAACAAAAACATCTTCATTTAGATTATATGAGGGATTATGTGACCAGGTTTTTATACAGTTATCAGATGGCTGCACTCAGTGACTCAAGAGAACCCTTTCAGGTTGTATTTCCAAGGACAAGCAAAAAGATGTTTCCTAGCAGGGCAACGAAGAGTAAAACAAGTGCAGGATCACTGTCGGAGCAAACACACTGATTCCTGACAGCCTACTCTTGTAACCCAGACAAAATAGCTGGGAACCTCATCAGATTTGTTCCTCTCAACTTTTTAAAAGATGAGAGGCAGTGCCAAACACTCAAAACAATAACGTCTTGCCTTTATAAACAACCTTTAGTATCACTGGATATAAACCAGAGCCTTGGACATCTGCTGAGCATGCCTATTGGATTGGCACCAGTGCTCTCCCCCTGGCTCGCACGGAAGGTGACGGGGTCAGGAATGAGACATCTCGTTCTCCAAAAACAATCTCCCAGTTCTGCCACTGGTGGCTTTTCAGAACCCACCTCCTGTGCAGCCTGTCTAAATCTGCCTTCTTTTGGAGTTTTTCAGGCATCCTCTAGGTTCCAATTAGAGGCGGAGGATCCGTCTCTGTGCATGTGCTGAGCAGAATTAGGGACTCTCAGGAGCTGTGTGGAGCTGAGGCTCTTGGCACAGCCATGGGTAATGCTCTGTGTCCTGGTACATACTGGGAACAGATTGTCTGAGTCTGCTGCAAGAATTTCATTGTTAAAGATGTAGCTTGGGACCGCCTTCCTTGCTGTTCCCCCAAACATCCCTCTTCAGCCTTTAATCTCTCTGCTAATAAATGTTATTTTTACACTGCTCTAGTCCTCTCCATATTTTGCACATTCCCACCAGGGATACAGACAGCCTTTATCCAGACAAACATGCTGGATAGACAGGGGATGATTGGAAAGAATCAGTAGCAATGGGACAGCAAGAGAAAAATGTCTCATCCCCAAATAATGCTATCATTTCCATAACTTCTGAATTTTCCCGCTACTCTTTCACCCTTGCCAGGAGACAACCCAACGTGGCACAGCCCAGCATGATGCTGGATGAAAGGCAGAACAAACCAGTGCCACTTGCCACAAAGTGTTTCTTCAGCTTCAGCTAATGGGATGATTAAACCAAAACAGAGCTGCAGATGAACACAGCAACTGGTAAAGGCACTGGGTGATTCAACCAAGCCCAGAGGGAAGGCAGATGTTTGGGTACTGGAATAAGCAGTGTGAGATCATTAACACCCAGCTGATGGATCACAAGAAAGGCAGAGGAAATCTCTGAGGTCTCCTGTTTCTTCCTTTCACCGGCCTGAAGGCCGGACAGAAATACAGGCATGTGTGAGGGAGTGTGAACTATTTTAACAAAAACATTTCATCCATCCCTAAATATGGTCACAAGATTTTAGATACTTGGCTTACTCTTAAACAGTAAGATTCTGAATTATCTCCAACTGTGTAGGCTGTAAAAGAAAATGCATAAACCAGCAATCCTGCAAACTCCCTAGAAACGTATTCCCTGCCAGTTTTTTCTCTGTAGCTGTTATATTAATCAGTGTCTTAAGGAATTAGAATGCCCTGTGATTATATCTCTTTCAAACTTAATAAGCAATGCTTTGCAATTAACTTCAACTCACTCTCCTTAATGTCATTATCTATCATCTAGAGCTTTGAAACACACCAGAGAAAAATGCCAGAATTATGGCTCCATGTATATGGGCTGCCCTTTCCTTCCAGTGAGAAGCAAACATCAGTATTTCAGTGGCATCTTGGTTACTCTCTTAAGATTTCTAACCCAAATGGAAAAAATGTGAAAAGATCAGCTGTTCTCAAAAATATTGCCAGAAAAACACATTCAGGGGATTTTGCCTGAATCGGAACTCACTCAAACCATTTTCCAGAATCTGGTCCTGAACCAAAACCCAAGAGATCAGATTTCAGGCTTCAGTTTTATATCTCACCAGATAATCACATACGAGTTCGTCTTTCAAAGCAGCTTAGATGCAAAAGTGTGTGAGTGTGAACGTACACACAGCAAGTGTGACACCGGGGTGCAGTCAATGGATTTTATTTCTGTACTTGTAAATTTACACAGTCTCATAGAAACACCTCTCCTCATCTGCCATATGAAAGTGTTATATATATGGCATGAATGGTGTAAGGTATTATCAACATAAATTTGGAATAGTCAAGTTATTTATAAACAGGCTTTGCAGTATCGGATTTTAATTGACGAATGTTGATAAAAATAGAATTTGTATTTCCTTTCAAGACTCATGGGCTAGAATTATTTTTTTTCCTGAAATTGAATGGATGCCAGAAGTAAATCAGAAATTGCAAAGTGGAAGAGAGCTGTGAGGCAGCACGCCGAGGGCCGGGAGGACAAGAAAAGTGGAAAATTACCAGAATGTAAACCCAATGGATTTAAGAGAAAAGGCAGAGTGGCATCACTGTGAATTCCATGGGAATAGAGATAGGAAGAGAATAAAAGTTGGCCAGAAATTATAATCAGTATTGTGAGTCAGGAACTAAGAGCGTTGTCTGAGTTAAACCCTGAATTTTCAATAAAAATAACTGCAATATCCTACCAGCACCACATCTCTGAGTGCAGTAGATGGATTTTTTTCAAGCAACACACAGAGCAAACTTGGGTGAGTCTTATCTCTCATTTGCATTTCAGAAAAGAAAACTGTTATAAAGTTGCTTTAATATATGATTTTTAATTCTGCTGATTTTTCATGCCTCTGTGACTGGAAAGCTGGGTCACTACCAAGAGGCTGAATCTGGGAGCAATGAACTAAAAACACCAAGAAAACTAAAAGAAAAGATGGAAATTTTCAAAAATAACAATCTGGAAAATTTCTAGGGTTGAAGTCATACATTTGCAATCTATGCAAGGTTGCATTGATGCAATATTATACCCCTTTATTTTAAATCAATAAAAATAAGGAAAGGAAAAAGAAGATCCCAGTAATGGGAAAACTTGAATTCAATCACATTAGAAATCTACTTGACTTTATGTGAAACTAACTACAAAAGGCAGCCAAGTATAAACAGCTCCCAGAATTTGTAAAAAACTAATTACCAATTTCCTATTTAGTTTTGCAAAAGAGCTATCTAATAGCACAACTTCATTCTCTCCCCCCAATATTTTCTGTTGTTTTGCTCCCAGTCGACAGCTCCTTTACTTTGGCTGCTGATTTAATATCGATTAATCCTCCTTCCTGTGGCAGCTCCCACTGACGTCCACGGAGCTCCTCCAGTTTATAAAAGCCTGCTTGCAGAGATCAACTTTCGGGATCAGATACTCACTTTGTAATTTTATTCATCAGCCACAATAGCAAAGGATATCCAAAAAGTGTTCAACATAGACAATGGTTGTTTATCCTTCTTAATAAAAAGCCCAGAGCACAACAGGCAAAGAGCACCTTTTAAGAGCCAACTGATATTAAAATAAATATACTTCACAAAGCTTTCCACGGTTTGCTTTTCGCTGCCATTCATCCTTTCTACTGCTCTGGTGCACAGAGTTTCTATCGAGCTGCAGATCAGATCCTAGAGCTGGATTCTCCTCTGCCCTGAGAGCTGACACAGCTAGATGTCATTGATAAGTATTGATCTCCATCCGTAAGGATGAGAGACTGGCTCTTCTATCTGACCCATCAGCAGCATTAACTGTGCACATCCCAGGGGCTGCTCGAGTTCTGCAGTGCTGAAAGCTCTCAGCCCTTAGAGAAGGACGTGTGGTGGCTTTTATGTGCAGTTTACCCGAGCCCACCCTGCTGTGAGCCCCGCAGCAATGCTGCCCCAGCAGGAGCAGCCTGTCCACCCCTGCAGCCACGGGGGCACCCCGAGCCCTCCTGGTGCCCCTGAGGAGCACAGCCTGGTGCCTCAGCACTGAACCTCCTGCTTTCTCACCCAAGGAGCTGCGATTCTCTCCCTTACTTCACATTCCACACATTTTCACATGTGTACCGGCAAAGCAGCTGGGCCGTATTTTTAGCTTAACTAGTTGAAAGGAAAAGCAAAGGAAGCTAAAATCAGAAGTATTATTTTGCACTATTGAGCGTATTAATGACGCCTTTCCAACCTCATCAACATTCCCATCGAAACTAACATGTTAATTTATATTCTTCATATAGTACTAATTATGTGTACAGCAGCATGATAGACTGCACAAGGAGCTATCTCACTGTAAGAGATGAAAACATCATGTTCTGATTCTGACCTCGTGACGGGATACATAATTAATTACTCCAAAGAAGACTGATTATAATAGGACTAAAATGTGCTTTGAATATCATGTAACTACAAAAGATGCTACGTAGTTTTACTTAGAGGTGGTGCCAGTGATGCAAAGTTCATTTGAAAAGGCCCAGTTCTGACTATAGTGATAGATGATAGATAGATAGATAGATAGATAGATAGATAGATAGATAGATAGATAGATTTATATATATACAGTTCTGACTATACAACCCTCCAGTACTGCAAGGAATGGATGTTTTCCACTGGCAAAGAACTGTAAACCAACACTACTATGAACACTACTACTGTTTTTTCTACCTTGTTCTCCTTCAACTATACCTGTAACTGAAGTACTTCTTATCTAATTAAATGCACAGATATGTCAACAAAAGCATTAAGAAAATTACACACATTATAAGGAAATTATACAGGAATTCTTTTCTATAAGGGTTTTGAGGCACTGGCACTTTGGGTTTCCCAGAGAAGCTGTAGCTTCAAATAATTTCTAATAACAATAATTTTGTCCCTGGAAGTGTCCAAGGCCAGGTTGGATGGAGCTTGGAGCAACCTGGGATAGAGAAAGATGTCCCTGCTCATGGCAGGGGGGTTGGAACAAAATGGTATTTAAGGCCCCTTCCAACTCAAACCATTCTGTGATTCTATGATACACTTTTCATTTAGTAAGGACAAAAAAAAGGTCAAAAAAACTGATTTACTGTTTTTTCCTACTAAAGAACAGACTGAAACCCATCCAATGTCTTGTACAGTCCCACTGTCTGAAAATTCCAGCAGTAGTTAGCTAGGAGGAAAAAAAAAAGGGCACTCCACAGAAGTGCATTAACTCCTTCAGCTCCAATGTTGGCCACCCACTGCAGGTACAGCAGTAGAAGTCTCTTCTCTGGGTACCTACAGGCCTTCATAAAAGGATTTGTGAACAGAAGAGAGTGTCAGAAGGGTTGCTATGTCTCACTGCTTTAGCTTAGACTTTCAGAGCACTAGGCAGGAATTTTGCAGCTGTGTTGGAGCTCAGAGAGCACCAGGGATGCCCAGCCTTGAGCAGCTCACACACTGCTGCGCTGCTCTGACCAGAAATGGGCCAGGAAGTTGAATTTGCATCATCTGGGTTATCCTCTTTTGCCAGTGCACAAACTGCAGCCCTTCCTCTCTCACAAGGCAGCACCTCCACAGAAAGATTTACTTCCACACAGCATTTTGGGAGAGTTTTAACATAAATACCTATTTTGACAACTTTAAGCCTAGCCAGCTTGAAAATTATTCAGCCAAAGTGCTTTTAAGAAGTGCTGCTGGTACACAATACATCATGGGGGGGTTAGCTGAGACAAAGGATTTGTTAATAGCACACTTAAGAAATTCTGTAAGATGGGTGCAGATTTAAAATATCTATTAGACTCCGCTATAATCTCACATGTGCAAATAACAGGAACAGCCACCGAGATTTTGAAGCAGTTCTGGGATTAAACCAGATCAGCATCAAGACCACAGAAGATTTCTCAGCCACAAAACTGCACAGCTATGAGGACCTTCAAAGTCAGTTGTAACACACAGTAGGAGCCAGCAGGTAGAAGAGCTGAGACAAAATGCAATACAAAAAATATACAAGAGGCAACTCTTTTCTTCTGATAGCTCATGTCTTGCTTTATACAAATCCCTGACCTGCTAAAGAAGACTTGTTTACACATTGAAGTATAGGGCTTCATTTTCTCACACACAATAAAAATTTCAACTAATTTGTATACTTGTGGTAATCTCAATTTTAGCCTCCAGGGGTTAGGGTTGGGAAGTATGGGGTTTTTTTACTGCTTCTATTTTCTTTGTTACTTCATGCCTCTCCTTTTTAATAACCTTGATCACAGTGACCCCAGGTGGCAGAGACAACCACGGCTGCTGTCAGAGGCTGAGCCAAACCTTCCTATCTCATCACGATGCTGTGTCCCAGCCTAGAGTCCCCAGAATCAGGCCAGGCCAGCTGAGATGCTGCCATGGCACTGCACAGGGCTCATTCCAAGCAGGTCCCATCCAAGTCCCTCTGGGACTGAGCAATCAAAGGTTTTCATCTCAGAACCTCCACTCCTCGTTTACCCATGGAGGTCTCCCTAATGAGTCTTTAATTTGCTTGAGCCCAGCAGCACAAACTTCTCTACCTGGGCTAATTCAGGTTGCTGAGAGGCCCAGTGAGGCACTTGGCACAGCCAAGCAGTTGCTTGGCCCCAACTCCCAGTTCTGTATTATGAGCTTGCTCTGCAGACATTCACAAGGCTGCTTATCGAAAGGAGACACAGACCTAGATATGACAATAAACATTAAGTATTCTCCAACACCTTGATTTTAATAGAACTTAGGCACCTTAATGCCTTTCTCCAAGCCTCATCTGCCCCACTTTGCTGCTCCAGCTGTCTCAACAGCTCACTGGTTTTTCTTTTTACTGCCTGGAAAAATGTCAGCTGCGGGGAGTTTGCATTTTGTGACCCATCATGTAAGACAGCACAAATAAAAGCATTACCAGCGCAAGATACAGAATTAACAGTGGGCAGACAACTCCCAGTAGCTTTCCCATCTTTAAAAACCTGTGTTATTTCCCAGTAGAAGAGATCAGTGGGTCTTCTCAGTTCTGGTGAGAGCTGCACCTCAGCCAGAGCATTGGTAAGGCTTTGCTCAGAGCCTGGGCTCCAGAAGGAAAGAGAGTGCTTTAGACTTGGTGTAAACAAACTAATTGAAGTACAAAGGGAAACTTTTCAAGCTGCTCACCAGAAGAGAAGTCCAACTTACCAGAAAAATACGTCCAACACTATTTATTACATGGTACTTTTGTATCGTTAGCCATCACGTACAACGCAAACTTTAACTTTACATGAGTGAATTTTAATCCTGAGCCAACCCAGCTCGGAGGGAAGGAAGGACAGAGCACACCAGCGCCTTTCCCATGAGGTTGCTCAGTGATTGCTGCTGAAGAGCTCCCTAATGGCAATGAAACTATCCTGCCATTGCCAGAGGGTGTCACTACGGCACTGGGACAAAGCAACCAAACAAATCAAACACATAAACAAGAAACGTGGAGAAACCCATCAGAAATAAGCTCTTTGTAACCTTCACAGGAATTGGTCATCAGCTCACCCGTGGGCTTTCAGGACATGGTTCTGGAGTCTGAGTACATCACTGTGTATGTTTGGATTTTTTTTTCCTGTATCTCTGGCACTCTAATCTGTTTTCTAACACTAAATCTTGGAAGGAAGAAAGGAACTACCTATTAAAATTGTTCACAGAATCTCCACTGTTGCCACATAATTTCATCTTGTTTGCCATGAAAGCATCCTTTGAAAATGAAATTATTCTAAAAGCACATAGTTCACAGACACATTAACTGTAACTTATAAGGTCACTGTTCTCACAGCAAATTGCTGCAAAAGAAATCTAAATCTTCTGACATCATGACACATAGCTCAGGTGATCAAAAAGAGCCAAATTGAGCATGTTAAAGTGATCTTGAGTGCTTGGTTAAAATCTTAAACCAGGAAAGGAAGGAAATCAAGGAGCCAAAGAGCACAGTAAATGAAAGCACTCAGAAGGCTGGGGAAAAAACCCTGCAGTATAAGGAAGATTCCAAGGTGCATCAAATTAGTAGGTTTATTGTCTTTGTAGTCTCAAAGCACTCTACTTATTACTAGCAAATGGCAGGAGACACATGACCATGAGCCTATATTAATATGGTATATGGGGGCCAAGAAACCTGATAGATGTTGGAATGCATGAACAGCTCTGTCAGGACGTGCGTGCAAGGCATCAGGCACTGCAGAGTGGTGGAAGCTGCTGCTCTGAATGTGACTGTCAGTGTCAGAGGGTGGAGTGACTGGGAAAAACAGAGCATTAAGTCACAGATTCCACAACACACTGCTGGAGCAAGTGAGCAGCTTCGTTTCGACAGTATTTTGGTACCAGGGTAAACTGACTGATGCTGCTGAGGACAGTTTTGATTAGGAAGGGCTGCTCCTGCAAAGTGTTCCAGAGCTCTTGTCAACCTGTCAAGGAATCAAACCTTGTGCTCTAATAATAGAACAATAATTTAATATTCTTGGAAATAAGTTCTAGTCAAAGCACAGGACTTAATAAATAAGAGAAGAAATATGACACATTTCATACCATTAAAGAACTTGGTATGGTAGGCAAACTTGGACAAAATACAGATTTTTACTATTTTAAACCAAGTTTCTAAAAGCAAAGGATAATCTGCATGGATGTTGTAACACATTGCAGAAAGCAGCTGTATGAGGAACATGGGTCAACTGCAGTGATTAAACTGTCAGGCCTTGAAATCAGGGCACTGCTACAATATTTTAATATAGCAAATCCAGTCTATCATGGTGAAGGTTCAGTTGGCTGTTCTGGGAATTATTAGGATGTCAAAAGGCCAAAGTCTATTTCTGGATACTGAAAAGTAATTCCTGTTCACCTCATATGATAATGATGTGCCTCTGTCAGGGAAAAGAAGAGCAAGCAATTCAAAGGTAGCAGCAAAGGCTCCCTAAAAATCTTTTCAACAATGAATAATAGAGGAAGAAATGAAATTCTGAATATACATAAATCTGTTGTTTCATTTCTCTTGTTTCTCCTTGACTTTCATGACAAATAAATCCCTCAGACTATCAGACATGCAAAATACAAAGATGTGGAAAACAGAGCTGGAATTTGACTAATGACAGCAGACTTGGTCTTTCATTGCAAATGCAGAGAGGGATGTCAGGAGGTCTAGCCTTTTTGTGGGTCTTGTAGTAACTGTAAATATATAACAGGCTATCATGACAGAAAAGTGTTTTCCTATTGATTAGATTTAAAGCTCTAGGCTGAGCAATTTATTCTGCTTACCTCAATTACCACATCTGGAAAATTATTTAATTCGCGTCTCAGCCTTTATTCTAGGACATTCACTCACCTGAGCAAAGAACTTTCAAATCCTCTGGGGTCATAATACAAATTTACTTTTATTTACATGCATATATCCACAAACAGAATAAACTAACCTTGATCCTGCAACCAGTGATGATAATTACCAATCTTTAAGTAATTCAGATGCTGCAGGATCAGGACTTAGGTGTGCAGGACACAGGGAAATAGATTAGATGTGATCAGGACAAGAGTTTTTGTAAGAAACCAAGCTGGGAAATACCGAAGAAAATTGCTTAGGAAGAAGCTTGGGGCAGTATGGCTGTTTGGGCAAGAAAACAGAGTGCTGAGTGCTGAGCCACTTGTGCTCAGTGTTGAGCACTGGCTCCTGCTCTGGGCAGCAGAGCTCCTGGCCAGGGCAGCTCTGGGTGCCACTCACGGGGTGCTTCACCCTCCCCATCAGCAGCAAGAGGAGCACAGCTCCTAAATAAAACCCCATCCTTTGGAACTGAACTGAAACAACAGCCTAGCAAGAGTCCCAGTGTGCGCCTCTTTCAGACATCCAAAAATCAGCCGGGCTCCAAGCTGTAAGCGCTTGGCTTTCAGGAGGACCCATGTCCTACAAGTGTTTTGTTAACAAGAGATGGCTGCTGTCTCTTCATTAAGTGAAATCAATTTTCATGTCATCACATTTTGCTGTCTTTGTGAAAAAAAAAACAACCAAACCATCAGAATATTCTGGAGCAGTTGAGAATGTACTGCGAGGACCAGCAAGAGCAGAGAGCCAAGTTTGATCTGAAGGTTTCAAGCAATGGAAAAATCTGCCACATCCCAAGCTAATTTAAATTATGGATCAGTTCCCTGATTGCTCTAAAAAGAAAAACTAAACTTTTCCAGTTTGAATGTGCCCAACTTCAGCCACCAGCTTTTGGATCTCACATGGATCTAACATGTGTCTTTTAAAGAGATTGTTGCTATCACTTACCTTTCCCTCCCAGATATGATAAATGTACCTTCATTCTGCTTCAATTAACTAAATACTGTCTCCACATACAAAACTGGGAAGATGCTGAGTGCCTTAAAATAGCATGTGATGTTGTTTTTTGGATATGCACTATTATATTTTTGTTTTGCTGTACCACCCAGAGAAGCCCATTATACTTTTCTAATGCAAATTTCAGCTGTCAACAAGCATGTCTTCGGATGATTTAGAAATCAGAACTTGAATGAATATTAAAAAAAGACAAAACCCCTATGAAGAAAGTGTTCATTTTGGGGATTTTGTTTTCTTTTGTTTTTTAATTTCTGAAAGCAACAAGCAAATTGAAAACCCAATTACTTTTTCTGCTTTTTTTAGAAAAAAAATTTTAAAAAGAAAAAAAAAAGAGAGAGAAAAAGAATCTGGTGGTGCCAAAGGGTTAAAGTATCCCATTTCGGGCAGTCTGAATATCTGAATTTAGCAGCTGACAGTGCATAGTTTGTCAGTCTCTTACAGCTGTTCCAGTTGATTCAAAGACCATCTTTGTTTCTAGAAATCTTAGCAACTGTTACTTTTTTCCAAAGACAATGATAGACCAGCTGTTACCTCACAAGAAGTGATGGACTTCAGGTCAAAGCCTTTGGTAAGGAACTTGTAAAACAAGAACTAAATCATTGTTTGGGTTTGTCAGGGTTTTTTACATTAAAAGACAGTTAGCAGCCTAACAGTCAAATAACTTATGCTGGGTATTCCCATTAAGTGCACCAGAATAACAGAGAAATTTCATCCAGTTGTTGAGTTGAATTCTCTCTTTCTATACAGAAGAAAAATCCCACTACTAAATCTTGTAGCACGGTCGGATATTTTTTTGGTTGAAGGGCAGTTTCTGCCTTTCCAAACACGGTGTAACTAAGCAGATGTCACCTCACTGTGGAATTGCACACTCAGAATGAAAGATGGGGATTTTCAAGAGAACCATACAGGAGTTAAACATTCACTTCCCACTCTGTATCAATCAGTGGGAATGTCCAGGTCCTTAAAGCTCTTTGAACATCCTCCTCTGAACGCGTAAGGAAGCAGCTGAATCACAGTTGATCCTCCAGTACACCCCTCCTGGAGACCCCAGGCTCTCAAAGCCATGCAAGGCTGCAGAATCAGCCACCTCATGAGGACTCCTGAGGGCAGGAGTAGGTGTTGAGAGGTTACCCGCAGCCCTTCCGGGGGGCTGAAAGAAAGGGAGCAGCATTTTAAAGAGATTTCGTTGAAATAAACCCTTGTTTGTCCCTGCACAAAGACAAATTACTGCTTCCAGCCGCTCTGATGCAAAAGACAAAGACTTGCTGAGAAGAGCGGACTTTCTTTTATTCAACCTTTGTGTTTAATTCTGGAAAGCCTTAGCATTGAGTAATGTATTTGCAGAGCCACTGCCAGCTAATTGTTGTGTAAAGAAGAACACAAAGCCACAGTCACATATATTGCAGTGGTAGAAAAATTTTACAAGACCTGTTAAATTCAGCAGTAGTCATAATTTTTCTGTTTTATATAGAGAGAGATAAGTTTAGTCTCAAGATTTTTTCATGAGCATGCATGAATACTATTTGCCTCAGGCTATTTTTTTCTAGATCAAAAAAGGATTTATGTAAATAACTTCTCTGCTTTAACTCTGCTTTTCAGAATGGGTGACATACTGCCCATATGTAAACCAGTGCTTTATGCAGAATTAAAAATAACCACCATTAGGCATGGCGCCGCCAGTATTTGTGATGAAGAATATAAACTGTCTAACAAAACATTGAGGGTGAATCACAACCCCTAAAAAGCTACAAACTGACAGTATTTGTTTCTTGAGATAAAAATATCCATAAATACCAAATGTGTGTGCTTTTAGTTTTGTTTAAGAGAGTAGCTTACCTACCAGGCCAAACAGTGACATCGCAGAAAGTACAGTCTGCTGATGCTGTCAGGCTGTTGTAAGGGGATTGATACCAAAGCAGATACAATCTCCTGATGACTGCTGAGAGCACAACTTTGCATAACTAATTTAAAGACTGCTGCCTGCAGGCACTACATTGGTAATTAAAGACAATAATGCTTGGACAAATGAGATGGGTGTACTGGAAAATAAAGTCAGTGCTAAATTCGCAGCTAGTCCTTCAACGGAGAATTGGATCATTTATTTTCCAAATGGCTGGGCAACTCTACCTGGTTTCATTTCCATTTCTGCTGCCAGATGATTCTTGTCTCCAAAATCCGTAATTTTTTCTAGTTTAAATAGTATTCCTCGTTGGCAAGCTCCCATTCAGCAAGACTGAATGTGCTTCCATTTAAACACATGAATAGTTCCTTTGACATCCACAGTAAGTCAATGGAACAACTCACAGCCAAACAACTCACTTTTAAAACACCATGAGGAGGAATCAGGGCCATAAACATGGCACAAAAGGGACAAAGGAAACCTGGATTGCCAGGCAGTTTACCTGGAAAATAGCTTGGTGTTACTGAAAGAAGAAAAGCTTTGTTTAGTGTGCCTTGGTAAATTTGAGTTTCCTCTTTTTGGTTGTTCACTAGAATTCACAGGACAGGCTAATTATCAGATACTACTGATGATCAGGAAAAAATCTCCCACACAGAGAGGTTTTGCACCAGTTTCTTCAGTACCAAACCTGCTACATATGCATAATAAATCTTGCACATTCGCATCCCCTTGCCCCCAAGCCACCACTGTCTGCTGACCATCTCCTGAAGCTCCAGCACGGTGGGGCTTTCAGACCCTCCTGGGAGGCATCTGCACCCCACTGGGATCGTGCTGCATCTCCTCTCCCTTCTGCTATCCCCAGAAAGGAGGCTGAAGGATCCAGTCCAACTCTGGTCACCAAAAGAATCCTAACGTAACTCAAGGAAGCCCTGTCATGGATCAGCAAAGCCCTTCAGTCCCCACTGCCTCGCTGTGCAATTTCTCTCTCCTCTCTTATTCCTTCTTTACATCTCTCATCTTCCCAGTGATTTAGCTCAAGATCTTGGGCATTCTTAGCAAGGCTATTTCTGTCCTCTGGCCATCCTCCATCCAGTGGCAGTAAGGGAAATGAAGGTGCAGTTTTGCCACCATCTAGTTTGATTTGGGCGCCTGCTGCTGCCATAAGGGGAGATCCTGCCCAGCCCACTCCTTCCTTCTCCTTCCAGAGCATTCTGGCAGCCAGGCATAGGTGGGAGGAAGGACCTGCTCTGACTGATATAACCCTGCAGGGCAGGATCGCTCTTCAGAGAGCTGCTCTGGCTCACCTGGCCATGAGAGCAACAGGAAGATGCAGCCAAGGTTTGGCACTCTCTGTTACTGCATCCTCTGGTACCAGCTCCGAATTCAGTTTAAATCATACCCTGAGTTTTGCAGATAAGGTGAAACTTTTCTTGCACTGTTCTGCACATTGTAGGCATATATGAAGCCCAGGCAGAAGCTAAATCTGTGTTTGTTTTTTAACAAAAGAGTTAAGTTACAAATGCAAGGAAAACACAGGATGTGTAAGGAATATGTCATAGCTGTGGCATCCTGTTTCTAAAATATCTTGCTCCTGAATGGTGCCGTCTTAGGTTTCTTCCACATGGATGAGGCTTTCCAGCTGGCCTGCAGCCAGTGCTTTAATAAAACATGGTATTATGCAGCAGTGAATAAAGCTTATGGCAATAATAATGTCCCTGAAATTCGCTAATCACCAGAAATTTCAAGAAGATTTCAGTATGAGATCAAGAGGACAACTAAAATTCACTTTTTCTCATGATAAATTATGGCTGTATTGAAAGAAACCCCAAGTCATTACTGACCCAGATGAAAAAGTGTGTTTTCTAAATCTGAAGACAATACCTTGCTGCAAAGGAGCGGAAAGCACTGCAAAAAACTTTAGGATGTAAAATTATTACAAATTGAATAGTCTGAGAAAACAGATATACTTACAGTAAAGACACAACAGCTAAGAGTATTAGGGGAAGGGTGACCAACAGCATAAATACATGGTGAAGATTCATGGCCAAAGCAGCACTTTTTCAGGAAAGGAACCACTGATTGCAGTGGTCACATCCTAAATAGGACTCAAAAATACCCCATTGCTGTGACAAATTTAAAGAAACAAGCGAGACATGGAGCAACTGAGGAGAGGTGAGAACAACACGAAAGGTAAGTAGGCTGAGAACCTGGTCTGCAAAGTGCCAGTGTTCATCTTTACGAAAAGCAGAGATATTTAAAAATGCTCTCTATCCTCCCACCTTTGCCATGCAGGGAACACACAAGAGTAAATGCAACACTGTGTACTGCTGAAATACATACAGAGTCTTCAGGTTCATTTCTTGGTACTTTTTTTGTGTCTTCATAAGAGCTCAACATTTTAGTAAAAGCATTCAATACCATTTTGTGCCTCTTCCTTTCAGAGCCATTTCACACCATTATACTGTTCAAATAAACCAATTTATTAATCATGCAAGTAATTAAATACACAAAAGTATTCTGAAAGCTGTTGCAAGCCTTACAGCTGCCTGTACATTAGTAATAAGCGCTTCCAAAAATTACATTAGCTCAACATTGATCTACTCTCTTTACTCCTTGATGGACAAGTCTGACATAGCATTTACACACATATATGATAAATATTTAACCTTTCCTCTTTTTTATGTGGTCAGGAGGCCACCAAGCTTCTTCACAGGGACTGACAGATGAGCCTGATTACTCAGCAGAGCAAACTGGCACTGGGGACATCCTGGAAGCAGGAGTGACACCCCTACTGCTCTCAGCCCCGCTCTCTCCCCTACTGGTTATTTCAGTTATATTTCCTTCTCCTCCTCGGCAATCATCAGCTCTGGGTCCAACCTCCATTCCCACAGCAGCTCACCTCTGAACTTCCTCACTGCCCCCCTCCCAGTGGCTGCCCCTGGCCAGTAGAGACACAACATCCTGTCAATGAAATGATGAAAAGTTACTTTTTATTTTTATCCACAAAAGAAAGATGAATAATTCCTTCCTCTTGGTTCCCCCCTACTACTCAACACCACGGCAGAGCCAAGTGGGTGTGCTTGCATTCCAGCATTACATGATGAGCAACGAAAATTCTTCATAGCTACGCTGCTGGGTTAGAAGAGATTAATCAGAAGAGGTTAGGAAAAGGTCACTCAGACTGGCCCCTTGTCACCAATTGTGACTTTATACACCATTTCACAACTAGGAGGCCTAAGAGGACATTAATCTGCTGGATATCCAAGAGTGGGAGAGGAAATAGAAGGCTGCCAAGTTATGGGTGTAATTCTATCTGTGCATAGACAGAAATCCTTCAGTGGCTGCAGAGCCAGGGCAGCAGAGTGGCTCTGCACCAGCCTCACCCACATGCCAAATTCCCAGGCAACACTGACCAAAAGAAGGGGGGAAGTTGATGCAAATTCCACCTTCAGAATCTTGAGATCTCGCTAGAACCAGAATGGATAAGATCAGCAAGGAAATTCCCCTGAAGACAAGCCATGTATTCCCAGTTATCCAAATCAGAGCAGCACAGCCAAAACCATATTCCCACCTCAGGTAATTGGCATTTTGCCATCAACTTTGAGAGAACCAGGACCTTACTCCAGAGTTTAACCAAGTCCCATGAGAAAGCAGCGGACTGCCAGGTCACTTGGCAGAGCTGCACTGTTCTTTGCCACTGAAGAAGGACTGGGCTGCTGATGTTTTGCCAGAACTAAAACCACCAGCGCAGAGAAAGTTTTTGTCTTTTCTAACCATGGAAGCAGAGAAAAGTGGTGTTGGTGGGTTGGTAGGTTGGTTGAGGAGTTCCTGACCTTACTGAGCCTTTTCTAATGCAAGGCAGGACTGATTGTTGTCATTTCTTGGCAGACCACAGTCTAATATGGATGATGAAGACTCCACAAGCTACCCAAGCAATCAGAGACCTCTTCTTGGATCTGACTTGATGCTCTCCCACTGTCCTTTATATTTGTTTTTCTTTACCCTCTGGCCCACAGAGCACTTTTTCACTCATATAGCATTATTCACATGCAATTATAAGCTATTATTGCATCCCTCTGACCCAACTTTTATTCTGCAGGCCAAGCAATCCCATTCTTCCCTCAGAAGTGATGTTATCTAGGTCTGTGCTCATTCTCACCCCTCCTCCTTGAATTTCCTCCAACTCTTTTTCCTTGAAGTGCAGTGCCCAAACTGGACACTGTGTTCCAGCTGAAATCTTTCCAGCACTGGGACATCTTGCATGTTCTGTTCAGTTACCCCAGTAAAACACTAGCATTTTCAAAAAAAAACCAAAACCTTGACATTGGTGACTGTTATTCAGACCATGAGTCACAATAAGTTGCAGATAGCTTTTCAAGGAACTACCAAAACTGCAGAACTGTCTTATGGTCATAAAGGTGTTCTTCCTGCCTAAGGAGCACTTCTTGGCTCAGTGTCCATCCATCCTGCTTTTACTAGAACATCCTTCAACTTGTCAGCATAATTCTGAATGCTACCCTTTTCCCCCAGTGTTTTACCCTTCCCATCTTCATGTCAGCTAAAAACTCAGCACTCATAGCCTGTCCCACTGAAGCTACTATTGACAATGGTGGTGAAAAGCAGAAGAGCCCCTTCAGCATTCCTTTCCACTGGAATGAGGGACCAGTGGTACCTGCTATTTGGTATAATTCCATCAGTTTTGCACAGACTCCACACTGCTTTCACTAAGAACACAGTTCCCCCTTTTTTTTATTTTTTAATGAAACCAGCATAGACATTAATGTCAAAATCATTACTGGAAGTTGAGCTATTTGGCCTCCTTTGTGCCTCTCCCAGCTGTACAACTTGCTATCAGTTCTGGAAAGATATTTTGCAAGTTTTTAAAATGTGCATTGCCTGTTACTGAACTCCTTGGTCTCCTTCAGGTTCTTATACATAATTTGTTTGCTCCAGCTTTTCCAAGAACAAAACAATTTACCTGTCACTCCCTTTTATCTCCTTACAGGCATTATGCTTTTTCCTTCCCACTCAATCAGCACTTGACCTGTCTTCCCTGAGTTTCAGAAGTAATGACAAATGCTTCTGAGATTGCTTTAGCTAATTAAGTAATCCAGAATGAAGTTTATCACACCCATGTGTTCTGAAAATATTAAATATGTCTGGATACACTCTAACCTGTTCTTATCATTTTTTACCCTGTGATTTTACCTTCTGCCATAATACCATGAGCAAGTTTGAGGGTGCATCTGGTGCGACTCAAATGCATCAGTGAGAGCAGTTCTGAACCCTGAGATGAAATTTAATTGAATTTCTTGTCCTCACACCAAGCTATGGATTCCCTTGGATCATAAAGCCCCTCATACCTTCGTTCATTGTCATCAAGATGAGCAAAGAGCACGTTCTTGGAGATGGCCTTTGCCAGAGCAGTCATAGTTTTATAGTCCTTTGGAATAACCTGTAGAGAAAAGAAGGAAAGGCAATTACAGGCCTGATTGTATTTCTTCACAAATCGTGAAATCTACAGAAAATTCCACTATTCAAGAAAATGGATGCAATTTGATTTCAGGCACTGAGACAGGATTAGGCTATAATATAAAGCCACTAAGAAAGTATTAAATTACAGTTTTGATAAAGTGAGGATAGGAATTTTTGTTCTCAAAATGACACTCAGAAAGGAAATATAAGATCAGGGATGACTGGGGAGAAGGATATCCATAAAATACTATAGGTAGGAGGTACTGGCAGCTGTGTAGTCTCCTTTCAAATCTCTTGGACTGAGAAAAAGGTAGTTTATATTCCTCTTCCCTCCAAACAATATCAGAAGCAACCTACTTTTAAAATTCTGGAAACAGCAACATTTCTTTAGGAAAAAGCTAAAAATGTGTTGATTACATCATATTTTTCAGTACCAGCTGTGGCATAAGCAACCAAGCTCTTGATAGGCCCACCTGAGTCAAAATCCTGTGCCTTGGCTTCGTGGCAAACAAGAAGAATTTCCACTTGAGAATGAACAGGTCTTTATTTGTTAACTGGAGAGATGTCAAAAGTCCTGGTGTTCATGAATTTGCTCAAAGTAATAGTTGAAATTCAGGAGTATTTCTGCTATGGAAAGCTAAGCTTTCCATTTTGGTAACTATTTAGGTAAGATATCAGTAGATAATGGATCTCTCTATTTGCCAAGTATCTTCTTCTACAAGTCAGAGACTCCGAGATTAAGAGACACAAGAAATTTCTAACAAAATTATGACCTGTCAAAAATAATCATTGCCTTTGACAATGTGATTTTCCTTAATAGTTTAATAATAACAGGACAGAATCAAGCATAGCAGAAGTTTTAAGTGTAAAAGAAACCTTACTCCAATCTTAAAATCAAAATCTGTTTGTCACTCTCAATTACAGCACAATAAAGGTCTGATAAGGGGCATTCACCTCTCACATTTTCTTATGATAGTAACAGTGTACCTGTGGTGATGTGCAGGTTCTTTCCTTCCCTCATCCTGGAAAGACAAGGAACTACCCATCCAACCAAACAAGGATGTCTCAAAGGGTAAAACTGATGTAGAACCAGCTCCCACAAAAAAAATTGTCAAGATTTTTATCACAGGGAAACGCTGCACTGTGAAGATCTAAAGTTAAACTGGCTTCAGATCTCTCTTGTATGGACTGCTGCAGTCATCAGATTACTCAAATTAACTCTGGAGAAGTACATGGTGCAAGCTGCATGTTTGTACCAGAGTGAAACCTAATCTAATTGATCTAAAAGTTTAAATTTCTCAGTGTTAAATTCAGCCAGGATCTTATTCTTGGTTTTTCCCCTACCAGAGGAACACTGGATTGAATTGCAGACCTGGACCCTTGCTCCATTAAGAATACACCAGCTGCTCAGCTTACTGCTGATGAGCCAAAAGGGTAAATCATCAGACCACTAAGACATTCAACTCCAGCCTTTCTGTCTGATTGTGAAATAGCTCTGATTAGCCCTTCTTAGTGCAAAGTTGCAGCAGTGAAAGCCACGAGGCTTTGTGTGTTTGTTGGGGCAGAGACACAGAAGAGGAGAGATTCTCAAGGTGTAACCAGGCATCTGATCAAAATCAAATGCTGATAAGAATCGCTTGGCCAAATAATCACTGAATGTTGTCTTCGAGCTGATAACCCTCTTTAGAGCAAGATTCTTGTTCTGTTAGTTGTTAACTGTGTTATGTCAGATGTGTTGACAAATACTGCTTTCTCTAGTGCAAGGATGAACTAACCCTCCACAGAGATCTTCCCCAGAATGAAGCCACACCACGTGCTTGCTCAAATCACAAAGCTAAATCTCTTTTGATTTTCTCTCCAGGGACATAACTCATTTCAGTGCCTCTAGCACTACTCATGCCGTAGATCTCCCCTTCAAGGGATCCTTCAAACTGGCTTATGACCCAGATGGGTTTCTATCCAGCACCTGAATTCAAGCCAGCGGTTCTTCCTGACTACTATCTAAAATTCCATCTGTTTGCAATAGCCTAACACAACCTTTGCCTTGCTTTTTAGTCTTTTAAATTTATTCCATAATTTGTCCTTTCAGTGTCTCCTTTTATTCCTATATTTTAGCAATCTGTCACAAACACACATCCAAGGGTTTCACCATGGGATCCATCTGCTTATGGCAGAAGACAAAGCACTGACACAAGTTCTCACAGTGCTAGCTCTGTATTCCTTCCAGCATCTGTAGCTGTACAAGGAACTGTCCCCTAAATTATTATTATTGAAGATCAGTCAGTTCTTAGGAAATTAAAATCATAACAGAGCTAGTCACAGAACACACAGAATAGGATCTGTATTGATGCTTCTGCTTCTTGCCTACTCAGCTACTGTCAGGGCTCACTGGCATCACTGCTGAGAAATGAAGAAAACAAAGTTTACTTCAGGTTCCATTATAAACATAAAATAATTACTCAGGGGGGTGGGAAGGGATGTTTCCTTTGATTTTCAAAAGAGTCAGATGGAACCCATAACAAGCAGAAACAAATGGGATCTCTTCACTGAAGTTTTTTAGGGGGATATTGCAAAATGCACAGACAGAAAAGTGTTTTAAAGTATCTTTTGAAGTATCAGACAAGTTTTTTAATAGTGCAGGGCAGTCATTAATAGCTTGACCACAGTGCTGTTCAAATTTACCACACACTTGCAATTATTTGACTGCCACTCTTACACACTTGTTTTTAGGATGAATGGCTCTCCTAATTCTTTTTTTCTTGGGACAGAAATCCCCAGAGCAGCAGTGAACTTGTATCATAAGCAGATGACAAAAGCACATCTGACTGCAAAGGCAAAAAGCATTCCGCCAAAAAAACAGTGACTGACAAAATGTATTCCCATAAAGAAAAAGCTCTTTGAGTTAAAGCTACTCCAGGCGTGTACAAAAACACATTAGCAGCATCTGTCAACCTTATGAAATACATTTTCAGCTTGGCTCCCTAAACAAACATGACATATGCTATTGTAATGTTTCTCTTTTAATAATCTTTGAAAGCTTTAGCCAGTGTAAAAAAAAAAAAAAAAGCAAAGTTATTAAGAGATATCAAAGATATAAAATAGCTAGATATTTTTGTGAAAAGGCAGTTAAAAACAGAGAAGGCCAAATTAGAATTCCTAATGAAGAAATTACCTAATTTGGGATTGGCATTTCTTCAAAGACAAAATCACCCAAGTATGGTCAACAGACTTATAAAATTCAGTGGTTTAAGAGGCACCTAATCAACATGGGAAATGCCTGAGTGGTCTAGGAAACCTAAATTACTTAGATTTTAAAAAAACTTGAGGCAGAACTGACTTTTGGAAAGATAAAACAAAAAAACCAAAACAAACAGGAAGTGCAGCAAAAGAAAAGTTGTCTTCAAATAATGCGAGGTTCTGATCAAACTCAGAAGTCTGATCACTCAGTTGACTGCTGCAGTCAGTGACTATCAAGAAAATGGCTGAGAATTAGACTGGGAAACAGATGAGCAGCACATCTCAAAAAGGAAGCAGCAGCCAATGCTGAAATCTCGTTGATGGGGAAAGTTCTTAGGCAAAGAGACAGAGAAAGCACTTGAGTCTGAAGATGGTCAGGCCCTGCTCACGCCAGCACGAGGACACCATCCTCCAGGCTGGCCAGGAGTCCAAATTAGGGACAAAACATGAGTCACTCAATTGCCTTGGATGTCTCAGAGCCAGAGAGAGGCTGCCAGGTTACCTTTCTGACGTAGGAAACAGCATCTTCCTCAGTGTACACCTCTGCACTGACCCCCCCTCTCCTGCGCCGCGCCTTCACCACCGGGTTGGGCGGCGGCGGGGAAATCTCGTCGTCGTGAGAGTCCGACTGGGAACTGGACTTCTGCCGAGCCAGGATTTGCTTGCATTCTTCCTGCAAGGCAAAAAGAGACAAGAAAACATCTCTCACCCGTGGATTCAGTCAAGTCGCCCTTCTTTTATGACTATCAGCAACCCTTTTGCTTCTGCACTTGGGCAATTGTCAATTTGCGCTGCTGGGAGAAAATTACACATTTAATGGGAATAGCATTAACCACAATGGGTGTACAGGCATTTGACCTGTTCATCTCTTTCTTAGGCATCATGGCAACCAATGTATATAAAGTGCAGGCGTATCTTTGCAGTTTCTCCTGACTGAGAAAGCAAAACAAGCCTCTTTTGCTCACTCTCCAACATCACAGCTGTTATTTTCTCAGTTGGCTTGTACATGTGCCTTGTACAGACAACTTGTCAGAAGTCACACATTGATACATTAGATAGGTTTCTTCATCTTGCTCTGCTTTGCAAGCTTACTATCACCACAAACAACAAAGATGCTCCCTACTCCAGAATTTCTGCCATGCAGCTGATTTATAATCAATGGGACTCCTTCCAAGCAAATAAGATCCAAGGTAGGCTCCAGAGGCTATGAAAGATGATGGCTGGCCTAGCACCAGCTGGCCAATAGGGAGGTTATTCTCCAAATTTCATGCTTGTGGAACAGGGAATAAAATAGGAAGGGGAATCCCTGAAGAGAGGAACAGGAGTAGAAAACAGCACAGAAAACCTTCAAGAAAGGAGGTCAGAGTTGCAAGACTGTCAATTCATACACTTATTTTGACTTCCAAAGGACAGGGACAAACCAGATGACCCATAATTATGGAATTTTCCCAGAGCCCCATGTTCTATTCCTTAGCTTCCTGGGATTCAAGGGAAAGCATAAAGGAGTAAAATTCCCTTTGCATCATCCATGTCTGTCAGTCAAAGGAACTGTCTGCTGAGACCCAGCCCTCCTTCTCCCCCTCTGGCACTGCTCAGCCACAACACACTGCCCCTGCTGCTTCCCCAGGGCCTTGGGGCTTCATTCCAATCCTCACTGATCCTGCCTGAAGGCAGGGAGAACTGGAGATGGGCTGGACTGTTCTGTTCCCTGGTGCAGGGAGCCAGAGGGGAAGAGCAGGAGGGACACAGGCACTGTAAGGAGGCGAGCTGGCTGTCACCAATGCTGTCACCCCTTCTGTGTAGGCAAACCCCAGAGCCTGCTAGCCCCAGGGTCACGCTGAGGGATGCACACGTAGCCATCACCCCATGACTCCCTGAACAACCCCAGTGCTTTTCAGACAGCTCAGCTCAGCAGCATTGCAGGCTGCCCAAAAGAAAACGCAGCAATGCTGAGCTCCCTGCTCACCCCCTGAACCAACGTTCCTCCAACAGGGGTGCCAGAACCTGGCCTCTGTCCTACAGGAAATTTCCAGAGAGACTTTCCATTCCGAGCTAGGACAGGAGTGAGTGGAGGAGGGAGCATCTGGGAGCACCAGCACGAGTGGCAGATCACCAACATCACCAGCTGGTCTCACTGACAGAGGAAGTGACTTATCCACAGCTCATCAGGTACGGCACCAGAAAAGGGCAGTACAGAAAACTGGCACAAGATCACAACTTTCAAGCTTGCAAGAAAAATGGATGATTAATATATGCTTTGCCATTGATGTTTACATCAAATCCAGTCTTGCCACCTGTCTTTTCTGGTCTTATTCCAGTTAATTTCTGCATCATCCCTGACACTGCCCTTCTCATTAACCTCTGACACCAGTCTTTGATGCACTATTGCTACTTGAAATAAATAACTGAACATTATTTCCTATGTTTCATGACTCAGAGTAACAAGTCAAACATTCTTGTTTTGAAGAAGGCATTACTGAAATATTTAGGGGACAAGCTCACAGATAAAATGTAGAGGGCTGGCTAAAGATCTGACTTTTCAAGATCTTGACCTGCCTCAAAAAGTGCCAAGTTCTTTCTGAGATCAGCTGGGATTTAAATTTGGCTTACAACCCCTAAACTTCCCAGCCGCAATACAGCTGACCTCAGTGCTGCAACCAAAAAACCAGAATTTCAGATGTATGAAATCCTTACTGAAATGTTTTAATTTCACATTCAAATAGCAACACTAGATATATAAAAAATTACTCAGCTAGATTTTCCTATAGTGTAAGAACTGCAAATTCTATTTCAGCATTCCCATAAACTTCTTCCTTACTCTTCTCTGCTTACTCCTCTCTGTCTCTAGATTCCTTAACTACAATCAAGCAAAATATTTCAAATACAAACGTGTGCTATATATTACAATTATATTTGATATTTAGTGTTTAAAAACAAAAGCTATGACTGAAGACTTTGAAATAACATTACTGACTGCCTATCTCTGACAGTGTTAACTGTCTCTGATTATAGTAAATGAACACAACCAAATGCACCCTCTTCATGGACTTAACTGAAAGGTAGTAAAGACCTTTCTGAAGAATTGCAGCTAAAATTTAACTAAAAGACAAGTGCAACAAGAGGCCAGTTGAGCAACTGATGGTGTGCGGCACTTACACAGTTCTTTTTATACACAGCATATTTACTGAGAGAGAAAAGTAGTAGCTTGCCACATCTGAATATAAAATACACTCTTCTCTCTTCAGGACACATTGCATAAAGCCACTTTTATGGAATTCCATTCCAAGGAATTAATAAATAATATCTCCCCTGCCCCAGCACAGATTTATATACAAAAGAAAGCTCAGTGAGATAAAATTAATACTACAAAGCATGCTCTTAAACTCAAATACTTTTAGAAGCCAAAAAGGTATTAAAGGATTATAAAAGTGAGTTACGGTGTGATTCATTTTAAAAGGAAGTCTCTTCACTACAAACTCCTTTTATACAAACAGCAGGCAGTTGACTGGCTGGCTTGTCCATACGCCGTTATTTGCAGTCTGGGAAGGATCCCCATTGCTGAACTGGAGCGTGCCTTTTGGAAACAAAAGTGTTTGCTCTGTCCCGGGCTGAGCTTTCAGAGAGACGTCTTCCATATATCCTGGGGTGAAACTGCACAACTGCAGCAAGTGTTTGAAAGGAGCAATGAACTGTCTCAAGAAGAGTTCCTCCAACACCGATCTTCAGATGCAGCTTGATGCGAATCCTTGTGCAGAACTCAGCTTCAAGTAAACATCTCATCATCTTCTGTTGTCATGACAACAAGTGATTTTTCTCTCTCTCTCTCTCTCTCTCTCTCTCTCTCTCTCTCTCTCTCTCTCTCTCCCCCTCTCTTTGGATGGCACTGATAATTCATAATTATACTGCCCAATTATGTCCACCTTCAAATGAGAAAACACACGGAAGACACAACTGCAGGACAGTGTAACTGCCTTTGATCATTGTCTCAAATTGAAAGAAAAACCAAGAAACACTTTTGCAGTAACCAGTTTATCTTTTGAATGTCCACTTTCAGCTACAAGAGGCTGAGGTATAAACCACAGGAATTTAGCATATTGTCCTCAGCACCTTCCCCAGATAATGCTTCCATGAATTTTTAATGAGTTTAAGCACTGCAAGTAGAGCAGTCACAATGCTGAGACAGTTTTTAGGTTTATCTTTCCTTCCAGACCACTGCTTAAGAGCACACACACTTCCGGACCCAGAAGCTTTCTTCCCTATCAGCTGGAACATTTCTAAACAGAAATTCACTTCCTCCCTCAGTCTCTCCTTTCAGCTTTGTCACCACCTGAAAACTCAGATGAGCTGAAGGAAGGAAAACACCTAAGGAGGCTCCAAATAACTGTGCAGCCTCACAACAGCAGCATCCCAAGAAGACTTTTAAAAGCAAGTCAGACATTTGATATCCAAGCTCAGTACCTCTGCTCTGCTTCCTACAATGTATGCATTGCATTCAAAAACAACACCACCAAGTACACTCTAAATGACTTTTTTTTTTCCCCCTCAAGCACATTCATAAACTTTTCTAACTGACAGACCTGGATTATTCACAGAAGATGTGCAGGAAGGTTCATGCACAGGTAACTAATCTCTCTTTGCCCTGGAATTGACCCAGAGGAGATGCTCTCAGTTCAGGAGGGTTTCTAACGCCCCTCACCACTCCTTGGGGCTGATGATTTATAACAACCAATAAAGGGCCAAACGCAAAGCACTTCACTTTGCTGGAAGCACAGGACTGACTGATGGCATCACTAAATGCAGGAAAAATCTGGGAGATCTTAATGTTCTTTCCAGTCTTATCTTTGTAGGGGCAACCTTTATGATCATTCAGCCTTGTTATTCACACAATCCAAATTTCTGTTCCACTGCCTTCCCCCTGATACATGCTGCTTTTTCTTCCACAGCACTTCTAAGAAATATCTTTAACATGCACTCCCTACTATCCTACCAAGGTATTTACCCACTCCATAGCTATCCTCCACTTTGATTACTATTTCTGCATCCTCCATGGCCTCTCTGCATCTCAGCTCATTCCCAATTTCCACTCTAGGCAAAATTCTCCTGCCAAAAATCCGCCTACTCTGATGACACTCCAACTGCATCGCTGACCTTCCTCAGACCCTTTCCTGCCATTATTTTACCTCCTGAAACTTGTTCACACTTCTTGTCTTCCCCCCCACCAGTGTCTTCAGCACCTCAACCCATCCCCACCTCTTCACTACCTCCTTACACACGCCTCACAGCAAAGTGAGAGGTTATGTTACAAAACACAAACCCTATTTTTGATACTTAAAAGCTTATATAATCTAAGAGACTCATAGCCAACACTTCTGATTCTTAAAATCCAGCCAAATAACAATGTATACACGCATCGCTTGTGTAAGAAGAGACAAGCCCACATAAAAGTGGATTAAATAACCTGATGAATGTAAAACAGGGGAGCTTGAGATGTGAAACAAAGACGTCTTCCAGGCAAAATTCCCTCCATGTTCCATCACTGCACTCTGCTTTTGTTAGGTTTTGGCTTTGAGATTGGGAAAGCTACTCACATTTGTGGACACACAAAGTAAACAGGGAGCTCAGCTCTAATATGTTCCACACAAGCTTGTAAGAGTATGAGTTTGCTTACAACTGATTTTAATTTTTAGGGAAAAAGCTTTTTTTCCTCTTTCTTCTCTTATTCCCTTCATCCTCCACCCTTCCCTAAGCTTCCTGCATTGTAGAAAATTTTGCCTGGGGGGGGCTTTAAAAATTCACCTCGTTTTCCTTTACCTCTTCCAAGAAAACTGTCACCTCTCACAACACTGCCTGCGGCTGCCTCTGGCAATCACAGAGGTCCCACCAGCTGCTTTTCATCCAGCTCTTCCCAGGACTGATACCAGAGGAGAGGCAGGAGCAGAGGCTGCCCAAGCCTGCTCAGAAGTGCAGTCACACAGCCAGGGCACCTCGTGCTCCCAGTGTTGTGCTTCTTCCAGCATCTCAGGTATGTTCCTGCATGCTTTACCAGCATTTCTGACCACCAAGGAGACACCACCCAACTGCTTTGCAAGCTCTGAATATTATCATTAGGCTTTATAAAACTGCTTAGTTAATCCATTTTTGTATAGCTTTTTCTCTGTGTGATTTTGCTTCAAGTCTGTAACCTCTCCCCATCTTATCTGAAAGCCACGAGCTGTACTTTGCATAATAAGAACCCTTGCTTTTTAAGAATGAATTTCATCGGCTTAGACAGGTTCTGGTGAAAATTATTCATTGAAGGACTCCTTCCTGTCCTTAGTATTTATTTATTTATTACATCACTTAGTATTTATTTATTACTTAGTATCTATTTAGCCCGGTATTTATTGTGATAAAATACAAACACTGGGAGAGAATACTGCTGCAGAAGAAGAGCCTTCTGCTCAAACTGTGATGCTCTCAGAGGTCCTGAAGCTCTCCATGGTAAGAAACACGGAATAATTTGCTGGCACAGGGTGCATTTGTGGTTTGCAGCACACTCTGTCCGGGTGGAGCTGGCCCCGCACACCCGCCTGCAGTTCCACCCTGCGGCCTCCTGCTGCTTCCTCTGCTTTTGTGCCATTTTCTTCATTAGTTCTATTCTTTATTCTAATTCTTTGCTGCGGAACAGTTGAGCTTAGCCTGGCAAGACAACTCCACCTTTGATCATATAATCGTGCCACTAAACAGCCTGACACTATGAAATTTTTGCAGTCTCGGTATGGCTAAAAATACAAAGCGTTGCCCTTAATTTCTCAGTAATTAACTTTTTCACATAAACTAAGAACCAGAGAAAAAACTATGGGTTCCCTGGGTTGTTTTTCTGCTATGCCTTTAGTCCTCAAGTACACAGGACTTAATTACAGCTGCTAAAATAATGCCACGGTTTCTTAGCTAACATCTACTCCCTCCAAAAAAACCCAATTACAATCCCTAAGGGAAAGATTCTCCTCACTCCATCCACCAAGGTCTACAGTCACAGGGAAACGTAAAATTAATTGCTCAAAGGAAATATCACAGATTTTAAAATCCAAAGTACCTAAACTGTTTTCAACAATTTTCTGTGCTCAAGGGCATGTTGCAGATTTTTACAAAGTAAATCTTAAAGTGCTCAAAGTAGATGTCATCTTGAAGTCCATAGGTCACAGCATGTGACTAGCAAACCTAGAATATAGAAACATAGGCTGATTCCCAGCAATTACTGGCAATTTAAGCAGGTCCTGCCAGTATTAAGTGAACAGAAACATGTGTGCCAAAGTTTTCCCACATTTATTTTCACAGTTATGGTTTTTGATACTGTACTTGATACAAATAAGCTGAAGTCAGAAGGGCATTGGGGGGGTCCTTTCTGACATTGGCACTCCTTCAGAATCGAACATCAAACATCAAACCTCCATCTCCAGCACTTTATTCATCAGTATTTACTCATATTCTCCCTTTCTAGCCCTCTCAGGCCATGTCCATGCTGTGAATAAAGAGTGGCCCAGGCACAGAGCTGAACAGCAGCCCAGGACAGGCCACATCCCTTCAGCATTACCTCATTGCCTGGCTCTGCTCTCAGCTGCTCGCACCAGCTCCTGCCAAGACAAACCTGCTCCTGCACGTGGAGACCCCAGAGTGACACCTGGGGCCAGGGAGTGTGCTGGGGTCACGGTCAGTCCCCGACACATTTTCATTTAGCAGCAGGCTGAAGGCAATGGACCCAGCTCTGATGAAATCGGAAGGTGAAAAGCATCTGTGATCACCATACCATAATAAATCTTGCTTTTATGAATTGATTTTATGAGATGGAGTTAAGAATTAGCAAAACTAAACACACTCTTCTTTATTCACTTCTTGGGTAGCTCCAGTATATTGATGTGGATTAAGTGGATCTACTTGTTTTCCACAAGCTCATTTTTTAACCACTTGGAAAATATCCTACACTTTATCTCTAAACTTCCCACATGTTTTTTTGACAGATAAACTGTTCTTCTACTGCTCTCTTCAGTGGAACGTGTTGTTTATCTTAATGAGTTTGGAAAATAACTCCAAAATACCACACTTAGGTGGAAAAATGCATTACTCCATTTCGAAAATCACGCTTAAACCCAAAGATTTTCACTCCTCTCCCTATACAGGACCAAAATTAAAGGAGCTAATAGCAAATGTGCCTTGTCAGTATTGCACATTTACAAAAATCTAATGAGCAATTGCTAAATTCACAATTCCATTAGGATTCTTCAAACTACCTGTATATGACAAGTGTATAAAAACAGGATAAAACTTCTTGAAAGATTTCTCTATCTTTAGAAGTCTTCCTTCAACTGTTCTCACACAACCAACCGAGTCAAAATATTATTCTACAGTGGGAAATCTTTCGGAGTGCAATTCCTCCCAAGGAAGTCCTCGGAGATGGCTGGGCAACAAGAGAGTCAATCTGCTGTAGGAACAAGAACTACAGAGCTGGAAACCTCCAGAATCAGCCTAAAGCCTCCAGGCTCAGCAGGCTCAGCCCCCAGGCTGCTCTAGAGAGGTAGTGCCAAGATTGTGTCCTCCCACAGCGTGCACAATATTCCCTGCTGTTGATGCCTTGATGTTTCTAAATCATCTTCCATTTTGAGACAAGTGATATCCATCATCTCCTGTGCTGGCATCCTGATTGATGTCCTACAGAATTCTGGTATCTGCAGTTCTTTGGGAAATAACAGGAGATCACATGAAAGAGGATGTCACTTCTCAAGGGTGGGAGCTGCCCTCCTGTCTCAGGTGCTGCATTAACACCAACAAAGCCAAACTCCCCCAGTGCAACTCCTCCAGAAATCCCTCCAGCAGTGGAGCATATTCCATAATACCACAGCATAATTTAATGGGGCTATTTTTTCAAGAATGGTGTTTATCCTTCTTTCCAATAAGTCCAAAATTCCACATGTTATGATGGATAATTCACAACACAGTAAAGGAAATTCAAGAATTTTGATTCTGTCAAAATAGGTCTTGGTTGTCACAAGTTCAGAATATATACAGAATTAAAAGAATGTTTCTTTTTCATAATAATCAAATACAATTAAAAACCATCTTGTACTTTTTACCCCTCTCTGAGGTCCCAGGCTGCCACCAAAATGCAATGTTTGCTTTTTTTAAAAAAACTACACAGACTTGGCATATACTCACCTATAGAGAAAAGTGTATCTGAAAAGCAGAGAGTGAGATTTATTAAATCTACAATTAAATTACATCACTGGTGATACGTCAGCCTTATGTATTATTCGCTCTTGAAGGAGGAAACTTACTAAGCCTTATCTCTCAAGCCTACAACAACATTTGCTCACACAACATGCTCTTCCTGCAAAGACACCCCTAGTCTTTAGAAAGAATTTGTCTAGGAATGCTCTAAAATGTTTCTCTACACTGCTTTTGAGGACAGAGGATCCTGGGAGAGGCACTGCAGACAGGACAGAACAGTGAAATTAAACAGCAGACTGTTCAATGGTTTTGAGAACATGCTGGTTCCCTGATTTCGGTCAGTTTCAGGGCCAGGAGGGAAAACTCCACCTGACTGTGGAATAAACAGCACCTTTTGCACCCACAGGCAGGTTCTTCCAAGAGATGAAAGTTCAGGATAGCATGCCTCACAACCAGTCTGGGTCATTTTTTTTTTTTTTAAACAAGTGCAGTTTGATGAGATATTACAATCTTGCTGTTATGCACAAAAATTTCCAAACTGTAGCCAATGTTGCAGCAGACATCCACAAATTAAGAGCTGGGGCTTTTTTCCCTAACAGTTTACATTTCCAGAGTTGTGTGATAATTTAAAATTTGAAAGAAAAAAAAAGTACCAAAACATTTGAAATCTTTAAACAATCTTTTTCACTTTATAAATGGAAAACATAAAGTCACCTGAAAATCACTGACCTTTTCTAATTTTTCAAAGTGTTCTCTGAGGAATTTCATGGGTCGGTCTGGCTTGGCTATACAGAGGTTTACAATGCATTCTTTTAAAATCTGTTGGATGTTGTGTTTCTGAACATAGAGTTCACATCCCTTCAGGCTCTCATCTTCTTCCACATTGCAGGAAGCAGCAGCAGCCATCTTCAGGCTTGTAAACAGAAAACACGACCTAGGTAAGAAAATGGTGCAAGAAAGAGATAAGAGACAGTTCCCAAATCCTTCGTCAGAGAGATCTGAAGAGCAAAGACATTTTAATATTGCCTGTTGCCTATTGAGGACCTACTGAATTGGAACGTTTTAATTTTCTGGGGGTGTACGTGGAAATGCTGAACTGTGTCATCTTTGCATCATCAACATCCCACCAAGTACACAAAGAGGACTTCAACTCCGAGATAGCAATCAATCTTTGGGGAAAAAAACCCCAAAACCAACAACCCGGTGAAATTAACCTTACGAGGCTAGGTATTCCAAAGACACAATTAAACGACGGCATAAAGCCTCGCTTTGCTCTCCCCGCGGGGACTCGCTCCTGTCACCAGAAACCCAGCGTTTTGCTACGGAGATTTTTGGGCAATTTTAGCATCTCTCCCTTTCCCAACCAGCGACCCTTCGCGGCCCCGGGGAAGCTGGGGAGGAGCGGGCAGAGCCCCCCGACGAGAAGCGGGTTCCCCAAAGGGAAGTTTGGTGACCCGGGGGGAGAACAGCCCCAAACGCTCTTTATTTCCCCCGGCGAGGTTGTGACCGCTCCGTTAGGAGCCCAGAAAGCCGGGGCAGCTTTACCGCGGCCGCTGCCTCTCTGCCCGGCTCTGTGGATGCCGGGGGCTGTGCGGGGCTGTGCGGGCAGGCCCCGGGAAGCTCCGACCACCGGGAAAGTGCCCCGGGCCCGGCCGGGCGGCCCCCGCGGCAGCGCATCCCCCGGGCACGGCCGGGCGGACCTTCCGCCGCTGCCCCTGCCCCTGCCCCTGTCCCTGCCCGGGCCCGGGGAA
>VWZN01018872.1:520364-551803 GCA_013396955.1 Regulus satrapa | reverse complement strand
AGTGGCAGGAGGAGGGGCTGGGGAGGGTGTGTGGGCAGTGTTCGGCTCTGATAATGTGTGAAGTTAAAAGCTGCCTGCTCCATAAACCCGGCGGCTTTAGGCGGGTTGCTCGTAGTGGTAGGGAAATCGTGTCGCTCCAGATCTGCCGCCCACATAGAGAAAGAAATAGAGTTATGGAACAGCGTTAACTAACCCCCCCACAAAGGCATCAGTCCATCCAAAATCATCCGGTATTGCTGGCCCAAGTAATTGTTGGGTGTGGTAGATGTATCCATGCTCTACGGGATCAGAGAGTGGTTTGGGTTTGAGGGGACCATAGAGGTCATTTAGTTCCAACCCTCTGGCACGGACAGGGATCCTGCCCACTATGGCAACTCACATGGTTGATGTTTGTGTCTTTCTGCCCTAACAGAGCACTTCCATATGCAGTCAGAGTCTCTGATAAAACCCCTGATGCAGACAATTTCCCACCAACACTACAGAGTTCGTGTTGATGTGATTCAGGCTACTGGAGCAGTGATACAGTTTGGGAATGGAAAGTCTGTGGATGATGTCCTGTCTCATCTGGCCCAGAGATTATTTGATGAGATTGCCAAGGTGTGCTTTTCTTCCTTCTTTTCTTGGCGATTATTTAAAATCTGTTTAAAACCAATCCTCATGGGGTGGGTTTCTTGGTGTTTCTCTCCCTGCTTCCCCCATTTCCAGCTGTCTTGCATTCAGCTGAGATCTGTGAATGTGTCTGTCGTGGTTTAATCCCAGGTGGAAATTAAGGACCACACAGCCCCTTGCTCACTCCCAGCTCGTGTCACCTATCCTGGCATTGCTCCCTCAGCTGCTTGTGCAGATCCTCCCTAGCAGAGCTTGAGACACCCAGAAGTCCTTGATCCAGGGTAAACCGTGCTTAGCACCAAGTAAACATCAGTGTGTTATCAGCATTGTTCTCACACTAAATCCGAAAAACAGCCCCATAGCAGCTGCCAAGATGAGCTCTGTCCCAGCTGAAACAGGACCCTGTCCCCCCAGCCTGCTGTAATCTGTCCCAAACCAAGCTGGTGACTGCTGTCTAGTTCAGCAGGGTGTTGAGCATTGCAGGCACCTTTTTTGTTCTAATGGGTGCCTTCAATTCTGTCTTCAATTCCCAGTCACATCTCTCTGGCCTTGATCCTCTGGCCTTTCCAGATACTTAGCAAACATGAGATGGGTCCCTTTATAAGATGCAACTGAAGCAGTAATTTTAAAAATAATCTTTCCTTGGTAGTGAACAGAGAAAATTTTCTTCTGGAGAGGCTCTTAGAAAGCTACAAATTCAAGAGAAATGTACATTTCTTACATTCTCAGGAAGGAATTAACCATGAGGATTCAGTTTTCTGAGTTAGGTCTGTATCTTTTCTTCCTCTCAGAGCTGAACTTTTGTACAGCAAACAGTCTAAGACTGACTAAGCCAGAGTGAAAAATGAGAATGTGATTCCTTGTGTGTTCCTTAAGAGGCTTCCTGCAAGTGAGGAAACACTGAGTTCTTGTAATTTCTTCTGAGAGTACTGATGTGCTTCACCATGTCTTATATACAGAAAGCAACTACTGTTTTTAATATTTTTCTGTTATTTTCCTGACACCTTTAAAATAGCTTTTTTGTCTCCCTGGAGGTACGGCACGCTGTAACGACTGTCATTGGAGAATGGTTGTTGCACCTACGAGACAGATACTCATATTTTCACAAGTTGATCCCTCTGTTACTTGGGAGTTTTTCTGATGAAATTCCTGAAAATACGTAAGTGGAACATTTTGTCTTTCCCCCCCTCCTTAAATCAATGTCAGAGAAATGTTCCTAAGTTCAGATGTCTTGCTTGGAGGACAAAACCTCCACTTCTGTTTGTTAGTTAGTTTGTTTTTTTCTTAGACTGAAAATGTTAGCATTGGCTTCAGTAAATTTTTTTATACTGTTCTTTTTATGCTACATTCAATTAAATATGAGAGAGACAAAGACAGGGGTGGACAGAGACAGAATTATCTCTTGGGAGAAGAGCCCTCTGTCCACTGAGTACAAAAGAAGTATACACTCTCAATGTGCCTAGGTTAAATGGCAAGAATGCTTCCCATCCTTCCAGCTGAATTCAAGGAGTCAGCTTTTCAAGAAGTCTCATTTTAAAGTGTTTTTTTTTGGGGGGCGTGCTGGCATAAAACTCTTTATTTTATATCTAGGAAACTGGCTTGGACCTACTGGGAAAAGATAGGCTTGCAATGGGAGAAAGAGAATGAAGAAGATTTGAAGGATAAGATGGATTTTAGTGTTTCACCATCTCATTATCCCAAAGGAGGTAAACGTTATGCTGAAAGTGGTTTTTGCTTTGTGAATAATTTCCAAGAGCTGCAGTGAAGTACTAACAGCAGAGCAGGATGTGTAATATTCATTACAATATGTAATATTAATAGAGAGAGGTAGCACATATAAAATATATATTAAATAATTTAAATTATTTCTTTTAAATTTAAAAAAGCGATTGCTCAATAACCTCTTATTGTTGTTGTTGTTTTTTGGTTTTGGGGTTGGTTTTTTTTGTTGTTGTTAATCCAAAAGTTCATATTGGAGAAAGTAAATGAGGCTGCCTATGCTGGAAAAAAGATAAAGCAGTGGTGCAGAAACAGCAGTAAGTTCTACATCAACCAGCAGCCAGGTGCATGGTGGGCACAGAGAGGACTGGAAAGGAAAGCAGGAGGAAAGAAGACATGAGCTAAGTCCTTGAATAATGAGTGCAGGTCACAGCATTAATGATCCACATAATTGGCTTGGAAGAAAATATTGCAATGAAATAAATTCAGACTTCTCTGTGAGATACTGGGATGCTACCTAAAATCTGCCAGTGTACCTGAAGAATGTGGGAACAGAGTAATTTCCTTTATTTTACACAAAACCTCCAAGATATGCAGAATGGTTAGTTTACTTTTTAGTACCATATGATTTATAGGTGGCTTTCAAACACAGTGTTTGCAGTAGCTTGAAGCCTGTTTCCTGTCTTGGGTTCACAAAGTTAATGTTTAAAAATATGCATATGGGAGCTGGGGGAAGAGAGAGTTTAACTGGCTCATTTATTGATTTCTGTACTCATATTTAACTGAACAAAACCTCTTTTGGCGTGAAAGAACAGGTTCATGCTTGACTTGTGCCTACATGACAATCACATCACAAAATACCCAGCAGCAAAATCCTTTCCATGACAGTGGGTTCCGGAGCCCTTTCTTCTTTGAAGGTACACTTCTTTTTTTTTTTTTTTTTCTTTAAAGTTGTTTTACTCAGCAATGCTTGAATGAAAGGGGAAGAGCTTCATAATGGTGACTGGTTTGACAGAACTGTTTAGCTTTGAAGGCAGGCAAGTTGATCTGTCATCCTTCCCAATCTTTTTTCTTTCCTCCTTATTTTATATATAATTTTACCTCAGGGGTTTGGAAATGCTAAAGAATGCTTTTACTTCCACTAGTCGTGGCAAAAACATATTTCTTCTCCTGGCAGTCAGAGAATCTTTGAATAGACATAAACTGATGAAGTTGAGTGCCTGAGATCCAGTCACTTATTTTGCAATGACCGTGATATAGTGAAGGTCATAAAAGGTTTGATTTCATTGTCCTTGGAACAGTGATTACCAATTGTGCAGCTGATGGGGTTACCTTGGTCAGTTTTGTCTAGGTGTGTGTTGGGCTTTGTGCAGGTAGGCTGGTTTTGGTAGGGCTTTTTAGAAAGTGACATTGCCAATTTCTTCATAATTAAATGATATGTGATATCCCAAATAATCTTCCTAGAACAATAAATATGCTTCATGAATGTAGGCAACCTTCCGTCCTCACATTAAATTGAATTTTCATGCAATTTTTCTTGGTAGAATGATGCAGTTAAGGTTTGAACATGACATATATATCTGTTTCTGTATAGATGTGCACATATAACTAGAGAATATTTTAAAGAAATTCCGTGATAATTTTGGACTCGAGTCCCAAGTTAATGATGACTTTTAGGTATCATTTCTTGCTGTTTATCTTTTCTTCCAAGTTGTATGTCTTATTAATAGTCAGGCTTGATAGGACAAATAGAAGAAAAATCAGAGGAAAGAATGATTGGCTTAATGCTACAGCTACAAAGCTAAATCAGAGACACTAATATACCTTATGTGGTGTCCTACACAGTCTATGAGGGGATGATTTTTATTAAATGTGTCCTACACAGACTGTGTATGGATGATAATTATTATATGTGTCTTTTCTGTTTGCTCTCCATGAACATTTGTTTGGTTCAGTGTTTTGGGAGGGGGGTTTGTGTTGGGTTTTGGGGGTTTTCTTTAATATGATAATGATGTATTTTAGTACTTTGTTGCCATTTCTTGTGCCCTTGGTGTACTGGAATATTTTTTCCCAGCTGTATGTAGGACATTTTAGTGAAGTGGCTTGGTGCAGCTGTCAGACTAATGGAGCTGCCACAGGAGGCCCTGCTTTGATCTCGCACTGACAGATCCTGCAGGTCAGAGGGGAGCAGAGGGAGACCTGGTGTCATCCAGGCAACTGCACAGCTTGCACTGAGCCCCAGCACTCATTGCCCCAGGATACAGGTGCAGACAGTTTATAGCAGGGAAGTCTTTGACAGGAGTAGCTACAGGGATAAATGCCTGCATTTGAACATCTGAAATGAAGGAATTGCTGATAAAGAATGGTCCAAATTCTTCAAACAAAATTCTGCCTTAGGTTCAATAGGATGCCAGTCTGTATTTGCTGTCTCAAGTTGATTTCTTTATTTGACCTTTTGCTACTCATTGTCAGCTTTCATAACCAAAATGCTTCCTCCATTGAATAAAGAAGCAGCAATTGATGTCCTTATGCTTGAATTTATTTTTTTTCGTAGTTAGGTATTTTGTAGCTATTTCTAAGCCTTTTGTATCCTCAGACCATTTATTTTAGTCAGCTTTTCTTTTATCATTTGTAGCTACACAGGCCAGTGCAAGAAAATATCCTGAGACAGCTCAGTCATTTTTTTCCTGAGCATTTTCAGGAGAACTTTGTATCAGAAATAAAAAATGCACTCACACAGTCAGTGTATTTTGACACTTCATAATGAATGATGTCTCTTTCTTAAAACAGCATGTGAACATTGTGAATGACAATTATGAAATCGTGCTTCTCAAAGAACAGCTTTTCAGATTTTGTTTGTATAAACATATACAGTGTTAAGAAAAGAAAATAGACTCTAGGAAGAAAATCACTGAAAAACTTTATTGCTGTTTTTTGGAAAGGGCTGTGGCAGCTTTATCTGTAAAGTACAGAACAGGGCATTTGTTAGATGTTTGTGATATTGGTCAAGTTGCTCTTCTGAATCTCAGTGATATATAAATTAACTAACAGGTAAATGTTATGGTTACCAAGACAATACAGTAGGCATTTGTTGGGAAAGTTGAGTTTATTAGTTCTCCAGAAATCTGCATCCTTTTTTGGAGGTAGGGAATATATATTTGTAAGACTTTTGGTTTCTGTTTGAAATCAAAAGATAACCACAAAAACTCACTTTCCACAAAGTCAGTACAAATTAAATTCAGTCATAGGGAAAAAAAACAAAAAACCAAACCCAACTCCCGTATCATCATTTAAAACATATTATTCAATTTTTGAAACATTGACCAAGCACTTCAGTGAGCTGCTTTTCCTGGAAAAGCCTTAGAAAGGAGATTATATAATAGCTGTGATTTTTTTTTTTTTTAAATCAGTTTGTTGGCCTGATCTGTTACACAGCATCTGTACCAGCCATAGTTCCGTGCCCTTTCTGCCTCCAATTTGCCAGATACACTTTTAACCTTTTCCTTTAGAGGGCACAACTGACATTGTCTGTTTTACTGCAGCTCGTGTCTTCTGTACTGTTTGTGCTTTCTACCTTCTTTCCTCCTCCAAATTATGTTTAACTCAGTATTTGCATGCAAAAGTCTTTCTTCTGTTTGTGTGTTTCAGTTTATTTTTCATGGGATTAGTGTTGCTATCAAAATGGAAAGGAGTTATTAAGCTGTGTTTTCCAAAGTCAGTAAAGACACACGTTCATTTCAATTCTCTCTCTCTCTTCTCCTGTAAACATTTTAAAACATGAAATGTAAATCCCCATCCAGTAATAAATACATAAATATTCAAAGTGCTGCTCGGAGTTTTAGTTTTGCAATAGATATTAAAGAAATGTAACTTGCACAGGTAAATTCCTCAGCAGCATCTGGAATATTTTGTTCTGTGTTGAAGCCAACACCCAGCTTTACCTTGCAGCTTTTAAACTTTTCTAAGGATTGTTATGCATTGGCTTTTCCTCTGATGTTTCTTTTTGGGTTTTTTGTGTTTCTTCTAGAGACTCGACCAGGACTGGGTTGTCGGGAACTTGTGTCAAGAAACCTCTCCAAAATTCTCCCGGGTCTCTGTCACGATATAACAGACTGGGTTGAAAGCACAAGAATCAAAGCATCCCAGCTCCTGTACACATTATTGCTGCATGCAGAGGATCACATCACCCAACACATGGAGCTGCTGCTGAGAACTTTGTACCAAGCGTGCTCAGATGAAGAAAGTGAAGTGGTTAAAAATGTAAGTTTGATCTGTTAAAGTAGCTGTTGTCCATTGAATAAAGACTTTATAGTCTCCAGTCTGTCTTCTGAAGGTTGACTTTACCTTAGGTCGCTGGAAATTGCCCATGACTGAAGGATCAGGCTCAGGTTTATATGGATGTTAAAAACATGTGCACATTATACTTCACTAATCTGTTAAAATAAATTTATTCCTCTATTATTGGTATGAAGACAGAGAGTTAAGTTTTTTCAATACTGTTTAGTTTGTATGCCAACCCCATGAAGCATTGATAATAATCTCTCTGGAAATTATAAGCAGTGGATTAAAGTGTAGAAGCCTTGGGGCAACAAATTCAGTGTAAAAAAAAGTGCAGGTCATGCCCTTTCAAGTTAATTTCACTTACCTCCTCCTGCTCCATAATCCAGCCATATATTGAGGTATGTTTATTCCATGTGATACCCATATTCAGTGTTTGAATCCTTGACTTAATGCTTGGAAAATGCAGGGCAGGGGGCTTGTGAGGAATAATTAGTTTCATTTTTGCTAATAGTTGATTCTTTCAACACTTTGATCAACAAACCAGTAAAACAGATGCAGCTGAAGACATGAGATAAATTTAACAAAAGAAAGACAGGTGGTACAAATGCTTTTACAATTTTAAGATAAAATCTTCTGTTTCTGTTTCTACACAAGGAAGAGAACATATGTATAACAAAAATACATTCACATAGCTCACTCTAAAGTTACACATTTTATTGCTTTGGGAAATTGGAAGAAGGTATTCTGCTTACTGGCTGCAGATAGTCCAACTCTAAATCAGGCTCTTCTTTAGGTTCTTGTTCTCAGCTGGGCTATAAGAAAACATAAATAATAAGGCCATGTAGCCCTGCTGTCCTGTCAAATTTCCTATCATGTGTTTATTGCTATAAATCTAAATTCAAAAGTATGTGTTCAAGCAGCACATAGCTCCCCCTTGCCTTTTATTGACCATACTTATTTCTTTCCTGGAATTCCACCACTAATTTTCTCACAGGTGCTTCCAAGAGATTGATTCCCGCTTAGGAGATGATTTCAGTATTTAATTGTACTGTTCCTTGTGCCAAACTCAGCAGCTTTTTGTTCTGAATGCCTTTTCTCTCATAGTGCTGCAGCTTCCCAGGGTACTGTGATAGCCTCCTCTAGTTTGTCACTGTAGGAACCCATTTCAGAGCAGCCACCAGCTTGGAAAATGTCCATGTCTTTCTCCAGTCTAGTAACACCAAATGACACCCTTTCAATTTTGTCCCCTATTAAAGTGAGTAAATTGATCCTTACAAATGTATCCAATCATATTTTTGAACTCTTTAATTGTATTGTCCAGTTTTCAGAGCACTAAGAGCCTTTTTCTTTCCCTATAGCAAGTATGGAGGAGGATGGAGTTCACATCTACACAGAGGATGTTACAACTCCCTTGAGAAAAGAAACAGCTTTATATAGTGCAGATTTAAACTGTAGAATTCATGACTATGTGCTTCCATTGAGACAAAAAAAAAAAGCAGGATTCAAGTATTAATTAGGTGCCAAAAAAATAGCTAAATCAATAGCTAAATCACTAGACTATAAATGATAGAGAAAGGAAGCTCAGTTTTCATCTTTGGGGAAATGAGCCAACCATTAAATCCATAGGAGTGGAAGAAGTGTTCCTGCTGCATAGGCAGTGTTGATTGTTTCTTTATTCATGCACAAGATTGTAAACATTGGGCAGGCAGTAAGCCCTGGTGTGGTGGTATTTCATGTGGAATCCAACATCCTGATACGTCTGCAAGGCAGGAATGGGATCAAAGGGTGTCACTGTCATGGGGAATACACAGTCATTTAAGCCTTTCAGTTAAAGGAGTAAGATGGAAAGCAGTGGGCAGTTCCCCCATGGCACTGCTTCCACACTTAACTGGATCTGTAATGTCAGCTTCAAGGTATAGTGCAATAACAAAACATTCCTCCTTCAGGTTTTTATAGTCACAGCTTTTAATAAACGGGGTGGTGCATTAAGGGCAAGCCTCGGTAAAGCATTTGACGAACAAAGTGATAAACCACTAAATGTGCAACATCTGGTTACTCTAAATTGGAAACTTTATTACAGTGAAGTTGTACACTTTGTTTCTTTGCACTGCTTTCTCATGGAAGTTTGATGTGGGGAGGCTGCTTGCAATGCCTTATTATGTGTTTACTGAACATGTCAAGAAAATTTCTTCATGCATATAATCATTACTGAGCAAGTAGAAATGCCTAAAAGGCAACTGCTGAAGTATTTAAAATAACAGCTGGAATCATAAAAAGAAAAAGGCCATGATATGTTGAAGGGTCTTTGTGTTTTCAGGAAAATCCTCAAGTTACTCCTGTTCTTTTTTTTTTCAGGGTGTGAAAGCTGCCGAATTGATTGGAACGTTTGTGAGCCCTAAGGTGTCTTTGAAATTAATAACCCCAGCCTTTGAGCAGACACCCAAAGCATCCTGTGTGATGGTTCTGGCTGCCGTGATTCGAGGCAGCCCAAAAGAAATCTTACAGCCTCATGTGACACAGCTTGGCAACACCCTGTCACAGGCTGGAGTCTGCCAGCGATCTGCAGAGGTAAGGAAAGCTGCAAAACACACAGCAGGGTGCAGGCTTTGAGCAAACTGCTTTTTCACTTCTTCTCCCTACACGCTCCCATTCCTATCCCTCCCTTGCACACCTATCTCAGGATATAGTTGTGGACGTGTCTGAGACAAAACAGGAGCGTCCCTATTCTTCCTGGGCCTTGTTGTGGTCTCCTGGGCAAATCTGCTGCTTTCAAAAGCTTACCAACAGTCAGCATCCATCCTCTCAGCAGATGGAGGTTCAGGTTTGCGCTCTGCTGTGAAAGATTTCATATAGTGGTAAGAAAAGAAAGAGGCGAGGCAGAGACAGCAGCAGCTGTTTAGTAACTGCTGCACTAACAAAGGACTATCCTGGATGGTCCTGAGGCAAAGTTTAACCCATGTTTTGAAATTCCTTGTGTTCACAATCCAAACAAGATCATGCATTTCAATCCTCATCAGTAAAAATGACTGAAAAAATTTTATAGTCTATTGTAACTGGTGTGTCAGATTTCCCAAGTTTCCCTCTTAATGCTATCTGATTTTTGGTTTGCATTCTCATTTTCCATTTTAAAAGGCAGCTACCGGTACTTAATGTGTATATTTAGGAGCATGTTTTGTAAACTTTTGGGCTTGGTTACTTCTCTTTAAATGAAGGTCTGGAAGGAAGACCTTTATCAATTAGAAATTTACTTCCAAGTGTATCTTTAGGTAATAGCTGAGCCCAAAGGCAATTTTTATTTTAGCACTTGAAGAATATTCATTAATTGCTGTATAGGGAGATGAGAGATTCTCTTGAACACGGAATGGATATTTTGAAACCTGCAGATTTTTTTTTTGCTTCCCATGTTCAAATGTGGAAAGAGCTCTGTTAGAGATGCACAAGAGGAATCCCTGTAGTTTTCCCCACAAATGAAATCCTAGCTTTTATTCCACCAGACATTTGTAAGACCTCTGCTGTTAAGATGACCAAAAAAGGGCCAGTGCTGTGCCTATGACTTCAAGTCAGATGTAGGCTTCCCTTAAAACAGTTATTCATGTGTGCAGACTGAATCTGGCCTAATTGTCTTTTTGAGCCAATGTAAGAAATACATTTCAAGCTCTTCCCTCATTAGGTTTCTTCCCTAATGGAAAATGTACCAGTGATGCAGGAATGAACCTTAATCTCCATGAAGTCTGTGATGATTAGGAGCTCATATAAGTGGAAGCACTATAACCTGGTTGTTCAAATAGCAATTCCCTGAGGTATAGCTGCAAAATTGCTGAGAGGTTTAAGCTTACCACTTCTATTCAGCATTAGCTCCAGGAGTCAGATCTATCTGCAGCTGAAAGTTTGGCAGGATTGCTCCAGCCTTTAGTCTTGGAAAACAATCTCTCTCTATTTTAGCCAGTGAATGGTGCACAGACACTGTTTAGCTAAGGATTGACCGTGTCCGTGAGATTAATAACACTTATGGCTAACCTATTCCTAGACTTGATTTATTTTTGGGGAGTAAATTTGTAACAATGGCTCCTTCTGTTCCCTGACAGCTTCACGGATATCTGATGCTCTTTATCATAGAAGTCATGGCAAACCAACTGACAAGAGTATTGACTTGAACTGGTATCAGTTGGATCAAGATAACATGAATTATATGGCATCAAATGAGATTAATTGGCTGAGATAAAAGCAAAGGCTCTGTGTTTTTTTGGTTTATGTATTTAGCTGTCATTGTTCATCCAAAACAGTCAAACATGGAATAATATTTCAAAGAGTTGTAACAAATATGTTATTAATTAACAAATTGCACTTCAGAAAGAGAAAGTACTCTTCATGAAAGTATCAGCAAGCACTCCAAAATGCTTTGATGTTTTTATTCACCATTCACCAGTGGAACCATTGTGTGATTAAAAGCAGGGTCATTTAATTTATTAACAGGACAAGGTAAACACAAACACTCTGGGAGGAAGATTATATTGTATTCTATAAAAGGTAGAATATAGGTAATTAGAAGAACTAACATGAAATTACCAATATATTACCAGTGGAAGGGATTATACAGTGCTGAGTTTTTTATTACTGTCATTTTCCATCTCTCCTTTAAAGGAAACCTTATATTTACTAAGAAAAACATAATAAATACGTGCTTTTATTAATAAATAGGTCTTTTATATGGAGCAGCTGCTTTATTGTGTACAAGCATTGATTGAAGTGTGCCAGGAAGACTGCAAAGAAATTAGCTTGCAGCTAATGAAAGTTTTGGTGACCATAATGGCAATACCATCTTCTCAGGACCTTAAAGAAAAGGTAAACTATGAGCTGGTTTCATTTTTTGTTGTGTTCTTGTCTTTTCCTATTGGTAAGACACTTTGTGGAAACAGAGCCATAATTATTTGTGGGGAGATTTGTGGCTAGTCTGATATTATGCATCTCTGACAGTACAGACCTGTCCACGGGTAAAGTTTCAGAACAAGAAGTGTCCATGATTTTATGTTTGTACTGGATTCTGCAAAGCCTTGGGCATGCTGGTGGTGCTGGTTGAACTGTTGATGTTTGCTTTTTAGTGGATATAAGTCCCTGTGAATGTTTGCTTATATGCAGGAAAAAAAATTATTTTCTCACTGTTAGAGAACAATTCCCTTAGAGGTCAAGAGTGCTACTAGCCTTAAAAATGTGATGGTTTCATAGTGATTTTTTCATCTTTAGCCAAATATCAGACTGATTTTACGGTAGTTGACCTTTTTACCTCCCCACAAGAAACAAAAGTTTAAATGTCACAGGAATGCTTTAAAATCAAGGACAGCTGTACATGCCCAGATAATAGATGAGCTTTTTTGGCTCAACATTATCTCACCCCCTTATTTTTCTCTTCCTCTTTCTTCCCCGAGCTAAATATCATATAAATCAGCGAGCCATCCTCATGCAGTACAATTATGACCTATCTCAGTTGTCTTTTTTTCAAGCACACACCTTAAGTGCAGTGGCTATTCTACTTCCTTTCCTCTTGCTCCCAGGCATGCTATTCCAAGGGCCTGTGTAGCATCAGTATTTATGGCCCCAGAGCTGACAGGCTGCCTGTCCTGAAAGCTCTTCGGGAAGAAACAAAGTGCAACAAAGCTTGAAAAAAGTACTGAAAACACTTCACAGGTCAAAGAGGGGTGGGATGATGATCTGTCTTATGGAGAGTGGGATTTGGGGGGGGGAGGTTGAGGTTTTGTTTGTTTGCTTGGGGTTTTTTGGGGTTTTTTTAGACAAAAAATCGGTCGGGGTGAGCCTTAGACAGATGGCTCTGGAATGTTTTGTGGTATCTTGCCTGTTTATCCCTGCAGTGGTCTATAAAGTCAGCAATGTCCATTTAAAACCTTACAACTTCATACTCCTCCGAAGAAAGAGGTTTCATGGAGATAAATCCTGATTTTCCTTAGCGAAAAACTTAATCTCCTGAGATTATTAAAGGTTTAAGATGTTTCTGCAGTTCCAGATGATTTTTTAAGTTGACAGTACCTTGGATGAGAATCCTTTTTCTCATTAGCCTTTCTTTCAGCTAGACACATACAAAATCTGGCAGTGAGATTACATAATTGCAATATTTCAAAATTGTCTCAAAGACAAATACGGCTTGAATTTTAATTTTTTCTCCAGTTACTGATTATTCCAAAACTTCAAAGTGAGCTGTACAGCTTGGAGAAGGCAAGAAGTCCCTGTTAAAATAGCTTAGGAACATGTAGAAGAAAAGTATCACAGCTGCTGTATGAGTATGAACTCTGTGTTGAGAAATTTGTATTCAGACTCAAAAGATTTTGAATAAAAATTATTCAAAAATTTGCATTTTGTAACTTTTAATTCAGGCTGTATTTTAGGGGGACAGAAGACCACTGAGATAGTGGAGACCACAACTGCTGTGACCTGGTGAACACTCAGGTCTGGCCTGATTTTTGCCTCTGTGTCCATCATGTTTGTGGTTGCTTGGGGCTGAGGTAGTGGACCAAGAGCAGCAGCAGAGGCACGAGGGGCAGGGTGGGCCACAGCCCCAAAGAGTGAAGCTGGATCCCTTGGTAGAGTGTGTTAGGCATGATTTGAGCTTGTCAGGGATTTAACTGGTGACTGAAAAGTAAGGTTTTGTTTCCTGTGCCCTGTGCTATCCTGGCTCTTCTTTCAGCACACTGATTATTAGCAGGAAAATATTGTGTCGCTAAACTTGTTCGCTTTCAAACAAACAGAGGAAAGAAAATCACCTTTGCTATTTATTTTTATTTAGCTATGAGACACTGCTTAATGAGAAAATACACATCAGTCTGCTGGCATATTTAATTTATTCTCTCTCTTTTTGTTTTTAATTGCACTCTTGAAACCACAGAATTTACTTTAAATCATATGTGAACAGTGTATTATTTTGTATCTCTTGTTCAATGGAAAAAAAAATCTTTTGTGTTATGTGTTATGGTGGGATTAATAATGAGGAATAGTTTCTGTCCTGACACATTTTGTAAAATGTTCCAATTAACTTACAAGTAACTTATATGTAAAATATTCATTTATCTGAGTTGTTTTGGCTGTCTGGCAGAATGTTTCCATAAAGGAGAAATCTATTGTGCTTGAGGCAGACAAACCTGTTTAATAATAACCTTTGTCCTCAGCAAATCCTGATTTACTTTTTTTTCTTAGAATTCTCATTTCTTTTCTCACATCTGGTACTTCCATAAAAACATCTTTGTCTGGCGAGTGATTAGTCTGGAAGAGTCTAAAGGTCCTAGACATGTTTGAGCTAACTTGTGTGGTTGAATTCAGCTTAAAAATATTAAAAATATGAGTACAATTTGTAGTTCTACTGAAGCACTTGGAGTCTAATGATGTCACTCCCAGCACTGCACTCCATCTTTCCCTGCTGGAGCTGGCCCTGCTGGCAGCACATGTTATTCCTTACTGAGGTCCCTAACGGTGCCTTGCTCCCCATTCTTGATTCACAGTCCACTGAAATCACCAAGACTACAGATCCTGCTTCCAGCACGCTTTTAATCTCTTCCTTGGAGAAGTTTTATACTTCTGGTAGGAGCCTTCAGGAATTGTAAAAGCAAATTTTCCTTTGCTTTGAAACACGTCTGCTGCAAGTGATTAGGAAAATCTATAGGCAATCCTTGCCAAGCATGCTCATGTCTGGAATTCATTTAGTAGTTCTTTTTACATGTTTCATTTGTACATGTTTTATTTGCATGTCTCATGGAATAGTCTTAACTCTAAATATGAAGAAGATATTTCTGATGTAACAGTGAGTTTTGGTACTTCTAAGCAGTTGAGAATTTCAAAATGAGCCTGCCCAGCTACTAAAAGGAGAGAGCATTTTCATGATTAAAACTGGGGGGAGAAAGGGAAGTGGGAAAATGCCATGTCTTCTCTTACCTGCAACAGCAATAGTTTCTGGAAGCTGCCAGGGCTTGGGATTGTGAGAATTTCCCTCTGTGTTTATGTTCTAAAGCATTCTTAAATTAAGGAGAAAAATCACTACATCTTTAAAACCACTAAGAGCCTTTTTTATGATGTGGTTAGTTTTTGGATTGGTCTGCACATGGATTGGAGTCTCTCTCATTTTGCTGTTAGGTTGCTGTGTTCCTGGTGATTTCATTTTGAAATCAGGACAAATGTTTCACTTCAAATAAAAGTTAATGGATGCAGTATAGACAGACATTAAATATCAGCCTTGATTGTTTAATAGAAACTATGAAAATCTTCCCATGTCCCTTCTGTTCTTACAGAATGAGTTTTAAAGGTTTGGGGTTTTTTTTAATGGTTTCAGTTAAGTATCCTGTCTCTGTTCTAACAGGTGGAGAAAACAATGTCTTCATTAGCTGAAGTGCAGCACTTGGAAAGTTTTCCTTGTCTCTACAAGCAGCACATAATTCAGCTGCTGGAGTGGGTTTCAGAGTCGTGTGAAGGGTGGACCTGCTGTTCCCCAGAAGTGTTGCAGTTTGAGGTCATCGCAACCCATTCAGGTACAACTTCCTTAGTTCTGAAAAAAATCCAGTCAGCATCTCCAGAGCCTGCACACAGCTTGTGTTTTGTGGTGAACTGGGTTGTATTCAGAACCTTCACAAAACAGGATGGAAAGCAGAAGAAATGTTGAAGCAGCTGATATTCCCAAAGATTCCGTGGCTGCAGGGAGAATGCTAAAAGCACTTAAGGAAAAGTGCACTTTCAGGTGAATGAAAGAGGTGAGGATTAAGAGGAGACAAACTGATGTAGCTTGTGTCAAAAAAATCCATCTGTTTATTCCATCTATTCACTGACCTTTCAGAGGACACCACCTCCCTCTAACAAACACTTCCTCACTGTTCTGCCCAGCACGTGGCCGTGCAGAGGTGAGTGACAGCCTCTGTTGTACATCTCACACACCTGCAGCCCTGCACAGGGAGCACTCCTCTGCCACAGCTCCCCAGCTGCCATCTGCAGCAAGGAACATGGTGACAGGCAGTGCCTTTCACCCAGACACCCATTTTGAGATGATTCAAGTGAAAAGTCCTGTTTATTTGGTTTTTTTCCTTTCTCTTGGTTGCAAGGGGGATGAAGACAGTCACTTCATGAAGTATCACTGTGGCTACTGCAGATAGGTAGATGTGGACAAGTATATTTTAAAGGAATATATCTTCTGCATTTAATCTTTGAATCTCAAAAAAGCCCTCATCAAACCTGTGTGCTGCACCCACATGTTGGTTTGTGCAGCAACCAGTATAATTTTATTTTTTTTTTTGGTTTTCATCTGTGGAAAGAACAAAAAGTTACTTCAGCAAGAAGTAAAAAGTAAGTTACTTCAGCAAGATTTGAGAGGCCAACTTTTCTGTATATTTGTGCTCCCATTTCCATGACTGAAGGACTTCTAGACAGTTGTCTCTGTTTTCCTTAATGCTAAATAAATCATCAAATGTCTGGGCAAACATTTTGGCTTGCACCCAACACTGGTAGTATGCTATTGTCTGTGTTTTCTGTCTGACACAGCAGCTCTGAGAGCTATTTTTTTTCTTTCTTTTCATTCCCACACATAATGTTGTTTTTAATCAATTTCATCAGCTTTACTCAATTCATATTTCTCAGTTTTTACTGTTTTTCAGGAGTGTATGCTTAAGCTGAAATTAGCAGTGTAGTTTATTTTGTTTATTTTCCATCTGTTGAATTTGCTGTTATCAGTTTGATATAGTTGTAGTATCTTGTGAATGTCTCAGAACTCACATGAAGCAATGTATCTTGGATAAATGCTGTGAAAATAAAGACCTATTTGTTGGCACAGACATTTAGCAAACTGCAGTTCAACACCCTGGATTGCTTCGGTCTAGACATTAGAGATTTGGGGTTTTTTCATTATTATTTTTAACATTAAATTTCCAGATATTATTAAATGCTATTGAGCTTGTCTTGGAATCTTGAACACTTCAGTCTGTCCATCCCATGTGTTAGGAATATTCTTGTCATCATAACTACCACTGTTGGGTCTCTTCTGTGTGGAAAGATTTTCTAAGCTCGTGGAGTTGAATGGAATGTGCATCTTAAGGATGTGAATCTGAAGATGTTCCTAAAGGAAAGTAGTTTATTGCAAAAATAGAGCTGAAAGAGTATTCTCAGCAAGAAACTTGCAGAATGAGGCGTGTGTAGAGTCTTCATGTACTCTTCCTCTTTAAAGGCAGGCAGATGTTAGTCATTATCAAGGAGAAAGGCACAAATTTCCTTCAGTTGTGGGAAAAGAACTTCTTAAAATATTGGGATAACAGCTTAGCATTTCATTTGTTTTTTTTATTGTTTAAATCATAGGATGTGAAAATATTAACAAATTAAAGAGGTAATTTAGAAGATATTTTAATTTCAAATAGCTTCTAAAATATATCATGTTTTAAATTGTCTTATAAGATGAAAATAAGCATTATTTAAACAGGGAGGAGGAAGGCTGCTGCAGTAATTATATTATCCAAGTTTTGAAGCTGATCCTTTCAAACAGGCCTTTTCCTATGCCTCCGGGAGTCATGAACATCTCAAATGCTGCATGTGGAAAAACTTAAAAGAAGAAAAAAGTGTAGTCAGTGCTGCTGTGTCCAGAGGTGTCAGGGTCATGCCAGATCCAGTGCAGATTTTCATTAGGTTTAGGAAAGCCAAAGCTTTGTGCATAGCCTCAGACCTGCAGAGTTACACGGGAACAGCATTAATCCTCCAGCCAAAATGCCCCCTGGTACTGACAGTCCCAGCAGCTCTGGGGTGTCATGGATAGATCCATTCCAGAGCCATTAAATGATAGAATGACTTGGGCTGGAGGGAGCCTTAAAGACCATCAAATTTCAGCTCCCTGTCATGGGCAGAAACACCTTCCATTCTCCCAGGTTGCTCTGAGCTCTGTCCAACCTGTGCCTGGACTTCCAGGGATGGGGCAGCCACAGCTTCTCTGGACAGATGTGGTACAGCTATGCCAAGCTGACTGAATGAGACCTGGGGAATTGATCTCCAGGCTGCCCTGGCCAAAACTGGGGGTGCCTGAGCCCTGAGGAGGTATCCAGGGGATTTGTGCACCACCTGATAGGGTCTCACGTGGATACCTCAACAGCTGCCATGCAAGAGTGGGAAGCTAAGGACTGTTTGAGCACCACTTATGTTAGAAATGTTAGTGCACCTACATATGAGACATCTAAATAGAATTTACTGGTGTTCTGAACAAAGTCTTCTGTGTTTGTTTGCTAGGTCCTGTCATAGGTGAAGCCCTGGATGACTTTATCCTCGTTCTGAAGACGTGTCTCCAGCCAAACAGAGATCCCCAGATGCGCTTAAAGCTTTTTACTGTTTTATCCCAGTTGTTGCAGAAAGCAAGTGAAACCATCAATTCTCAGGGGTAAGTGGAGGTCTGATTTCACACAGCTATTTGAAAACTCCAGTGGCATTAAGAAGTAATGACCATGGGAATTATTTAACCCCTATAACCATCTCCATGTGAACATGGCTGGAAGAAGAAGGGCTTTCCCACCATCTTCTACAGCCTATTTTTCTTGGAGCCAGCAAACCCAACCCGATGAGCTGCCAGCTTCATTAATATTCTCAGGAAAGGGAAATTATCAGTGTGCAAAAACCAGAAGAATGTTTCAAAGTAATTCAGAGAGTATGGCCACACAGCAGCCCAGCTCTGCACACAGCAGTGATGGCAGTTGTTTTGCTCAGGGCAGTGTGAGTGAACGGCCTTTGTCAGGGTGAGATACATCCAGGGAGGGTCACAGGCCTGTTTCTATGAAGGATGGTCCAGTCCAGCTCATAATGAGGCTCTGTCCTCTGACAACAAAAGCAAAACCATTTATTTTACCAGAATTTTACCAGTAGGTTTATCTTCAAAAAGCAGTGGAAGCAGCTAAATGCCTCTTTGAAGTCTTGATCTTGCTTACCATGGATACAGCAAATGTTTTCATGTAGGAGGTAACATGTAGAGTTTTTGTGTTTGAAGCATTGTTTGAAAAACATTTCTGGAGGTTTTGATTTGTAAAAGCCAATCCGATTTTGTTTCAAATTACTTCGGTTTAGGCTGTTAAATTTAAGAAGAAAAGAAACAGCAAAAATATACACAGAAAACTCCAAGTACACAACAATCCATAAATATATGAAGCAAAGTGCAGCAGTGCCATAAAAGTAGAAAAGGAACCAATGCTAAACAAAAATCTGTGAAAAATAATTAACATGGAACGAAAGTTCAGGTATGCAAGTTCATAAACCAGTTTTAATGCAAACCCAAGCTCTGCTTTGTACATCTGCATAACAGCAGGGTATTAATGTCTCTGCAGATCACATTTTAGTTCTCTCTTATCCAGTTGAGAATGAAGTATCAACTCTGTAAATACAAACAGCACAGACAGGGTATGTCCTTTCCTGGAAAGGACTGACTTTTAGAATTAAGTTACACAGATTTACCACTATAAGACGTGAAAAAGGAAAGAGAGAGAATTTAATTGCATCAGCAATTGCAACAGCAAAAATAAAATGTTAATGATAATGAGAGATAGTGTTGGGAAGTAGTAGTAAGTTCCAGTTGCACTCTCACATTCACTGCTGTCCGTAATTTGTTTAGCTCCTGGAAATGGTTCTCAGAGTTTAGATAGGAAAACTTTGATTATTATGCTAAACACAGTTGTGTGGTCACCTAATTGTGTTTGAGTCTGACATGACTGAGTCAGATAATTGCCAGATATTGCTTTACTGCTTCTGTTTCAAGGCACTAGAACAAACATTCTCACAAATAGCATGGCACCATGTCCTGACAGAATTTACCTTTGTGTTTTGACAGATAGTTTTCTTGCTGCAGTATAACAGAGGTTTTATTAAAAACAGAAGCAGCTACTGATTAGATAGCGCAGAGAGCACAGAGCTGCTTTTAGCTTTGGAGCTGAAAGGAGATTTGGAATGATGATGACCATTAGTTTTATATTTTTCTGACAACTTTTTTTAGCAGAAAATTATTAATCCTCAAAAATTTGTTCAAAATAATTGATCTAAAGGGTTTTAGATTTAAACGGGATGTCTAATGGGACGTCAGATTTCATGTTATTACTTAAGTGCCATCTGCTGACAAGAAGAAGCAGTGGATGGATCTCTGACTTCTTCAGAGTCCAAGGGCTCCCTTGCCAAGGGGAAGCAGCAGCCAGGTGTTTCTATTTCCATCATGTTGCAGGTGTGTGTCAGCACATACCTGAGGCCTGACAGTGCAGCTGCTTGTGCTTTATTCAGGTAATACCTGGATAGCAGGGACTACCTGCAGCCTGGATTCTTTTTCAAGTACTCCCTGGTAATTGTTAGTTGTTAACATGGACCTGTTATGTTCCTCCTGTGTCTTGGCACATCACTAAAGGGGCCACTCATTCACCCTGGCAGTGTAGGACTCTTAGAAAAGTCAACAAGAGCTTGTTCCCTTTGTAGCCAGCAGCAGGGTGGGGATGTGCTGTTTGGCACTCAGGGGCTGCAGTTGGAATGGAGCTCTGAACACAGTGGGACAGCCAGGGCAGGTTCAGTCTGTTTGCACACTGCCAGCTGCTCTGCAAGGCACAGGCACAGGGGATAACCTGAGCCTCACTCACCAGCCATTAATGTCTCTTCGATGCAGCAAAGTATTAATTAACTTGTAAAATCTATTTTTTTTTCCTCTTAATTTGAGATTGTTTGAGCTGTATCTAACTGAGCGTGAGGGAATCCTGCCTATTGTAATTGCTGAGTCTCACAGCAAGTTTTAGCATTATAACAACCAATTCAATGGAGGAGGAGGGAAAAGCATCAGCAAAAACAGATTTATGTGTTTGTAATAAAAAAAACCCTAGTATTGGGACTGGCACCGTCAGAAAATCCTACAGACCTCTCATCTTTGGGGGAGACAAGTTTCTGAGCCAAGAGAGAGCTGAAATATTCTGTGTAGGCTCCCTGCTGTATCAGGAGTTCAGGTGTCATCAAGAGCATTCATGCTTTTCACATTATAAATACTTTTCACTGGCCAGTCTCAAAGGGCCTCACGGATATTAATGAATCCTCAGAGCATTGCACAGGGTGTTATCTCCACTGCACAGACAGAGAAGGTGAGACACAGAGAAGGTAAGTAGTTTACAAAGATAACACTGAGTCATGGTCATTGCCTGAAGTGGGAGAAAGTCTAACCTCTCCTTTCTGTGAATTATAGGTATTTGTTTAAATATTATGTAGAAAAATTAAGTTGTGAAAAGCTTATCACATACATTACAATCACATTGCCTTATAAGATGTTATTTATTCTTTTAGAGAATCTTTTTTTTTCCCTTTTCTGCCTATGTTTCTGTGACCGAAAAATCTCTTTTACATCCTGTCAGTCTCTTTATCACTTTCTCATGCACGTTTATTTTGCTTTCTTATTTTTGGCTTCAGGCTGTTCCCTAGCTACCTTGAGACTGTGATAAAAGACATCCTGACTCCTAATCTGCAGTGGCATGCTGGAAGAACAGCAGCTGCCATCCGTGCTACAGCTGTATTGTGCCTTTGGGCTCTCATCCACTGTGAAATGCTTTCACCAAAAGAGGTAAATTCTCTCCTTTTCATCCTTTGAAATCTTAGGCAGGAAAACAAAATAAATGCAAGGGGACGGGGGGGCAGGGGGGAAGAATAAATCCTTAGGGTAAGTAATATTTTCAGAAGGACATACAGTTTTCATAATAAAATTCATTAATTGTAACTGAATGTTAATGACTGAAACAATCAGTAGCAGAGGGATGACGACCTCTGATAAGAGACCTGACGCCTGCAAAAAATGCTGAGGTGTAAAACTGAGTAGCATCAAATTTTGTAGACCTTTTTTTTTCTAACAGATCATCAGTTGTGTAGCACAAGCTACTGACCACTGTGACACAATTTGGGGGCCTTATCTGGGGGACATTACTGTCCCCTTATTTGGAGACATTACTGGCCCCACAGGCAGAGCCTGTGCAGCAGCACTGGAGCCAGCCAGGACCTGCTGTGCTGTCACGTGGCAAAGACAAGTTGTCTGGTTGCCTTGGAGCCCACAGGTCCATTTAGGGAAAAAAAAACAACATCCAAAGATTCTACGAAAGGATTTAAAAAGGAGGACTTGAAAAGGAACATGAAGAATATCTATAGAGACTGGAGTGCTAGCAAGGAGTACATTTGAAGAGATGTTATCCATCCCTGAGGAGGGATTAATTGAATCTGAGGGGGTTTGTGAAGCTTCTTTGCTAATAAAAGTAGCATTTGGAAATTATGCATTGGAAATATGTAAAATACAAGGTCATTTAAAAAAAAAGGTAATTTAAGTGTTATTAAATGGTCACAGTCTTTAGTGTCTTTATAATAGATCTTAATGGAACGAAGTGTTTGAAAGCACATAACTGGTTGAGTTCACATACACAGAAACGTTGATATCAGAAATGACTGTGCTAGCTGAACATTTTTTCCTAATCGGTGTCTTAATGCCTCTTCCTCATCACCGGATGATGTGAAATCCACGGAATAAATTCCAATTCCGAGGCTCCCGGCGCAGCCCAGCCCCGCGCTCCCTGCTGGAGCCAGGCGCCATCTGCTGGTACCTGTGCAAGCCCTCTCATGGGCTCCGAGGAGCCACAATTTGGGGTTTTTTTAAAAAAGCGAGTAACTTTTAAAGCTTTTACAAGCTTGAACGTACATACAAGTTATATAAAACTCATCTGCTCGTATACTGGGTGTTCATGAGCTGGGTGATTGGTGGATTTTCATTTTCCAAGCTAACGTAGAGGCAAAATTAGAGCTCTGTAACTTCAGGGATTTTCAGGGTAACATTTATAGCTAGCTTTTTAAACTAAGCAAACAAATATCTGGCACAGGTAATGGTAAGTGCTGTAACACTGAGCTTATTTTTTCTATGCTTTTCCTATTAACTGTAGATCTTAAAAGTGAAGGATGAGCTGATGCCCCAAGTTATTGCTTCCATGGATGAAGACTCTAAAATTACTCGACTGATGGCTTGTCGTATTGTTGATGTTTTTCTAAAAGCCTGTGGGAGGCAGTTTGATGCAGATAAATTTAAGAACACTTACACAGGTATGTGCAAATGTTTAGTAGTCTTGGGGCGAGGGCTTTGTTGGCTTGCTTGTGTGTTTTAATCAGGATCACAATGCTGACATTTGCTTTTTTACCCCAAGTGCCACAGTTTGCTCAACTTTTCAGGGCTTGGCAGAACTGAGCAGTATTCCCAACGTCATTATCCATCAGACCACTAGGTGGAACTTCACTCAATACTTTGGTTTGTGCAGGGCTTGCCAGCAGCTCATCTGCATTGCTTCAGAGTTTGGACTATGTGAAATAATGTGCTAAGTATAGTGAGAGCAGAACAGTACTGCAGTGTATAAATGGAAGTCACATTGTTCTCCGTGCCATGTTTGAGAGCCAAGAGCAAGCCATTTCAGCGTACCATAAATAGACCTGAATAGGTACTGGGTTAGATTTTTATCTAAAAAAAAACCCAAAAAACAAAGAAGACAACTCTAATTGAGAGTTTTGTATTTCAAATTAGAGCTAGGAGCTGGAATGCCTCTTAGAACGAAGTTGAAGTGCTAAACTAGGAATCAGAAGTACAGACTATGCTTTGTGCCAGGATTTATGTTCTTATACGTACAAATAAATTTGGCTTTCCCTAGCTCAGCATCTTAACAACTCATACTTGCTCTTATATGGCACACTAGAAATCTAACAATAAACATTTTTATTTTGGAGAAATACATGATCAGATAATTCTCAAAGTACATATGTCTTCACGTCTTGCATATTCACATAGTCTGCACTGCAGTAATTCACTGAAACAGTAATATTTAATTTAAGAGTTTTAATAATTGATACTATTTAATAATTTAATGAATATCCAATTAATAGAAATGCTGTGCTTTATAAAGCACAGAAATACTTAAACTCTGTAGTTCTGTAATGCATAAATAGACATCAATAGTTCCTTGTTAGAATGAGTTCTGTATAATGTTATATTAATATTATTAATTAATCTAAACACTTCTGTATGTGTCTTTTATTAGTGTTTGGACAACATCATCCAATAACAGTGAATGAGAAGCTTTTAGGAACAGTGTGCTACATCTACCTATTATGCTCAAAAGACAAAAATATGTCAGCAACGCAGCAATAATTCGAATGTTGACAGAACACATTTGACATTTCTGGTTTTTCAAATGCAAAAGCCGACTCCTTTTTTCACAGAGCATTTTGGTTATTGCTCCTTTTCAGAGGTTTTAAAGCGTCTGGATGATGCCTCGGGTGATGTCCGGCTGGCAGCTGCTCACACCTTGGCTAATTGGTTTAAGTGCTTAAAGGACAGCGATGTGAAATCCTCAATGGAAGGTCATGTTGAGTTTCTCTACCAAGAACTGTTGGTTCATCTCGATGACCCAGATGAAAATCTCCAAAAAGCAGTCCTAGGTAAGAATTTCATTCATGTATATTTTTAACAGCGTTCCTTAAATCATCATTTCATGAAAGCAGCACGTACAGGTAGAGATAACCAGTGCCAGGCTGGGGCTTTGCTCTGGCTTTCAGTGGATGAGCCCTGACCTTTACCTGTGTGCAGAATGAATTCTGTGCCCGGTGTTCCTTGCCTGGGGGAGGTAGCAGGGCAGCCGAGCATCCAGAGGCTCTAGAGATGGTAAACAGGAGATGGAGCACTGTGCTCAACCACTGCAGGGTGTGCCCATATCCCAGCCCGCTGGAGGGGCTCTCTGCAGTTTCTTAGTGTAGCAGCCTGTGTTGAAGAACAGAAATGTCAAAATACAGACCTCAGCAAATGGGGGAGAGAGGAATTGCGTTGTCATCACTGCATCACGTGTAGAACAATTTCCAGGTTTGCTTTCAGCTACTTTGAGGGAAGTTGGGTGGAGAAATGCAAAGTAGCTACTGATTCATAAAACATATTTTTGTCTTACAGAAGTTTTAAAGGAAGGAAGTGTTTTATATCCAGACCTGCTGGTGAGAGAAATTGAAGGGGTTGTACATAAGCATCAAACACCGGTCTATTGTAATCAGCTGCTACATCACATTCAGTCAGCCAAGGAATCAGCTTCATGAATCACTGCTGAGATTCTGTTTAGGAAACTGATGTGAAATCGGTATGACCTGGATTATCTTTGTATTTTTGTTTGCTTAAGGAAGGCTGAGCTGGAAGTAGATGGTTTTTTCTTTGTAAAGTCACTGTTGGCTCATTTGAAAGTGAAATTGGCACAAATCTATGTTCTTTGCAGTTTGAACAGTTCTTTGTATTTCCTAGCAATAAAACAGTGTTTAATTCACTTTGCATTGGTTTTTCAGATACAAGGTTTAAAAGAGGAATGTTTTTTCAGGAATTTAATTTTTAGATTATTTAACAGTGTAATAATTTAATGTCAGAGTTACTAATGTAATACAGCAAGGATTCAGTCTTTCAAAAAGCATTTCAAACTGGATAAAGTCACACTTCACAATCAGGTAGGTGATGACCAGTATTATTAGGAAAAAAAGCAGCCAAGCTTCTCTTTCATAATGCAGCAAAATGTATAATGTTTTGAATATTCATATTTATGGTGATATAATAAGGACATAGCAGATGGCACATAAACAATAGTTTTTATTTTTATTGTATTACATTTCATGACTGAGAGTAAAGCTGAAATTTTTTAAATTAAGGTTTATAAATGGGGAAAATATGCTGTTTTGTCATTTAGATTAACAGTATTTATATTTTTGTACTAAATATATGTCATTTGCAGTTTTTATTTTTATACCGTTGTGCCTTGGAAAGCAAGCAACATTTGTTTGCATATTTCTTTGAGATTAAATTCTGTAACTTTAGATTAAATTGGGTTTGTTTGGGGTTTTCTTCAATAGCTTTGTAGTGAGTAAGTTTTGATGTCATCTTCTGTTCTCAGATGTATAATAAAATAAGGGAGCTCCTATATGCTTGTCTGCACCATTGTGGGGTAGTGTGCTGGGGGCTTTTTGCACACACAAATAATGGGCAATCAGGATTCTGATGTGGGGTTTTTTAATTATCTGTATCACAGACACAAAGTGCTCTTCGGCTTCTAATTCCCAAGTGCCTTGGCTTTGTGTCAAGTCTAAAAACAGACTCAGTGGGGGTTGTTCTTACTCCTTATGCTGTAGGAAGTGCTCATGTTTGTTTGTCCATCTGACCTAACTTTACCTTTTCAGGCCTGTGACATAATTGTTAATGAAACCATGATCTGTTTACAGCAATGGCTACTTTGCTTCCCAAAGAAACATTTGAGACAGATTATATACATGACAAGTTTTATTCCTAGCTTAAAGGCAATGTCAAACTTCTGGCCACTTCTCCACAAAACACTGGATTGCTTTGAAAATTCTCCAGGAAGGGACAATAATACTAATGATACAGAATAGTTGAGGAGTTTCTTATGGTTCCAGTAGCTATTGTGCATTCCTGTAGAATAGGATGCTCATTTTAGATCCTTTGTACTGCTTTTGAAGTTCAGCTTTCTTCTAATGAAAAGCTGAAGTACAGCTGTTCCTGTACTGAGCAGCATTTTAATTAACTAAAAACTATTAACTATTAACTCACTGTAAATGGAGGGGCAGCTAAAATTCTTATAAGAAACAATATGAGTGAAGCAAAAATCCCTAGAAAACATTAAATAAAGTGAAGAAGTTGCAGAGTCTCCAGCCTTGGATATATTCAAAATCTGACTGAATACAGCCCTGAGAAACCTGTTCTGCCTGAGCCTGTTGGGCAGGGATGGGACTACATAGAGCATCTCCAGGGGCCTCTTCCAGCCTGACTCTTCTGTGGTTCCGTGAAATTGTTTCCTTAGTCTAATCAATTATTAAAAAGCCAATTAAATTAGACTAGAAATAGGCTCTATAACTATTCTAGCAGAGATCTTGTTCTCAAAATAGGCTTTCAAAGCACTGCAAAGCAGCAGGTTCCTGCAATACAGCCTAAAGTTTCACTTCAGCAGCAAGAACCCAGTTCTTATGGTAAAGTTCCCCTAAAAGTCCCCTAAATAAATCCTGCTTAATGACACTACTACAGGCATGATATTTTTAGCTTATGTTGTCAAAATTTAGATTCTTTACCACTGCTTAGCAGCCTCATGATAGCTGCAGTACAAATGTTGGTCAAGTGCTTTTAATTACTCCTGTGATCTAAAGCAGAGATGTTTGCAAACCCAACTTCAAATGTGGGAAGAGAGAACATTCTTGGTTGACGTGGAATCTAGTCAGTTTTTCAAGATGTTCTAAAGCTGGCACACAAATAGTAAGAGCTGAAGTATTCATCGAGCTTGATATCTTCAGCAGGCTGGGAACTTTTTTCCTCCATATGTTGAACATTTTGTTATCTTTCAGAGCAGTCTGTTGTGGGATGCCTCACAAAGAAAAATCTCCACATCATCCAGCTTTTTTTCAGAGCCAGGAGAGCTTGTTAAAATGAATATTCTAATAGTCCCAGAGATATGCTAAACACCAGCTTGATCTTGCTTGTGTGTGTGTGACAAACTGGGGATCTGCCACTATGTCCTTTGAGTAGGTCTTCTAGGTGTATGACTTTACAGTGTGTTAACCTTGCTTGTAGTTTACCATATTTCAGCTTATATAATCCAAATTTCTTAAATCCCTTTACAAAAATTTACTGTGATTGAGTCTCCCCTCCTGTGGAGGGTTTATGAGTCTGGATTTTAAAGTCATTTTCCTTAAGACTCAACTTTTGGCTTCAAGCTTTTACTGGATCAGGAGGAACTCAGCTAAAATGTTTTTGGTTTTTTTCCTGTTTGGCCAGATCAGCTCTTCTGTTTTCTAGATTTAGTTAGTGCACATTACAGAATGTCACTGGCACCATATGTATTACGTCACTTTTAAGCAAGGGCAATTTTGGGGAGCAGAGCTGTTATCTCAAACTCTCAGGCTTGCAGGCACTTTAGATAAGCAGCCTTTAGCCCTGCCCTTCCTGTGACGAGCAGTTGTGCCTCTGTCTTCGTCCCTGTAAGCCAGAAGACCTGTTGTGGAGGATACTGGGACTTGGATTCTCAGAAAAACAAATGTTTATAGGTAAGTACATGCATTTGTCTAACTGAATATAAAATCTTTCATATATTTGTTAACTACCTGAAAAAATTCAATTAATTTTACGTTGAGAGGACACTGACAAATGAGATAACCAAACTTTGAGGCAGGGTCTACATCAGAGAGCATTTTAGAACAGGAGGGTGGTGAAGTGTGTTCCAGATCCACCCACTTCTCATCCTCGTGTGTGAGTCCATAGAGGCAATGTGCAGATTTCCTGGGGAATGCTCTGGCAGACTGCAGACACTCTGCAGGTGTCCGGCCCTGCAGGGTCATGTGAGCCCACGGGGCAGGTGCACTAATGCACCTTTCTGCTTGTGTCAGCAGCCTGCTCCCCGAGACTGCCCTCCAGCTGTAACTGCAAAGTTATTGTAGGCTGTAATAACATATCACAGCTCTAATCTAATCTCTGCACAGAGAAACTTAGCTATTAAGTTATAGTAAGTTAAAAACAGGAGTAACCAGAAAGAATTGGTATAGTCCATAGTACTGTTTTACTACAGAGTACTATGATAAAACTATCAAGTTATGGTACAGTATAACCATAATAGATATTTGTGTCATTATGGTAGAAGTTATTTATTTATTTATTATAAATAGATTGTACTGTAACAGTTCTATATAGAGAAGTTCTGATGGGCTATTGCACAGGCTTTATCTTGCTGGGGGAAGCCCCTTGTCTTCACCACACAAACATACCAGAGCACTGCCCCAAAAATAAAGTAACGTCTTGGCTTTGGAAAGCCAACTGCTGCCTTGAGAGCAGCCAAGTTTCTGTTTCATTTGCAAAATCTGTGTTAGGATCCCTGCAAGGGAAGGTGAGCAACTGTTTGCTACAAGAGGGGATCAGAGCTGGTCCTGCTGGATACATCATGGACTGCTCTGTGTCTCAGCCCTCCATGTGAAGCTCTAACCTTGTTTTAAATAGAGAGAAAGAAAAATAAAGGAAAAAAAATCATTATTAGACATCTGAAGGATCAACAAAAATTACAGTTAACAAGCTTGTGTCCATTTACTGGGATCAATCCCCCATAGAGCAGGAGCTGAGCTGAAGCAGCAGATGAGAGCTGTGAGGAGAACGGCTGCTCTGCCGGCCTGCCTTGGGTGTAATCGGCTTTTCTTGTTAATGTCTGAAATCCCCTGTAAGTCAGGACCATGGAGATCTAGTGGCAAAACTGATCTGAAGTGCTCTGCATCCCCCTTTACCTGATAACCCAATTGCTCTGCATGCAGCACCACCACCCTTGGCTGAGAGGTGTGGGGAAAGGATCCTGCTGAGCTTCAGCATAAAGCAATGCAGGTGGCAAGAAACCTTTTCTTTAATGAGCAAGAAATCCCATTTACAGATACTTTAGGTGATTTTTGTACTGCTACACACACATATATACATATATAATGATCTGCCCAGCCATGGACACAAAGGTCACCACTGCCATCCTGTGCAGCAGGCAGTCAGAAACACCTCGCTGCACTGGTTCCTGCCACATTCAGGCCGTACCTCCAGTCACTGTGGGGATTTGCCCCTTCTGATAGCAAGCACCAGAATGTGGAGCAGAACAGGTTTGCCAGATGTGTCTGCAGGAGCACACTGGGGATGGGAATCACGGTGGGAAGGGAGCAATAATGTGGGAATAGGGAAGGGAAGGGAAGGGAAGGGAAGGGAAGGGAAAACTAGACAAATGTGGTCCTTGGATTGGTTTAGCCTTGTACTGCAGTTTCCCCATACCTGGTGTCNGAAAAAAAATCATTATTAGACATCTGAAGGATCAACAAAAATTACAGTTAACAAGCTTGTGTCCATTTACTGGGATCAATCCCCCATAGAGCAGGAGCTGAGCTGAAGCAGCAGATGAGAGCTGTGAGGAGAACGGCTGCTCTGCCGGCCTGCCTTGGGTGTAATCGGCTTTTCTTGTTAATGTCTGAAATCCCCTGTAAGTCAGGACCATGGAGATCTAGTGGCAAAACTGATCTGAAGTGCTCTGCATCCCCCTTTACCTGATAACCCAATTGCTCTGCATGCAGCACCACCACCCTTGGCTGAGAGGTGTGGGGAAAGGATCCTGCTGAGCTTCAGCATAAAGCAATGCAGGTGGCAAGAAACCTTTTCTTTAATGAGCAAGAAATCCCATTTACAGATACTTTAGGGGATTTTTGTACTGCTACACACACATATATACATATATAATGATCTGCCCAGCCATGGACACAAAGGTCACCACTGCCATCCTGTGCAGCAGGCAGTCAGAAACACCTCGCTGCACTGGTTCCTGCCACATTCAGTCCGTACCTCCAGTCACTGTGGGGATTTGCCCCTTCTGATAGCAAGCACCAGAATGTGGAGCAGAACAGGTTTGCCAGATGTGTCTGCAGGAGCACACTGGGGATGGGAATCACGGTGGGAAGGGAGCAATAATGTGGGAATAGGGAAGGGAAGGGAAGGGAAGGGAAGGGAAGGGAAAACTAGACAAATGTGGTCCTTGGATTGGTTTAGCCTTGTACTGCAGTTTCCCCATACCTGGTGTCAGTTAAGAAAGCTTTTTTTTTTTCCTCTAAATTCTTAACTGCCCTCTACAATGTTAAAAATGGAACATTTTTAATATGGTCAATTTTTATTCTTCCTGACCATTTTTCTCTATACACTTCAACGTAACCAATAAAATTGTCAGCCCACTTTACATTCAGAATTTGTTAGATGCTGAGAAACCTTGAACGAATTCTTGTTTGGCTCAGAGCAGTTTCTTCTGAATTATGGAAAAAATAACTCCCTCTAAGCACCAGCTTGTTTAACAAAACCAGGACTTCTGACCAAGTTCCCCTTAAATCCTGGAAACTTAAAAAAGTTCTATTGCCTCTCATAGCTGAGGAGTGGAGGGAAAACTGCACTTCAACCATCATCCTCCCTCCAGCCTCTTGGCCTGGTTGTGATGGAAAAACAACTGCTCAGGACAAGTCAGAGCAGCCTGGGAAGCTGGAGCAGCACCCTGGGAGAAGGACATGCCTTGTCCTGCCAGAGCTGAGTGCTGCCTGCCCTGCCTGGGCTCCAGGGAAACAGGGTGGGAAACATCCCTGAGAAGGCCTGGCCTCACACAACCAAGGAATTTCAAGGAGATTTAAACTAAGAGGTGATTTTCCCCTGAGTATCTTAAGCCTTTAAATATTATCTACTCTTAAGACAGGAAAACAGGTGTGGAATAAGTACAGAAAGAGAAGGAGTGGCCAGAAAGCTGATTCTGCAAAATACTAGGCCATATGCAGGGAGCAGGAGACTGGTGCAAGGCTGCGCCTCTGACCAAACCAGATACTGGCTTCCAAGAGTCACTGGGGTCAGCTCAACTTTGGCTGCAGCATCTTCAAACTATCATGTAGCTGGAGCAAAGCACTTCTAAAAGAAACAGGAATTGCCCAAAATCAGTGCTACATCAATATCAGCTAATACGTTAAGTGAATGTGTTTATCTTGCATTTTCTGTTTCTTAAGGATTAGCTACCTTCTCTCATTTTGTATCCAAACATTTGTAATTATTTGATAATTACATATTTATCAGCTAGTCTTTCATTCACAGCAAGCTGAGTCACTTCTCTTGCACACACAATAACAACTTATGGCCTGGTTAGCCTTTCCCAAGTGGCAAATTCCCTATTCTGTTCACTGACATTGTACCATCCTCGCCTCCAGCTGGGCCCACAAGAGAACTGTGGCCTCGGGGAGTCTGA
>VWZN01018872.1:491232-517479 GCA_013396955.1 Regulus satrapa | reverse complement strand
CTCGGTGTTTACGGCTGGGGTGTCATGCCTGGGGGCCAGCTAGTGAAAATAGCCGGTTTGTTTCTCGTGGGGGGTTTGTTTTGTTGCTCTTTTCAAAGGAATAATAATGTTTTATGAATGTGTGTTTGAATAAAATGTTGATTTAGCTTGGAGCTCTTTTCTCTTCAGCCTGTTTAAACCAGTACTTAACTTGCTATGGTGAAACATCCTTTGTGGAGTCTATTTACCTAGGAATTTGTGTTCTTTAACCAAAAATACTAATTTTATTGGTTATTCTGAATAATAGAAGAAAATAAAAATTGAAATTACAAGTAACAAATGGCTTGCTCTCAGGAACTGATGGAGTTTGCATGTTCCAGTTTCATTGTTATTGATAGTTTGCCTAGATATGTTTAGCATTTGTGGCATTAAATGTCTTAAGTCATACCGACTTAAACTTACTTAGCTTTAAGATGTGAGAATAGTAAAGGTTCTATTTGAAGTAGCTCTACGAATATCTAAGACTTTATTGTGTAATATTTCATCCTTTGTAACATAAAAAATGAAAACATGCTGTCTTGGGAATTTTCTCATTCGCTGACAGACTTCGGTGAACATTTCTACTCTGCCAGGCTCCCTTTTGTGAAATGGCAATTTACCACTTCCTTTGTTACAAGGGGTTTTCGTGAGGAACTGCCTGGACAGTATGTTTGCAAAAGCCTGTGTGCCCCAGAAGCATCGGTGAGGGTTTGTGTCTGTCCCTGGGAGGTGTTTGTAGTGCACGCTCAGTGTTTGGTGCTGCTCCCTCTGCCTTGGGATGCTGCTGTGCATGAAGGCCGCTCATGGAGCGTTTCACCACCTTCCCTGGAAGGCAGGAAGGTGCTGCCATGCTGCTAGGATCTTGTTGGGGCTGGCTGGTTGTGAAAGTGGCTGTCAGATAGACAGGTTCTTTTTGAGCTTGTGGTGGAGCTTCATGTCAGTCAGAAGCTTCAGAGTCCTTTGGAGATGGCCAAGGGCCTTGTGTGAAGGTAAATTCTGCTGCACTGATTACAGGAGTTCTCTGAGCTTCCTTGTGTTCTGACAGAGTCACAGTCGGGCTTCTCCCGCCCTTCTGTGTGCTGATTTAGTGTAACACAGATTCAGTTTAATTGCGAGGGAGAGATAATGCTTAGGATGGCTGTGGTGTCTGCTTCCCCAAGCCGGGCAGATCATCCAGCTGTCCCCCTGCAGGAGCGTGGGAGTTGCCTTGGAAGCTGAGGAGTGTCTGCTTGCATTCCAGCAGACTGGGTGCTTCCCTTTAACTGCCTGCGGGCTGTCTTAGCAAAGTATTTCTATTACTAGGGGGGATTCGTACAATTACGTGCTTGGTCCTTGCACTGTACATCCCGTAGTATTAGAAATAGATGTTTATGGGCTTTTACAAAAGGGAAAAAAGGCTCTTTTGGAGTTTGAGCCTGGTAATCTTGCAGCAAATCTGAGGCTAAAACTCTATGTGAAACTGAGTCCAGGCAGATCTATGGTACCCAAAGCAGAAAGTTGTTAGGCACCCAGAAGTGTTCAAACTGGAACAGTGCCTACCTCTCAGGCTCTCTGCCAAGTTTTGTGATTTAAAATCTTCAAAATATTTTATTAGCATGTCTCTTTCTGTTCCAGTTGTGTATGAAAGTTTCATAAGCAAGAAGAATGATAATACACGAAAGGTGGAGTGCTGTTAAACATGGGTGAACAAATTAGAGTGAGTCAACTCCGCCCACCCTGTGTCTGTTTTGTAATAAGGGTGTAGAATATTTCTAAATAAATCGCGTTGATCGTTTGTTTTGAAGAGGTGGATAACTAAGATTAAGCTGTTGAACTAAAAGTCAGGCTTTAAAAAATCCCATTTCGCAGTAAATTCTAGATGCCCATTTTTGCAAATGGTGGTGGCCATCTCTGAAGATGATTTTCGAATTCTCTTAAGTCAGTTAAGCCTGTTTTGTTGCTTTGAAAAACTGAGTAGAGGTTTCTCCTCTTGAGTCAATTAATTTTAGGACATCAGACAAGCAGCGAGTCAAAGTGAGCCCCTGAGAGTGATTCCTAAGTTGGTGTTTAGATGGCAAAGCTCGGTGCCGTGACACCCAGCTATTCAGAGACCCACGCCTAAGCGCCTTCCAGGCTTTGCAGTCAGCACTGCCTTTGTCAAGCACGTATTGTAGCTATAATAACTTAATGAGGCCATTAAAACCTTATCAAATGAGAAATAGTATTTATGGTCGAGCATTTGATTTATTCAGAAATCAAGAGAACTGGTGGTGGAGGGGAAAAGGACAGGGAAGAAACGGAGCCAATATGTTGTTTTTCAAACTCGGCCGTTGCCCTGCCCATATGGGCAGTGGAGACAGGGAGGAGCTGGGGAGCTGCTCAAAGCTCGCTGGCATGGCTGGGCTTTCCATGTGGGAAAATATGGCTGGGTGGCAGAGGGATTAGCTACCGAGTTGCCAGTTAAAAGATAAGTTTTATGATGAAATGATGCGTGCTAAGCACGCACATCAACTCCAGCAGAAACTAAACAAGGTTTTTCTACTTGAGGGTTAAACATTTTTATTGGGGTGAACCAATTCAAACAGATCCACCTTAATCACAGCTTTTGATTTCAGTTCTCTCTGTCTGAGAAACCTTTTTTGCTATTCCTTAATACGAGTGCTCTCTGATGTTCTCAGCATCCCTCATCTCGAAATTCACTATATTTCCACTTCTGTTCCTGGGGAGCCATTGCTCTCTGGTCCTGTTTCCCATATGCTAAATCAAGCTTCGGTTTGTTGATAAAGTGAGGCGGCAGTTGTTATATATTCCAACAGAATTTGCTGCTCATTCTAGCAAAAGAATGAGGCAGCTTTGCTAATGCTTCCGCACTACTGATTTAAGCTTCCTGTAAACAAACACCAAATTTATATACAAGTTAGTGAAAGCATTATGGCTCTGGGGCAAATGAAGTGAACGTAGAGGATCACTTAATGGAAATGTGTTCTCTATAATAAGAATAAAAAAAATAGTAAACAGCAAGAGACTTTATTTTTCATTAACCCCGCTTTGCATGGGAGGGGCTTGGATTCACAAAGCTCTGATGCTTAGGCCTGGAAGTTTTAATTTTTTTAAGTCTTCAGTAGTAATAGAAATATCTTCCTGCCTTCCTGACCTCAGGATTTGGAGGCTCCAGGTGGACTGACTAAGGGCATTTTAATGTTACATATACACATTTCTTTTAAGCTGCTTTTGCCTGTACCTGCTTTTTGTCCCTTCTTCTTATGTATATGTAGCTGTACAAAATGCAGACTCTTTATTTCAGCAGAGCAAAGTGCATCTCCAAAATGGCATGCTTGTTGATGTTATGAGTATGAAAATTAGCTGGGGATATTTTTATCCTGGTTTAGGTATGTCATCACAGATGTGTGAGGTATCTTTTACTGTTGTTGAAACAGGAGCCACAGACAATCTGAAAGTGGCCAGGATTCTGCCTCGCTAACTGTGCAAATCCAGAATAGCCAAATCCCTATTTGTTAACTACAAATAAGCTATCATCCAAGACTCTTCTATTTTTTAAAGAATTTTCTTTGGCTAATAAAACTGAGAAGGACTGAAAGTTCTTGTCAAATACTTTGAGACTGTAAGTTCAGATTGTTCATAGCACAATAAGTAGCCACCGATGCAGCTCAGTGAGTTTCTTACGACAACATCAGTTTTTATTTCCTTCCAAAAGCTAGAATACCTTTCAAAGACCCCAGGGAAAGTTCTACAAATGCTGCTTGAGCAGTTTAGATTTGGTATTTTGGCTCTGGGTTTGTTGTTTTTCTGGAAGTGGATGGCACTCTGGAAAATGTGCCTCATTCTGCCCTATGAGTCACTTAGCAGTTGGCCCTTTTGCTAAGGGTGTGTGTTCGGTGGTTTTAATGACAGGAGTGAACTGTGAAATGAAGGATACTCCCTCGCTGCACAGTGCATGGTATGCAAAAGTGCTAGAGTGAAATGATTTGACTATATGTAAAAACTGTCTCAGGTTTCATCTGCATTATCCTGAGCTGGTGCACAGAGCAGCCCGGGCTCTGCTCAGAGGGCACTCAGAGAAAACACAAAAAAGGAAGAGATCTGAGAGGCAGGGCTGCGTAGGGCTTCAGGTTTTTGTACTTAGCTTCTCTAGAAGATACCAGCATAAGGTAGTTCCTGTGGAAGTGTTGTAAGTTGGTTGTGATAAGAGTTTGGCTCATAACTGTCATTTTCCAGAGAACTCTGAAAATAGAGTATCATAAAGCAAGTCAGAGTCAGAAATAACCTGAGCTTCCTGTAGTAATGCTAAGGGATAGCAGCAATACTACTCCACTGCTGAGAGCTCCACGTTCCTGGTAACAGATCCTGGATTTCAATGCTTAATAACACAGGCTGAACAGTGCAAGGGCTCCTAGATTGACTTGACGTAACTTTAAGTCATTGCATTACTTTATTTTCACCTTTTACAGTATGATTTGAAACTGTCACCATGGACTTTTCACGTCTACACACGTACACCCCTCCCCAATGTCTGCCAGAGAACACTGGCTATACCTATGCACTCAGGTGAGAACGCTTTTCTTCTTGTGCACAAACTGTCTGTTCTCTCAGTGTTGCTAACCCCGGAGAGCTGAGCTGGCATGGTAAGTGCTGACTTCTCTGAAGAAGTGGGGCTTTTTCCAGTCAGGTTTGAAAACAAGCGCTGTGTCCTAACTGGAGGAGAGAGAACGTTGAGCTACGAGGACAATGACTAAGATAATGACTCAGTGTTTATTAGTTGCTATGAATAACTTGTGTCCGCCTAGTTACAACTGCTGTTGGATTTCTATAAATATGTCCTCAAAATTCTTCGATGTTTTGTGTCTTGTAACTTCGGTGTGTGCTTTCTTTTGTGACTTGGGACCGCTTTCACTTTAAAAAACTGATTTTTGCGCACTCATTGCCGCTAATGTGGGACTTGGCTGGAAGTAACATATTGATTGCTTCTTTTAGCAAAGCTGCTTGTTGGGTGAATTTAAAATCTGTGTTCTAATCAACTTGCTTTTCCTTGTATCTTTTTCTTGTATCTTTTAATGATTTTATTTTCCTTTTAACTTTGCTTTACTTAAATCACTTCAGTTTTCTAAAAAGTAACTGTAGTGTGTGGTAGTTTTTATGTTACGTATTCCGAACAAGTGTTGTGATGCCTATTTTGAGTTTTTTTAGTATTAATATAGGAGATTGTTGCTGTTTTAATCTGTTGGGCTTTTCCTGCTGTTGAGTTGAGATATGTATACTTGCTTCAGAATGTATCAGTGAACCTGAGTTACTGGTTTGGCTAACTTTTCGTTTTAAAAATGAATGTTTGTTAGGATGCAGTATGATATTTGTTTTTCTGTTCCCTTTGTCTGTCATTATTATGTACTGTTATTAAAATCCAGTATAGAGATAGGACAATACTTGGCTACTTGCCAAGAAAGCAGAAGTTGGCAAAGCTGTAGCCCTAAGAGATTACTGAGTTAATACTCTTCCTTTTGTGTGCTCCAAAAGTGTATGTTTCCATTTTCTGCTGGGGATCATGCCTTTTTCTTTTTTTTTTTAGCTAATGTTACTAGTGTTGCAAAATGTGTTTTGTGTTGCATCAATTGAATTGCAATTTTTCCTAAACTTTGCAAAAAACGATTGGTAAAAAGTTATTTAAGTACAAGTTGGTTTTCCAATTTCAAGAGAAGTATGCTGGGTTAGTTAGAAATAACTGCCTGGTACACTGACGTGACCCTGCTTTCAGGGTGTCAGGAGAGCAAACCACAGTGCAGGCTCTTGCTGTGCCTCTGCTTGCTGTAGGTGTGCAGAATGGCATCTCTTACTGGAGCTCTTCCCACTCTGGCTCAAACAGTGTTTGAAGGCTCTGAGGAAAGGGAGAATTGCTAATCAGAAATATTTTCATGTTGAAATTTGTTCCTTATTACTCCTCACCTGTTTGTTTCGCTTACATTCTAATCTGGTTTATTCTGCCTTTGACAATTCAATCTTTACAGAATCTTTTCATGAAAGAAATTGGCTTGGGATGTAGCCCTGCAGAAAGCAGCACAGTGAAGTTTGATACCAGAAAACTATTAATAGAATTGGCTATGACTTTATTAATAGAACTTATATTAATACTCACTGGAATCACTGTGTGTTCATAGCTGTAGTGCTTCTGCTTTGTGCTTCTGCTCCTCCAGCCCAAATCAGAAAAACATTGAACTGATATACCTAAATAATCTTTCTCTTCCTCCAAATGCAAGGCAAACTTGTGAATCTCACCCACCTCTCAACACAGAATTTAAACTCCACTCTTGCGTCTGATCTTTCTTTTTAGTCACCATCATCTTTTGAATTGTGTTGTCAGTTTGGGTGCCTTCAACACTTCTTCACAAATATGGATTAGGTCAATAAGAATTTGGTTTGATTTTCTCTTTCTGTGTCAGAGCATTTGGTTGGGATGTCATTTTCTGCACAGTAATTGAATAAAATCCTTTGAGGTTTTTCAGTGTGTTCTGGGACTGACTGAAGAAATAACTAAACAACTCAAGGTAGTGTCCTTGGTCACTTAGTAATGCCCCCTGGTTAGAAAGCCTAAGAATGGTTTTGTTTTGACTGAATATCTGTCCATGTAAAAGATGTCTGTTCAGTTGTAGTTCTCTAGGTGTATTGCATGTGCCTGTTATCCTGAATACTCCAGAACATCACTGCCCATTTCATTCCAAGTAGTGTTTATAAATAAATGACATTTAAGGCCCTTCAGACAAGCTACAGGCATGCTAAAATTGGCAGACCTCGTTCTCATTCCACTTACTTGAAAAATAACCCACCAAAGTCTAGGACATTCTTATTCTGTAGAGGCTCATCTGAAGGGAGGTATCAAGAAAATGGAAATGTAAGACTGGATTCAGTCACCAGCTCTGCCAGCAGCCGTGGGAGCTGTCTGCTGGGGGAAGGAGCCAGAGGTTTGCAGGGGTTATCCAGGAGCATGGGCTGATTGCATCCCACCTTTGGGTGTTTCTCGGGCAGCTGTACATATTGCAGAGGAGGACATCCATGTACAGGTTCCTTTCTGGCCCTTGAAAGGAAAGGCAGTGGGGGTTTTATTTACTGGAGTCTTTTCTATCGAAGAAAAAAGGCTGCATTCCAAAGCATGGAAACAGAGATTGCAAGTCAGGAGACTTCTAGGTACTGTTCCTGCTGCCAGAGAGCAGATAATGTGCAAAGAGTTATTACCCTGCAGAAGTGAGAGACAGGGCCCCTTTGTTAAAGAGGAAAAGATTGCATGATGATTTGTTGGGTTTTTGTAGATAGTAGAGCCCAACTTCAAGCTATTTATTCAATTTACAATGATATCAATGCTTATTGAGATACTTGGTAACAGCAAGTGTTCCTAAACAGAAACAAATTGAGGCTGGTCACAGCTGTCAGCTTGTTCTGTGTACTTTGTGTTCTTGTGAATTGAGTATCTGTAAGAAACGTGGGGTGAAGATGAGGAAAAGCAAATGCATAGTGGCAAATGTAAATAGCAAAAGCGAGTTCTGAAACAACTGTTTAGGGAGGGACTCAATAGAAAATTGTTGTGGCTCTGACCCTTTCAGAGTAACAGCAGGAGGAGCCACATTTAACCTATACTCTCACTTCACATCTGTCGGAGTATGAGTCATCTGTACTTAGCATTTTAAAAAACTCTTAAAATTCTTAGTCTGCAATTGGTTAAGTGCATGAGAAAATGTGTTCTGTCTTCTCCCTGTTCCAGCCAAACGAAAGCAAGGGTTACCGAGCCTAATGCACGCAGTACTGTGTGCTGGGTTGGGAAGTTGTGCTGGGCTCCTGCCTTGCACACGGCTGCTCCTCTCGTGCCAGCGTTATCGGGGCAGAGCAGGGAGATCCAGCACGCAGAACCAAGGCCCTGCCCTCAAACCTCTGCTCCTCTGGGCAATACACCAGCTCCTTTGGACAGACTCTGCTCTGCTGTTATGGGCGGAATGCCCAGCTGGCACTGTGTTGGCTGGGCTCATTTTATAGCCAAAAGAAATGCAGTTGACATGCTCTGACAGCCCCATCTTACAAACTTTACTGTACTTTGCGTTGAGGAGCAGCAAAGAAACTGAATTCAAAAGCACCGCCTTGTCAGAATTACATCTTTACTGCAACTGTGGCTTCAAGGGCCCTTCTGGTGTTAACTTAATTCTGTGGGAAGCAGTACAATGCTTACCGTATTATTACTTTGTGATGTTCTGAGATCTTTAACGATTGTGTGCAGAAACTATTTCCATTAAATCGTTTTTACATGAATACCTTTTATAGCAGCTGTTTGTATGTATTTTTTAAAGTGAAAGCTTCCAAATCAAATACAGGTTGCACAGGAGAATCTACTCATTCATATCTAATTTCCTTACTTGTTTTTGTTTGGGGAGCAGAAGCTGCTGTCGTAAACAACTCTTTGCTCACCAAATGAAACCCCCAGGAGTAGTGAAGTGCTGTTACATCTCCGTATATCCCTGTGGGCCGAGAAGGGACACAGTCCTTACGAAAGCTGCCTAGAGCACTTTGCATTTGGATGCTGTGGGTCACAGGGCTGAGCACTTCTAGAACCTGACCTGCTGTCAGTGCCCTGTGCCAGCAGCCTCTGCTCACTTACATAACTGAATGTTTCCTTGGGTTGTAAGCATGAGAAGTCTGCTTTAGGCTCAACTTCTGCTTTGGTAAATGTATTTCTTACAGACTACTCAGCTTAATCTGTTTGTGTTTGCCTTGTTTTGCTGCTTTGTCTTCACTGTAAGTTTTCATGGAGGCTCTGAGAGATTCACATGTCCAAATGTGGAGTTCCTGGGGTAATGATGTGAAGGTTATCTACGTGTAAACTTGCCTCTGTGGAGAAAAACAGATTGAAGTCTCTAAACACATTTTGTTAGTTCAGAGTGAAATATATCTAATGGCTTACATGAAATTGAGAAATGTTTTTAAACCACTTTTTTTTTTTTTAAAAAGTGATGGCAGTTAAACTGAAGTAGCCGAAGTGGGGAAGTCTTTAAGTATCTTAAAGGAAGGGAGTTCCTACTTGTTGAGAGATGGAAATTCAGGACAATGTGGCATATGGATCTCTGGATCTCAAAACAGAGACTTGGCAAACAGAAAAAACAAAACAAAACAAAAAACAACTTAGACTGAAAATTAATCTTTGCCTTGCAACTTGGAGTATGTCTTTTTTAATTTGGTGCTAGGCATAGTGAAGAAACTGTCATGAATGGCTTTCATTGCCAAATTGGTCCCAAAAGAATGAGTGCTTGCTCTGGCTAAACTATACATTGGTGGTTTCTATGGTGGCTGTTTCTTTTCGTGATTTGCTTTCAGTTGTAGATCTCTTAATACAGATTGCTCAGGAGAACCTTGAATGTCTGCATATATCTAGATTATTTGGGTTATTTGGTATGTATTGTAGGGATTGTACCATAACCCTGAATAAACTGCATTTAATGGAAACTTGGACTAGCTTAAAGAACATATGTGTTATTACCAGGTTGAAAATTCTCCCAGTAACTTTGCTGTTCTTATTTTACTGCAGTTCGAGTTACTCTTCATCTGCTTTGGATTTTGAGACTGAGAACAAAATCGACCCCGTGTTTGATTCACCCAGAATGTCACGGCGTAGTTTACGGTTGGCTGCTGGAGGATACAGCAGATCAGGGGATGGACAGAGCGATTCCCTTCACGACAGCTCTTACGGAGCTGGAAACGTGTCCTTCAGGGATCAGTCTAAGTAAGCATTTTCTGTCATCACAACTCAACCCTGAGTCTTACTGTTTGAACATAATAATGCAGAAAGGTTACCTACAGGTCTTATTTTTTTGTTCTTGGTGTTTGCCGCCATACTCTGAAATTTATGTTCAGTATGTGGTTTGCAGCGACAATTTTTTACAAAAATCTTTGTCAAATTATAGGTGCTTGAAGGTGAGGACTTTTAAACCTTGTTTGCTCTGTTTAGTCACATCAGTGTCAAAATGGCTGTTTATTAATAAACTGAGAGAGTAACAGGAATTTTTTTCTTTAGTGCTATGTCTTACTTGTCTTTGTTTCCTAGGATGGTAAAGCAACGCAGAGGTATGACCAAACAGCCTGGCAGTGGAAGACGTGTGCCAACAAAAAATCTCTCCAGCTCATCTATTTATAGTCAGAGCAGTTTCAATAGCCATGCCAGTGATACATCAGTGATATCTACCATATTGGATGAGTCTCTGATTCGGGAACAGACAGAAGTGGATCATTTCTGGGGTAGGCAACCATTCCTGTTGCTTGTATCTGTTTGGTTTGGTGTGTATAAATTGATGATCCTTGCCCCACCTATTGTCCATCCAATCCCCAAATGTGTGTGCACTTGCACTTCTGCAGTAGGGATCTGCTTGCCAAGATGCCCACTGGAAATTCATGGGCCAGTGTGTAATGTAAATTTGGTTTACTGGCATGGCTAATGTCAAGATATTGCACAGTTGAGTTAATATGCCAGCAGACATAAACACTTTAGTGATGCAATGCCATAATTATCTCCTATGTTTGCTTTCTTCAAAATGTATATTGAGTTCTGTATTTAAAGCATGGTAAACATGTAACCTGCTTTTTGAAAAGCCAAAGGAAAAACATTTTCTTATTTGTTTATAGGTAGAAAAGTGTTTCTTCTTAACATACCTTAATGTGAAAGTTTCAAATTAGTGGCATTTCAGGATTTCCCAAAAGGCCTTTTTTTGTGTGTGTGGCTGGCTGGTTTGCTTTTTAACTAGATAAAAATGTATTTTCCTTGAACCTTTTTTCTTCAATGAAGAGAAAATATGAGAGCTGCCTACATAAAGTATTGTCTGTGTGAAGTATTGTGTAGAACCACATCAGCAATTTTTTGATATCTCCCAGTTCAGACTCTTTGTTTCCAGTCAGAATACTTGTGACCTTCCCAGAGTCTTAATGGGAGGAATTGTGTCCATCTTGGTAGAACCCATTCTAAATTTTAGATATCCTGGCTCTTAAAACAGAATTTTAAATACAGTAATATCAAAGTAGTTACCAAGCAGCAGAAACATTGTAAGCTTGTGATTAGCTGCTTTAACATCTGATGGAAGCTAAGTCAAGGTGCAGTTGGCATTCATGTTACTCTGTCTGCCCCTTCTGTGGTGGGATGATTTTCACAGCTGTTACCCTACTACAGTAAGGTCTGGATAGATGTTCCTCTGATGGGCTCCAAAACATGTTAAATGCTAACCATAAAGAGACTTCCTTTGAAGTCTTAAAATTAGTGGGACTTTTAACTTGAGTTTATGCCAGATAACGTAATCCAGTTCAGGTCTTTCTTAAATTTAGGACCAACTCCCCTTTTTTTTTCTTTCTTTTGCAGGCCTTGATGAAGAAGGTGACCCTAAAGGTGAGCAGGCTTTGCTTTTCCTTCCACCTGGTTGCTGTGTGGCAGGCAGTGGTGCCACAGGTGTGCTGGCTGTTGTGCTCTGTGTTTGCAGGCGGTGACACCACGCTGCTGCAGGGCAACGGGGGCGTAGCAGCAGCAGCAGCAGAGCTGCAGCCCACGCTGAACGGCTACACGTGCAGTGACTGCAGCATGCTGTCAGAGAGGAAGGAGGTCCTCACTGCCTACTCAGCTTCCCACGTGCCATCCTCCAGGATCTACACCAGGGACAGGAGCCAGAAACATGCATCTAGTAAGTTACTTTCTCTAGTGTTTCATTCCTGTGTAGTGTTATTTAAGCACCTGTCCTACCCGGATGAACTTGCCAATAAGTGAATACTAGAGATCAGCTTATATGATATACTCTTTTCTGTATTGGTTGAAATTTTATGTACTTGTCATATTCTGATATATAATAATCTACTGATTTTCAGTGCTGCTATAGGAACCAAACAATTACAAAATTAAAATGCTTTGGTATCCTAAGTTATAAAAGTATTTGGACAGCCAGCACTGATTAAAAGTCTCCTAATCTGACATGAGATCTGGGTGGCTCTGCCTGTGACGTATTTGGTCATGGTTTTCAGATGCAAACTTTCCGTGCTTTTTCATTTATAACTTTTTATGTCTTGCATGATTTGGACTTTAAAGATTCAGCAAAATGCAGTGCTTGTGCTGTTGAGGGAATCTCTCAGAGGGCTTTCTGCTTCCTGCTTCCTTCTTTTCTCATCTTTTAACCTTGCAGCTTTTTATAGAGTTTCTACAAGCCAAACCTCAACTACATGAAAAATTGAACTCCAAAGGGAAGAACTGATTCCAAATATTCACTGTAGTAACTACATTCCAAAAGCTTGAAAAATGGAGTCTGTATAAATAACATTGTCTTGGAAAGGCACAATCTCCATTCAGTGGATTGTTTTCCTCCTTGTCTTACCTGTGTCTGAGTGCCTCTTGCACCTGGAGTTTCTTGATTACTGGTAGTCCTCAGTTACCACAAAGGATTTGGTTCTTTAATGACCTTGAATTAGAAAGCAAATTTTAGAATTCTGTAGGTTTGTTAGTCTTGAATGAAGTTTGTTTTCAGTACAGGAAAAAGAAATGAGTTTGTTTCAGCTCTATGGTGTGACTTCAAATACTTAAGATTTCTTTTTAGTGTGTAGCACAGGGTGGAATTCTTCTGACTTGAACAGTCAACTGCTTAAAGTGGCACTGCATAAAAACTCTGTACTCCTGAGTTTGTATTCCCACGAGAATTTTCCTCATCTTTGTACATTCCTTGAACTTCAGTCTAGAGGTTTGAGTCAGACTTTGGGGGTGTGTGGGTGGGAAAAGGCACACACAGTCGTGGCAGGTTTTTGGGACTTGGCTGAGTCTACGACAGTGGCAGTGGTGGATTTTGGCTTTGTTCCTGTGCCTCTGAAGAAGGGTGTGTCTCTAGCACTTCAGGCAGACCACTGTAGGAACTTCCTCTGATGTAGCAGCAGGGAAGATGGTGAGCAGCCCTCGCTCCTTCAAATCCAGGATAACACTGTAGCGTCTCTTTGGAACTGTGACCCCAAAATCAGTGCCAGCAGTTCACATCAGTGAGGAATCCTGAGTTCTCTAAGCAAGGAATTCATTGCTCTTTGCAGTTCTGCATTCTCACCAAGCAAAGCTGTTCTTGCTGGAGTTACACATTTTGTCTTGAAGTCATTATCCAGGGCATGCAGTTCTTACAAAAACTTTGATGCAATGTCTAAAGCACCCAGACTTCTCAAACCACTTGCTGAAGTTTCACACTCTCAGCTGAACAAAGTCTTTCCCTGCTTCGTCCTCATTCTTACACAAGCTAATGGTCACCAGACAACACAAGTACATATTTTTATGGATGAATAATTTGTATTCACGCTATTTTTTTCAATAGGAGGAACATATTTCTACATGAGTAAGATTCTACGATGGGTCAAAAATACTGCAGCATCTTTTGCATCACTATTAGTGCAACTATTTCAAATGGTTTTGCTGAAGCTGGGTTATGAATATAAAGGTACCTTTTCAGTTGTCTTCCTTGGTCTGCAAACAAAGAGTTGTGTGCGTTGGGGTTTTTTTCTTATGTACTTCATCTTTGGCACTGTGCTGTTCTTCTGTAGTCTTTTGGCTGGCTCCTGTTTTTCTCAGTTTTTATTACTGCCTCACTTGAGCTACACTTTTCACACCTTTCCTCAGTTTTGAAAATAGAAAGATTTCTTTATATGAGACCCTTATGTTCATCTCATACCACTAGAAAATGGTAAAGAGTAATTTTTGAATTGAGAAACTTAAGAAGTTGATTTTTAAAAACTGTCAAATTCTAATTTTTCAGTGTCTTGAGGTCTCTCATCACCCTTAAACCTTCTGTGCACTTAAAGCTTGCTTAGATTTGTCTTGCAAAACTCAAACTGTTCTCATCAACTCTGCACTACTTTAGAGCACATCTTGTTTTTCCTGAAAACATTAATTTCTTTTCTGGTGCTTTCTCTTCTATAATACTTCCACTACCAGTGAAGTTAAATTGCCATAGGCAGAAGGTAACTGATTTTTGCATGTGAGTAGAACTTTGCTCTCCTCTCTGCTCAGAGCCTTATAATTGCTAATGCTTTCTTCTCCTTCTTGTGACAAGATTGTTAAAATCAACACAAATATGTGATAAATGGGTGACCCATTTGATGGAATGTTGGGAACAGGGACTTATTTGATGAGGGTTGGTTGGGTTGTTGTTTGTTTTGTTTGTCTGGGTTTTTTTACAAACTTTGCTATCTGAAAAGAAGCAGAAGGTTTGTTGGTTTTTTTTAAGTAAGTGGCCCCCTGCTATTTAAAGAAGAGAGCAAGATAACATAGACTGTGCTTCTTCCTCAATCACTTTTCAGGTTTCCTTTGAGTAATCTGACTTTAATAGTGAACCAGGTCAGTTTAGCTAATATCTGTGTATATGAAAGGCTTGGAGGTGGAGTTCAAATCCATGCGTGCTTTTTGGATGTGTTGCAGCTCACTCAGACTACTGTGGAAGCATGAATGTAAAGGAGTTCTACAGAGAAGATCGTCATCTTGGTGTGAGTGAGGAATCGATATGTAAGTATTGATTGACTAATAATCAATATGTAAGATTGATTAATATCAGTCACTGGGCTGATGTAGTCTCACTCCTGGGCTCTGCACCAGGTTGTTGCTGTAATAGTAGTACCAGACAGCCCAGCCCCTCCATCACTGGAAGCTACAAAGTAAATATTTGGTTTGCAGCTTAAATGGGGAGGGATGGTGTTCTGGTAGTATTTCCCCCAGCAAGTTTCTTTCCCCCGCAGTTTGCTGAGCAGTTTTTGGGTTGATAACTGATGATGTGACGTAGACTTTAACAAATCTATCTTGTAACAGTCTTGACTTGATCCTGGCTTTATCCCATTAATCAACTGTTACCACAACCAACAGGTGATGACTGTAAAGGGAAGAAACATCTTGAAATATACACCACAGACCATATGCAGTCCTCATGGGCTAAAAGGGTAGCAAGGACCATTTGGCACACCTTTTCTTCTGCAGGTTGACTTGGACATTTTTGTTTGCTTTTATTTTGCTCCGCAATCTCACAATATTAATCACACATGTTTTGTGTTCGGGGGTTTTTTCCTTCCTTCATGTGTCAAAGTGGAGTAAAAATATGAAGTGCATAGGCAACTAACTTCCTTAACACCTCTTCTGTCTGAATTCTTGCTCTTGATTTTGGCTTTTGTACAAGCTTGGCAGGCTGCTTACCTGTTAGTGAGAACAAGGTGTAGGGTAATGTGTACCTCATAGGTTAGAAGGAACAAATCAGATGGTTAATTTCTTGCACTTTGGGGAGATCTACACACTTGCTAGGTTGAAAAAGTAACTAAATTAAAGCAAGGTATGAGATACTGGTATGCAGAATAATTTGAATAAAGGGATTTTAACATTTTATTTTTGTTCTAGTGATAGTCAATTTTCACAGGAATCCCATATAGGGGTAGAATCTAGCCTGTGAGATGAGCATTCCCTAGCTTGAATGACAGAGGCATCAAGGATCTGTTGAGTGCTCTTAATTCAGTAAAGAAAAATTATTTGAGGCCCTTCAGTCACCTAAATGACTTGCAAAACATATCTGTGATTCCTCAGATTAACCCAGACATATCTGCTAATCTTAAAATATGGGATTATTTTCTAAACATACACGGTGTAATTTGTCCTGTAGAAAGATTGGTCTTAGTCTTGGATATAGTAATTGTTGGCCTCAACAGGCTTTAAGCTACACATTTTATTACAGTGCATTGGATGGGGGAGTTGGTGGTGGTAGTTTTGTTCTCTTTAAGAGATACAAAACTGTCCTACTAAACATCGTTGGGAACACTCAGCTTAATGAAAATTTACTGCTTGTAACTGTTAGGTGGAATATTTTCTATTATTTATCAATATTTCTTAGGCATCACTGGAATTTTAAATTTTTAATTGTTCTTGCTTCTCCACAGTAACCCAGATAATGAACTTGATGTGTATTATTTTGAACAAAAATTATAAACAAATAAGATGCTTTTAAAGCAGTGATGTGCTTAAAGCTTGTTTTTTGTGGTAGTACTCTTGCTATTCTCTGCTACACTTTGCATGGCATTGTTAGATAAACATGTTACAAAATGTAAACTTTGATTTTGGAAAAGTGATATTCTGACCGCCCATGTGGTGTTCAGTCAATGTTTATCTCCATGAGAATTCAGTTTCTAAACTGTCTTGGTTTTACTTGACTTCATATTTACTAATGGCTCGCTTTTGCTTAGTGACAAGCCCAGTTTGAGATTACTGAACGGTTCGGTTTAAAATCCTGCAGATCATGTAACTGAAGAGAACTCCTTAGTGTGTGTCACCACATGGAGTTAATTTGTTATAATCCAGGTTACTTTCTGCTTCACGTGTTGCGAACGGTGGGAGCAACGGGATGGCTTGTGTCGCAGAAGGTGTTGTCTCTACTTTGGCTGGCCCTTCTTTCTCCAGGTTACTATTCTGATCCGTGTGTGTGTGCAGTGCCTGTTCCTTGTGGCAGACGAGGGGGCTGCAGGGGTTTACACTAACTCAGCTGTGCTCCTGCTGTAGCTTTTGTGTCTTGAAATGCATGTGCTACTTTATTGACCAAAATATGCTTAATGAGAGGGTGTGTTTCTGTTCACAGGCATTGCAGGAGGCTAAGCAGATTGTTGCATGAGGGAATGAGTGTGTGAATAGCACTGAATATGGGCTGTGTTTGGTTTGGCATCCTCTTACAAAAAACTGCTGCTATTCTGTGCATTTCTTGGGGCGTACGGAGGCCTCCAGTGTGTGATAACTTGTGCTCAGACATTAGTGCTGAATTTCCAGCAAGGTAGCCTTGTCCTAACAAGTGAGCACTTTCATCTCCTTGCATGGCTGCTGACCTTGTCGAGCAGCTGATGTTACAATGCTGTCATACTTGTGGTATCTAGATGTCAATAAGCTGCATGCATTGCCTTATTCATGCATTTCTCCACTCTGCACAGCATTGTTGGCCACAGCAGCATGTCCCTCTGCTTGGTTTCTTTGAACTTGTGCTGCAGTAATTACATTTCACACTCCTACCTTTTGTCTTCTAGGGAGGGCAGCTTCTGGCATGTTCAGGTTGCTTAGAACTGGGTGGTATCAACTTGTTGCTCTGATGTCTTTGCTCAAGGTGTTTCTTGTAAGAAGGTGTGTATCCTTTGAAATAATTGTTTTGTGAGCAAGTTATTTACCCAGTTGTATTATAAAACAATTAATTATGGTAAATATGTTCTTTCTTGTAAACTTTCTCTAGATGCCTTCCAAAGAACTACAGGTGGTTACTGTTTCTCATCCCACTCCTGTTTCTAGTAGGTATGTCAGTAGTTCATTTACAATACGAATCAGCGTGTTTACTACAGCTGCTCCAAAAGAGCATTTTGAGTTGATTTATGAAGAAGATGCAGAATGGAAAAAGAGCAAGTTTGTTTGTGGACAGGGCAGTAATTCAAGCTTCCAAGGTACTAACAGATCAGCAAGCTTTCCCCTCGTCATGAAAGCAATATCTTTGATTTAATTGCATAGAGTTATTTAGAGAGAGAGTGGCTGAGTAAGTAAATCCACCGAAGTCCTTTTTCCTTTACCTCCCTTCACAGGACTAGCAATGGAAGATTAGGCTGGTTGCTTTGTCAGTCTCCATAGAAGTGTGGTTAAGTTTTTACCAACTCATCCAAAGTCTTCCTTTTGCTCTAGAGCATATTTAATTGCTTGGGATACTAATGACTTTAGAGGTTACTAGACAGTGTTCCAGGCCAGCTGACAACTTTGAAATGAAACAAATTGAAGTATTTAGTAGAAGTGCTGGGCCATCTCTGAAAAGCAGTTTCGTGTCTTTGTGAGCCTTAAAAACTTCCAGCTATTTTGTAGAGAAGATGAAGCTTCTTGGAAACTTACAGTGGGGATTCAAAGTCCTCTGTATAAGGATGAAAAAGAAAATAATTTACCCTGTGTAGAAAATGCTGCTACTTCTCACTAAGATATTGCAAAAATAAGTGTAATCTTGTGAAATACTATTTTATTTCCATGGAAGCCTAAGTTTCCTCTAACTTTTGTTAGCTCTTATGCAATGTGATATGTAGTAAGTTTATAATGCAACATATTTTCCGTGGAGATAAAAAGCAGCATTTACATCTGCCTTCAGAAAAGGTGGCCTGTCTTAATCAGCAGATGTGACCAAGGTGCCAGGGAAGCAGTAGCATGAGTTTAGACTAGTACCATGAGATATGTCAGTGCAAGTTGCCTGCCTCACAACTGTGTGAGCAGGACTGGTGGATGTTCCCTGATATTCTTGAGTGCTTGATTTAAGCGTTTTAAAGCTGGCTCACGGGGGTTTTTGTTTGGACTGGAACAGTGTCCATTGTGTGGCACCTGCCTTGCAAACTGAAGGTGGCTGTGTCCTTAAAAAGACCATTCATAGATATAAGCAGTCAGAAGGGAGAATTCTTTTGAGCACTTGTTGCTTTTTGTTTCTGTTCTAGGTTTGTGGTTCTGGGGGCTTAATGGCTTCATTTCATTATTACCTCCATTGAACTGGACAGGAATCGACAGAATACAGAGAACAGATGGTTCTGTTCATGTTCCTGAACCACAAGATGATACTTCTCATTCTGTGCCACCTCCAAAGGTAAGGGAAAACAGTCTAGGGAAGAACTTGCATATGTTTTAAGACCTCTTAACCCCCATGTCTTCAGTATTTTGGAATAACTACTTGCTGCACAAGAGTAATATAAATAAGTTGATTTCAATATAATAAAGCGTTCTCTTTATACTTTAGGATACCATAAACGTCTTTGACTTTGGTCGCATAAGTGAGCTGGAAAAGCAAATGGCCTTCATGTCCGACAGATGCCATGACCGAAACAAAGAATATAACAAAGTGATGAGCCTACTCCAGAATCTTCAGGATCAGGTTGCCACGCTGAGTGACAGAAGTGAAACATTGAATTTAATAAAAAATGTGATGAGTCAATATCTTAAAGATATGAAATTGGAGGAAAAGGTAAGACAGTTATGGGTGTTTCCTGTTACTTCTGTTTTATTAATGCAGAGTGTGAGCAGTTTGACTGAGGAATCTTCTTCTGCTCTACAAGTAACAAATAGGTAGTGAGGGCCAGGGAGAAGTTGTGGGCATTTGTTATTCCTTTGTTATTGCTGACAAAGGATTAATTCCAGACAGGTGGCCTAAAGTAGATTCCTACATTGCTGAAAAGCAGCTGGATTTATCCTGTTTCCATACAGATAAAGAAGACTATAGGAATGACTAATGACAAAGCAGGGAATTTGTGGAAAACTTCCCTGTTTATAACCCCTACTACTGCTAAATCAGACTTCTGTATTTATTACAGATTCTGTAATTTCTCACACTACCTGCAGGATAAATCACTTAAAAATTCACAGAATGGAATGAGAAGTACACTTTGCAGAAAATATCAATTATGGTATTCATTCTCCAAAAGAAAATACACTCCCTTTTTCTTCCTTTTTTTTTCCAGACGGACTTCCTGGCTTTACATAAAGAACATGAGTTGCGCATCCAGACGCTGGAAGACCTTCTCAGAAAACTCTCAGCTGAATCCAAGGTATTTGCAGTGCTTTGCTGACTTGTTCTAATTGGAGCTGTTGGTAAAACATACTGAGTTTTTCTACTTGCTGTTCCAAACAGCAGTTTCCTTTACTCTGGCTATTACAGTTCCCTAAGTTTCAAGAGTTGTTCGTGCTTTTGCTCCCCCTTCTTGGAGAAAGTTTTGTTCAAAAGTTTAATAAGTTATTCCTTGACTGTTGAGGCAGGTTCTATTTGGAATTAAATCTTGTCATACAGAGGCACAAATGTAATCGTGGCACAGTTCCGTACCCGTGTGCTGAAATTTATTTTCATATAACATTCTTTATCCTCTTTCTGTCACTCGAGTTTCTTTGTATATGTTAAATCTTAATTTTTGTACTTTTTTAGGACATCCAGAAGGAGTTCGACCTAGCCAAATCAAAATCAGTGAGGTATATGCACTTTTCAAATATATTTTGCTTTTTTCCTTCCTGATGCCAACTGGCAGTGATTACTTCAAAATACTTTGCTTTGAATGTGTTAATTCTAAGTATGCCTTAAGTAACATTTACAACAAGTAACACCTGCAAGTTCAGTGTGTGTATTGTGGTGAACCACTGAGTTCAAGCGCTTTGTATTAGACAAGTATATTCTCACACCTTTGGATTTTGATGGAATTATTCCACCTACTCTTTCCTAATGACTGGCTCCTTGTTTTTGTCAGAGATGACGATCAGTACAGTCTCCTTATGTCCAGAATTAAAAAGCTAGAGCTAGATCTGGCTTCTATGAAATCGGAGCTGTTATCTGGGGAAAGCGTGAAGACGAGTTGTGAGAAGATGGATGTCATTCATGAAAAAGTAGGTTCTGCAACTTCTCTAACTGTGCCAGCAACATTTGATATTACCTGGTTTTGGTCACTAACTGTGTTGAAATGCACTGCAGTCAGTACATGGGGGTAATATTAATCTGAAAGGATAACAGTGTTTTGTATAGAGTTACTCTGAATTTTCCCATTAGTGCCTAACACCCTACCAGAGAGGAGTTTACTGCTTGCTTTCTACAATGGCGGGGGTTTGCTTGTAGGTCATGACATAGTAGCAATTCTCTGTACAGTATTTTGCTAACCCATGGAAGTATGGAAAAGAAACTCATGAAAAAAGCAAGTTAGGTTATCTGAGAGTTATTTCTAAAACATCTTGCCTAAGTTCTTTTGAAAGGTCTGACTGGAATGTAGCCAACAAAATGGGATTGTTGTCTTTTAATTAAAGACTTGTGATAATGGTCTAGCTATGTGCAGGTTGTATATTTATATATAAATATTTATACAAACTAATAATTACAATTATCAATGTCTTTCATAGGTGGATGCACAGGTCAAAGAATCTGTCAAGCTAATGCTTTTTGGTGATCATCAGGAAGACTTTCCTGAATCACTTCTCCAGTGGCTTACCTCCAATTTTGTGAGCAAAAGTGATCTACAGACTTTGCTGCGGGATCTTGAGTTGCAGATCCTCAAGAATATTACTCTCCACATGTCTGTAACAAACCAAAAAATAACATCTGAAGTAGTTACAAATGCTGTGAGCAATGCAGGGATTTCTGGAATCACAGAAGCGGTGAGTGAGCTTTAAGGTCTCAAAAGTTCAACTAAAACTGGAAAGAGTTCTCTCATGGGGATTTTGTAGGGCATGACTGTCAGTGTAAACGTTAAGGATTTTAGGAGATGTCAGGAACATCAGTTGAAATGAGAAGAACTGCAGAACATGCTTTTTTGCGTGTATTCTTGCAGCATTGATTGTTGCCTGTTGTGAACATTTGCATTTTTTCAGTGTACTATCTTGAAAATTGAATTCCCAAGAAACAAATATACCAAAGAAATTCAGCTCAGGGTCTTGGGAAGAAGGAATGCTGACTTTAAAAAAACAGCAGTCAAAATGCAGTATGAACTTGTATTTTAAGACAGACAACATGCGTTAAAAGTGGCCTTGGTCTTGACACAGGCTTTCAAAGACTTGTGATGAAGTGCAGCATCTCAAAAAGATGCACAGATATTTACACATTGATTATTTTATCGCTTGATCTTATTAAAAATATTTTTCCTTACATTCTCTTGTATGTGTACTCCTCTAGCAAGCACAAATTATTGTAAATAATGCACTGAAACTCTACTCTCAAGACAAGACTGGGATGGTGGATTTCGCCTTGGAGTCTGGAGGTAAATAGTAGAGGAAACACCATTTTTACTATTCATGCTTTTAGTAGTATTTACTATAAATATTAAAAGGAAGAGTAGAGGTTAGTAGAGCATTTTTGTGTGTTGCCTGATCATCAGATCAGTGCAATCTGTGATGGTGTTTAAAGGGCTGTACATCAGCCTAAGTGGGTTTGGAGAGGAACAGAATAGTTCTCACCATGTCTACAACTGGATAAGAAATAAACGAAAAACCTTTAGCCTGTTCTTGAAATAACACAGTATGTGATAGAAGCATTGAATCCACAGAAAACTATTAGATCTTAACAATATCTTTTATGTGTTACTCATTGAGCTTTACATAAATCTCTTCCTTAACTGCTCACTGCTTCTTGAAGACTGTTATTTCTGCTAACCTGATCTATCTTTTTTGAGGTGGCAGCATTCTGAGTACTCGCTGTTCTGAAACCTATGAGACCAAGACAGCTTTAATTAGCCTCTTTGGAATTCCTCTGTGGTACTTCTCTCAGTCTCCCAGAGTGGTGATTCAGGTAATTAAAGGCCAAGTAAACAAATGCAGCAATGTTATTTTGTGTTGAGTGGTTTGCATGGTTATTTGGGTGCTGGGTGTATCTCTGAAATACATTGAGGGCACAGGTACTTGGAGCTGTGTTCCCAAGAGTGGGATTCTTCTGGCAGTCCCTGGGCACAGCTGAAGTCGTGCTCTAGGAATAGTGAGACTCACGGGAAGCGTGGGTGGTGCACTGGCCTTGTGCAGAGTGTGAGGGCTGGGAGGGTTCCTGCTGAGAACTGCTCTCAAGGTAGCTCAGGTGGGTGTGGTGTCTTCCTCAAGAGTTCCACCAAGGAGATTATTTCTGCCCCTTGGTGTTTACCACTGTCCCTAAGAACTCAGAATTCATTACAACTCTTTTTTTACAATAAAAATAAATTAACAAACACTGTAACATTGTTTTTATTGCTGTGTCCCATCTTGTTCTCTCCACGTTCCTTCTGTGCAGCCGGACATGTATCCAGGAAACTGCTGGGCTTTCAAAGGATCACAGGGCTATCTCGTGGTGAGACTTTCCATGAAGATCTATCCAACTGCCTTCACATTGGAACACATACCAAAAACTCTTTCACCAACAGGAAATATCACCAGTGCTCCTAGGAATTTCTCAGTATATGTAAGTCTATCTCTGAATTTAGGTTGATGTTTGTACACAGAATATTTGGAAAATAGTACTTGAGGGAGGACAGCTAAGAAGATAAACTGTTTCACTCATTGCTCTTAAAAATTGTTTTATTTATGAGCTTTGAGATTATGAATTAACAAGTGTTGCAATTAGTTTTGGGTGAGTTATTTCTTTACTCTTGCTCTATACAGTAGTAAACACTTTTGGAGAGAGAGAATTTTTAAAATTTGATCGTTCTTTCATATATTTTGTTTCATCTTCCCTCCCATTCTGTCTCTGCACCTTATCTGTGACATGCCTAAAATGATTTTTAAAATTAATTTTACCCAGCACCACAGTTGTGTAGGGAGGATTTTGGAGCAGAACAGACCACAGGTATATCACAGACCAGTTTGGGTATTTGGGAATCAAATCACCTGCAAGCATCTGAATCTTGACTTCAGCCTTGTTCTCTCATTGTTTGTGCTGAGCAGTGATACGGGTTTAGCCGTGGAAATTAAAGGGTTTGACCATGTAAACAGCACAACTATTTACAGGGCAGGAAACTGGAATAAAGAGCTGTGCTTGGACTTTAAATTACATGGGAAACATTCTCATCCTTGCTTCATAGGCCTTCAAGTGCTGTCTCTTGATACTCTGTGTAGGCATACATATTCTCGTTTGGGTTTGATTGGAAATGTGATGAAAGCAAAAATCTTTATCCTGTTGTTACAGGGTCTGGATGATGAATATCAAGAAGAAGGGAAGCTTCTAGGAGAATATGTCTATGATCAAGATGGAGAACCACTGCAGATGTTTCCAGTGATGGTAAGTCTGGATTATAAGATTCAAAGTGTCAGGAGAAGTTACTTTTATTTTCTACGCTTGTATGCAATGAGCAGTGAAGGGAAAAAGCCTTAGGTAGTAGAAAGTATCTACCCCTGCCTCAAAAGCTACGCCCTGAATAGATGAGAGGGGAGGAAGATTTGTTGCTATGTGGACACAATGAGGGGAAGTTGCTAAACAGGGGAAGAGTCTGTTCCATGCTGCTTCAGACTCAGAACTAATTGCAGGGCAAAGAAGGTTCTGTCAAAGGAACAGAAAATTCCCAAGGCATAACGTAGGTTCCTGCAAGGAGCAACAGTCATTAATAACTAGGAAGGCTTCAGCTGCAGCTCTTTATGCCAGAACCCTGACACTGGTTTATGTGTTTACTGTTTTCTTCTCCAGGAGAAAAACGAAGATGCATTCCAGATAGTGGAGCTGAGGATTTTCTCTAACTGGGGCCACGCAGAGTACACCTGCCTTTATCGGTTCAGAGTGCACGGGAAACCTGCCGAGTAATGCACACTACAGCTGGGGCGGCTGCTTTGTACATTTTGTTCCCAATCTGTATATACTGGGAAGCCTCCAACACTGGAATCTGTAAAGGACGAGGATGCAAGATGCACGCTGCAGAACTGTTGATCCTCTGATAAAGGCAGAAGACTGTCAGCAGAAATGTATAAACCCCAATTTTTATTTGCTCTAAGGCTCAGCTTGTAATTGCCAGTTCGCTTCATATTTCTGTGTCCATGCTGAGAGAAATAATGCATGCAAACAGCTCTGGTTCATAAAGCCCAGTTGGCAAACAGGTGGCACATATTTTATTACAAATGAATGTATAGGTTTTTTTAAAAGAATAAACCACACTTTCTGCAACTAGGAATCTGTTCTTTTTTAATCCAGGATTTAACTGCATACTTTTGCTAGCTTGGCACCATAAGCCAAAAACTGTGGTACCTTTTGGACACTGACTGTGGCTAAAGGTGTCCTTCAGTTGACAGTTGGTTTTGACCTTTTTGGTGGATCCAAAAGGGCTTCTTTGCTACATGTTGAATATAATAAATACTACAGTCAGGGAAAGCTAATACAACCAAAACCAGTTTAAACACCAGCGACTGAGAATGCTTTACTGTAATTTGTGGCCGTGAATTCCTCTAAAAGTCAGGGATAACTTTAAGTAACTGAAGTTATTTTAAGGGTTTTTACCATGGCAACTTGGCCAGTTTGTTCTTTTTATAGTGTCAATCCCAAATCGACCTTGATGTTCTGACTGACTGGCTCAGAGCTGATAAGCCTGCTGTGAATTGCTCAGTAAACACTGCTGTGCAGCAGTCAAACTACCTTAGTTTGCCAAAAGGGATCTCTTTGGGACAAGATTTCCTTAGACTGGTTGATTGTTGTACTCCGTAAATGTACTGTGAGAATCGGGTGTGTGGACAAGCCTGAGGTAATTCTCGCCACGTCACATTTACAAGAGGGACTCGAGCTCAGCGCTGCTGTGTGCAAACACGGGCATTCCTGATCCTCCCCACAAGCCTTAGTCGGGTACCAGATGAGTAGAGTTGCTCTTGGAAACAACACTTCCACGTAGAACGAGGTGAAACTGCTTCTTGCCCCCCTTAGCCTTGCTGCTTTGAAGATCCTTTATGGAAAAGATTCCTGAAACTCACTTGTATGCAGAATTTTTATCTTGCTGTTCTAGTGCATTTTGTAGTTACACAGAACTGTTACCACATGGACCTGCTGATGGGTTTTCTGAATTGAGTTATGTATGTTGCACAACAGTCCTCGAATGTTTGAAATACAGAAAGTCTCCATGTGAAGAACTGTTTTTCACTCGACCTAGAGACAGAACCTATGGCCTACGCAGAGGAGTAGATGACACATGTACAGGTGTTTTCATATTATTACTACAGGTTACATATTTAAAATTAGAATTATCCTGTATAAATTAAAATTAGGCAGCTGGGGGGGGGGATATTTTGAATAACACTAACTTATTTTTAAAAAAGCAAGATAGGACTTTGTGCAATGTATTTTTGTAAATGCTTTTCAAAATGTCTGTTATTCTTTGCTGCCTCCAAACTGACAAGATGCTATTGAGATGTTTAAATAAAGAGTTTTAATTTTTGAAAGTGCATGTAATACTTGAAACAAGAAATAAAGCCTCTTTTCTGTATATATATTTTTTATCACCTGCTTAAATGAGTGAAGATTGTGACTTCAAAATTACGCCCAGCTGGGGCAGGGGTGGGGAGGATTTCACTGCGGTTTTTACAAGGGGCAGGGTCACAAAGCTTTAAGGGGCAGGGCCCGGAGCCGCAGCAGGGAGACATCGGCGCTGGAGCTTTGGGAAAGAAGCGCGAGTGCCTCCTTGCTGGGTGACTTCAGCTGTGTGAGGGCTGGGGCTTTGCTTCAACCCCTGCTCCCTCCGCCTTGCCTGGATCGCTGAGCCAGAGCAGTCCTCAGCCGCTCTGCCTGCCCCAGCAACCCTGGC
>VWZN01018872.1:477885-490712 GCA_013396955.1 Regulus satrapa | reverse complement strand
GGAGGCCGACTGAGGCGCCCCGGCCGGCGGGACGGGCTCGGGGCTCTCCCCGTGCCCGGAGCCGGGCCCCGCACGGGCGGTGAGGGGCCGGTGGCCGCGCGGTGACGGCTCCGGGGTTCAGCGGTGCAGCCGGGACGTGCGGCTGCTTTGTTACACGGACGGGCACCCCAGGAGCGCCTCCGCGGAGGGGCTTTGCGGAATAAATCCGCTCGGTGTGTAGTGTTTGTGTACAGTGACTCAGGCCTGGGCATTTATTCAGAAATGGTACTACTGCCTCTTTTGTCATGGGAAGACTGGTTTTATTGCAAAGCATTTCGTTTTTCATGTCCGCTGCGGCTTGCGGGGGTCACTCTTTTCTCTCATCACATTTTAACATGTAGACCCTGCTTGCAGGAGCACAGAAGAAGGTGTTTGTTCTAGGGCCTTCCTCAGTAGGTCCCAGCTTTGTTTGCTTGTGGCTCTGCTGGCAGACGACAGGATGGAAATTTGGCTTCACAGAGCCTGTTAGGTTGGAAAGGACCTCTGATGTCATCAGGCCCAACTTTTGGCTTCCATCACCTGTCCACTGCACAGTGGCATTAAGTGCCTCCTCTGGCTGTTTCTTGAGCCTTTGTAGGGAATGTGACTCTACCACCTCCCTGGGTCACTGGGCTCAGTTCCAGCGCTTGACCACCCCTTCTGTCAAGAGATTTCTCCTGGTGTCTGACCTGAACCTCCCGTTAAAGCCGTTTCCTGTCGTCCTGACACTGGCTGCCCAGGAGAAAAGCACCTGGCTCCAAGCTCCTTTCAGCTGTTGTAGAGAGAAGGGTCTCCCCTGAGCCTCCTTTTGTCCAGGCTGAGTCCCCCGCGCTCCCTCGGCTGCTCCTCATCAGACTCGTGCTCTGGACCCTTCACCAGCTCCATTGCCCTTCTCTGGACACATTCCAGCTTCCCGGTGTCTCTTGAAGTGACAGGGCCCAGACTGGACACCACCCTCCCTGTGCTCAGCCCTCATCTGTGTTAGGATGAGAACAGGCCTGTGAGTAAGCACAGAAGGAGAGCAGTCATGGAAGAAAGTCCTTGGTGCCTAATCCTGGTTGTGCTCCCAGCGTACATCAGCCAGCCTGCCCTGCCCTGCCCTGTGTACCAGCACCATCACATTAAATCAGTTTGTTCTTCCATAACCCCTCTGATGGGATCAGCGAGGCGCCGTCCTGGCCTTAAGACTTAAATTGTATTTGAGAATAAGTCTAAATTTAAGACAAAGCCTGGCCTATTTTGTGGTAGGGATTATGTGATGTGGTGTGAGAAGTCTTGGCTCAGGAGGTCACTTCTGCTCCAGTCTTCTGGATATATTAACTCACATACTCGAGCCTCCCTGAATTAATTTGAAATCAAAGATCCTGCCTTTTCCGTTTTAAATACAAGTGAAAGGGTGTGTTCAGTTACATGAAAAGGTGCTATTTGCATGGCTGGGTAGTCTTGTCAATCCTCTGTAAAATGTGATAAAAATCAGCATTTTTTCAGACACATTAACACTTGATTGGGATGACCTGAGCTCTGGAACTGTGATTGGGATAGCTAGTGCTTATTCCTTTTAAACACATGGGCCTTTAAAATATTTGTCTCATCTGTCAGATGGTAAACTTGAAATCCTGACTCAGTTTCATGCACTGAAATGTATTTTAGGATGGAGGAGGGGAAGAAGTGGAGGAGGAAAGATTACCATAAGCCTGCCTCCTGCAGACTTATTATCCCTCTGTGATCCACAGAGCAGGTGGAAAACTGCTGTTCCTTCCTAACCCTGAGCTCCCCCGGACACACCTGAGCTGGTGGTGTTTGTTACTCCCCAGGCTGGCTGGGCTGAGCTCTTCTCGTGATTTGGTAACTGAGTCAGTCTTCAAAGTGTAATCTCCATTTCTAGTTCCTTTTGATACATGTAGGTTGATTTTGTCATATAAATAATGTGTTCTGGGAGTGCTCTTGTTTTAAATACCATTTAGAGCAATGTCATCAGTATTTATTTTTATTAAACAAATTTTCTGATAAAAGTTCTTTGAAGAACCCCAGCTCTTTAAAATGCATTTTATATCGTAAAATTCTTCTCAGCATCTTTTAGTATCTTCTGTAATAATTCTCAGATTAGGAGCTTCCATATAGCATTGTGAATCTGCTAGAAGCAGAATTTGTGGAAGTGGATCCATGCTGAATCCAACTCCTGGAAGCAAACCTGGATGGGAGCCCAACTATAAAAACGCTGGAGCTATGGATTCATTTGACTCACATTTACCATGGTGATTGCAAATCCGGGTTGGTGGGGATTATTCCAAAACTGCCATCGTGCCTTCCATCATTTCAGTTCTCTTTTGGATGAAGACCTCGGGGTTTCTGGGAGCTGATGAGCAGGGTGGGAGGAGTGTCTCCTCCCTTGTTTGTTGTGTGTGTGATGTTACCAGAGGGCCTGTCCCCGGAGGGGACACGTGTGACAGGAATCTGGGGCACAGCACCAGAGGTTCGGATGCTCTGCTTGTCCCTTTGGTTGGTGTGGTGCCCCATGGCCCCGTGTCCTGCTGTCCCAGCACGCCCTGGCTGCTTCCCCCACAGCTCCAACCCCTCTGTTACCCACGGGCACTGCTGGGCCCTGGAGCAGCCCCGGGGCCTCAGGAACAGAGGGGCAGAAGGGGAGAGACCCGGACACAGCCCAGCCAGGAGTGTCACACGGGACAAACCTGACTGAGGTGCCACAGCAGCGGGGTAGGTGCCTTTCCCCTGCTGATAAGAGCTAATCAGCTACTGAGAACGCAGGCTTTTTGAGTAGCAGCTGAGAGAAATGGAATTTGGAAACTGCCACACCTAAACTGCTTTTATGGGAAAAGCTGTGTTTGTAAAGGAGCCGTGACTCTCCAAGAGCTGTAGTTACTGACAGTGATGATGTGCAGGAGGCTGCAATCACAGCTCTGTGATCCTGAGGTAACCAGTGGGAGCAAATTCTTGAATTCCTTATTTCTTCGTTAACTCTTAAGTGAGAAAGGTGGAAGGTGTCTTTTGAAGCTTTAGGTCTGGTTTCTTTTGAAGTGTTGCATGGTGAATCTTGCTGGCTGTGCTTATCTGACTCTTGAACCCATGAGAAACGAGCTCCTTTTGTTCAGCAGAGGACTAGGACAGGCTGATGTCCCCTGGCAGAGTCGTAGTGGTCAGAGGGACTTAGATCAGTGGAAAGGTCAGCGAGCTCTCCAGGAGGTATTCCAAAAATTGTTTCACTGGGATGCCTTTGGTAGAGGCTCGGTACCTTGGCCTCTTTTGCTCAGTTGAAGTCTTGGTTTCGTTCCCTTTTCTTGTTCCAGCCCCAAACATATTTGTAGCTCTCTCCATTTTCATTCTTATATCCTTTGTTTTATTCTATCAGGTGTGGAGCAGAAAACCAATTACAACTTGCAGTTCAAGCTAGCTATATCATTATTGAAACTAATTTGATTCTAAAATAAAACCCGTGTTGTCATTATTTTAAATTTTAGCAATCTTTTAATCCTTTAAATCTAAGTAACTTTAAGTTAGTACCACAACTAACTTAGGGGTAATTTTTATCATGGCTTTGGCTTTTTTTTTCAGGTATATGTCACAAGGAAAACATGCAGAAGCAAGAGAACTAATGTATTCAGGGGCTTTACTGTTCTTCAGTCATAACCAGGTAAGTCACTGGTTTTGTGTGTGTGACTTGAGGGCAGGGGGTTGTTGCTCCTAAGATTTTGAGAGAGGAATGGGGAGTTCTCAGTGTTAAATGTTTGGGGTAATTGCTTTGTAATCTTTTGTTTTATCTCTTTGTTGAGCCTTTCTCCACAAAGAAGGATTATGCCAAGCTGGAACATGCAGCAGTAGTGTTTGTGAGCATCCAAACAATGCCTGTGTTCTGCTTTCCTGGAGGCTTCTCTTTGATGCCATCAAATTACTATAATTTTTTTATCAGGAAGGCTGAGACTTGATACCGTGCCCCAGCTGTAGATGTTGATAAAAGCATTAAACCTGCTGCTGCCAAAATCCCGGTTGATGTTTCTTTTTATGCTCTGATACATTCATCACTGCCAGTATGTGTCTGTTTTGTAGCAAAACAGTGCTGCTGATCTGTCCATGCTGGTTTTGGAGTCTTTGGAGAAGTCGGATGCAAAAGTAGCAGAAGACCTTTTAGGTGAGGTGACCTCTGGGCTTGGTTTGGTGGCATTTAGTTGCTGCTTTCCCTTCACAGTGGCTTGTTAATAGTGGTGAAAGCTGCAATCCTTTTTGGATGCATTCCTGGCATGGCTAAGGGTTACCTTCCCCCTAGGAATGGGCTGGGAGAAACTTTGTTAGAGAATTCTGGGTTCCTGATGACTTTGTGGGCATGCTTGGAACTAACACTGCTGCCTGTCCTAAAGATGGATCTTAGGGATGCATTAGAAGCAGCAGACTATCTTACTTTTCTTAATGCTTAATATTTTTCAATCTTGTTGCTTCTAGAAAACTTGGCTAAGTTGTTTAGTTTAATGGATCCGAATTCCCCTGAAAGAGTGGCTTTCGTATCCAGAGCACTAAAGTGGTCCAGTGGGGGATCAGGAAAACTTGGACATCCTAAGCTACACCAGTTACTAGCTATTACCCTGTGGAAAGGTAAGAAAAATCAACTGGCTTTTCTGTGGTTTCCTTTGAAAATGTTGAAAGCAAGGTGTTAGAAGAGATCGGCTTTGGGAATAATCTAAGGGAGCTGAGATTGATTTCTGCTATTATCTGATTTTTGCATGAATGTCTTCTTAATGTTACAGGGAAAAAAGAAGGGTCTGTAGCTCTATATGAGTGCAAAATCCAAAACACAACTGCTGTAAGGCTCTCTGTGAAAGGCAGGTTGATCCTTTAGGCATTGAGGTAGTTTGATTCTGTCATTAGGAGGAAAATTGCTGGGGAGCAAAGATGTTCTGTTGGCAAATTATTTTGTTTTTAAATCCTAGATAAACATGACAAAGATTGAAGTACATCACCTGGCATCCTAAATGGTCTTTGGACTGTAATTAAGTACTTCTTGAGAAGTTGGCCAGCAGGGTTATTTCAAAATGAATGCTGTTGCCTTTGATTTATGATCCATTTTATCACTAGTGATGGATGTAAGAGAAATACAAAATGCTCTAAATAATTATTTTACTTGTGGATGATAGCCAGTATTTACAGTCTTGTGTTCAAAACATAACAAAGGTGATTGAGAGCAGTTGAATACATGCCATTTTTTTTCCTGTGGTTTTTCATGGATAACTGTGGAAGATGGTTGTTTATTTTACATTTTTCAGTAGCTGCCAAGTGATGACAGTGGTTTCATGTAACAACCCTGACCCAGTAATGGTCAATGCTGCAGCCTCTCTGCGTGCCATAGGCAATTCCCTAGCTGCTCTCCTGGGACTTGTGTTAGCCTGATGGCTGCTGCCAGCCAGAAAGGGAGGATTTTTCTGGCAGCACTCAAGTTAGAGGCTGCTACAATTAGGATAAGAAACAGTTGTGTTCTGAAAGTAAAAGTCCCCATTCTGTGGCCGCCTGCTGGCTGTTCTCTTGCGGAGGAAAATGCTTATTTTTTCTTAGTCTGTAGCTTTTTTCACCACAAAAGGCTCCAATTTTTAAAACAAAGCTTTCAAGTTCAAAAGATTAGCATCTACCCAGTTTTTGTCATTGCAGCACAGTCCTTTGCTTCAGGTTCTAACGAATCATTGCCATTTCTTACACCATTTTTCCTGTATAATTGCTGTTCTGTTAAGCATATGGAAGGGATTTTAGTTTTGGTAGCAAGAATGGGCTAAGCTAAGAATAAGATATTAAAGGAGGATGCTAGAGGTGCTGTTTGACTTCTTGGTGCACATGGTCTAATAAGGAATTTCTTGATTCCTGTCCTAAACACCGGTGACAGCACATCAAGTGTCAGCATCCACTTAGGTACAATGGTATGACCAAAGTTCAAGCCAGCAGTAGCTGTAATTGAGTAAACTATGTAATAGCAGTTGTTCAAATGCACTTAGAGAAAATTTATCTCCCTTTATAAATTGTCTGTAACATACAGACTTTTTATTAGCTGTCTTCCATATATACCACACCCATAACCTCCTGTTCTTTTATCAGCTAATAAAGTGCAAGCCTAATAAATTTGTTTTTATGTTCGGGTACGCCAAACAGATTTCTTAAAAGCCTTTTCCTTTTTTCTTTTTCTAGAGCAAAACTATAGTGAATCTCGGTACCACTTCTTGCACTCGACAGATGGTGAGGGCTGTGCAAACATGCTGGTGGAATACTCCTCGTCCCGCGGATACCGCAGTGAGGTGGACATGTTTGTAGCTCAGGCAGTACTACAGTAGGTGTTAAACTTCTTTTGAAGCATTTTGCTGAGATGATATTGTGTGTGGGACCAGTCTAATTTAACCACACAGCCTTTCCAAAAGAAGCTGTGAAACTGGCCAGAACAACAACGGGGAGAAAAAAAGTAAAATAACGTATTAAGATCAAAACCTGAATTTATGTTAATGGCCTGAAGAATGAATGTAATCTGTTTAAACCCTGAAAGCACGGTTCTTAGCTTTATTAACACCACTTTATGTCTGGTTAGGGTTTATCTATATGTTCTTATAAACACTGGGCTCAAGCAGGCCCTGTGTTTAGCACAGAACTTGGTCTCACTCAGGTCCTAAGAGGCAACTTGTCATGGTCAGCCGGGTCTGTGAGCAGCAGCTTGATGGCTCTTGCCTTGACAGAGTTGCTGCTGGCTCTCATTTTAGGCATTTATTTTGTAGGAGGTGGGAATGCAAGCTATTGTGTGCTTTTGCCAAGCTCATATAGAATGAAGGTTGACAAAGCCAATTCTTTTAAATTTAGTGTTTAATCAGCTGATGGCTTTCTTCAGGCAGGGAAAGCAGCTCATGGAGGAGTCTGAGGAGGAGGTGGAGACAGGACTGTGTGGCAGGGAGTCAGGGAGAGAGTAGGTGTTGGGGGAGAGGGAGGAGGTGAGAGCAAGTTTGTCTCTTTTGGCAGCAGTGAGCTGTCATGTCAGATTTGTCCCGCTTTCCATAGCGGTTGCTATAGATTGCTGTGATTTTTAAGCAATAGCAAATCCTTTATGGAAATCAAATATGTGCAGGACTCAAACAATTTTATAAGGAGAAAATCTGTGGAGAAGTGAAAAGATTATTTCTTCAGTGTTTATACAGCACTACTATTGCATCCTTTACTGGCCTCTATGTCAAATACTGTGTTAAATCCTCTTACATGGTAGTTTGTTCTCTAATGAAAATAATTGCAGTTCCTTGCTGGCAGTGCGGCAAAACAGCCCCAAGCCCTTGCACATGTGAGGGTGCAGAATTAGAGGCCAGCCTGCCATCAAAAATGAGATGGCTTGTGGCAGCCTTCCTAGAGCTTGCTGACAGCATTTGTCCCAGATAAAGGCCTGTTGGGCCAATGGGACTTGCAGAGATTGCCAGTTAAATTAACTGGACCTGAACAAGGATTTGATCTGTTTGGGGGATCGATCTGTTGGGGGACAAATGGCTCGGGAGCTCAAAGTGCAGCTTTATTATATAGAGACTTTTAGGCATGTGTGTCAAGCTATTAGTGGTCCTGATGCCACATTATGTTTGAGGTGGAATAGAATAGTCAACAAATACTGACAGATACATACTAAAAGGAAGCGTGTTTGGGGATGAATGGCTCTTTAATTCAATTTTTACCTCAGCATAGTAAATCCTGGACCAGTAGATGCAGTATCATGTTAATGTGAATGACAGGGTAGCCTGTCTTTCCACATTTTGAAAATTGAATGTCTTTTACTAACTATCCTGTACAATCTGCTTAGGTCCTGGTTAAACTCGTTCTATTAATATTTAATGTTTTCCCTCCCAACCTGCCTATTCCACAGTGTGTTTTAGTAGTGATTTTCCCCTTCCTCAGCTGATGGCCAAGCCATCCCCAAAGATATCCATCTCTACCACTTCTATTTTGCCATCAGTTCGAGCCTGAAATGGCCTCTAAGCGCAAGTGAAGTAGATTTTGGCTTCCCTTTTTCTGTGGTGAAACCATTTCTCTGCCCTTTGTTTTTAACTTGCCCCGTTCTCTTTCCTTTTCCAGATTTCTCTGCTTAAAAAATAAGACCAGCGCATCGGTTGTTTTCACGACATACACACAGAAACATCCTTCGATAGAGAAGGGCCCGCCCTTTGTGCAACCACTGCTAAACTTCATCTGGTTTCTCTTGTTGGCAGTTGATGGGTACAGTCTGATTTCTCTCATGTTGTTCTTCGTTTCCTTTTCAGTTGTTAACTGAGATTACATTTTTGGTTGTTTCCTTTCTAGAGGAAAACTAACAGTATTTACAGTATTGTGTGAACAGTATCAACCTTCACTGAAAAGAGACCCCATGTATAATGAGGTGAGTTCCTCATAAACAGGATTTAACTCACTGAATTAGTGAAATAATGGCTGATTGTCTCCAGCTTTGTAGATAAGAGCTGGTGATTTACCTCGTGTGTGTGACTGCTGCCCGTAGTATTTCCACCTGTAAATGAAATCATTGTCTTTTTGTTCACCTTGTGTCCCTGCAGTACCTAGATAGAATAGGACAGCTTTTCTTTGGAGTTCCACCCAAGCAGACCTCGTCCTACGGGGGATTGCTAGGTAAGCTCTGCTCCCAGGCACTTCCAGGCTCTCAGCAGTGACCTGGATAAAACACCTGTGCTGCAAACGGGACTTAGAATTCTTTCCATAGCCTGCAGGAATTTTATGTAAGGAATTTATAATTCTTTTTGTAGCCCTTGCTGTAGAATACAAGATGAATGGGTTGCATGTGAAAGTTTGGGGGAGCTTGTAGACTTTTCATCACTGAGAAGGGGAGAAGCACTAAAAAGACTCTTATGGTTAATTTCTGACATTATGGTATAGCTTCCTAATGTAAAGAAGCATTTTACTTGTCTTAAAGCCTAATTTCCTCAGAGTTCAGTTACTATTTTTTCTTAAACCAAGTATGGGGCTTTCGTAGAAATCTAATCAGTGCTGATACAACACGAATGTGTCCAAAGAGAGGAATTTCTGAAATTAAAACGGCCCTTCTACAAGGACAGAAATGGAATAGAGAAATTCAGCCCCTCATTTCCCAGCTCTTGAATAAAATGTGAATAAAATTAATGTTTTCCCTGAGAACTAAGCTTCTTTGTAAAGTGATTTGAAGCTTTACCTACAAATGTCAATTCACTGATACCCAAAGTTTGATGAAAAACATAAACATCATGTTTTTACCATCTGTAATTTACTTTTCAGCCATTCAGGCACCTTTAAATTGATGCCTCTGAATTTCTGACAATTTTTTTACAGCATGATGCAGACTGTGACTGCTTTTTGAGAGTTTTACTGCTGTGGAGGTGTGTTTTTCCTCTTTTGGTTGAGGTTTTTTTTCCCTCTGAGGGTGCAACTGTAGCACATAAATACCAGACTCTGGATTTTTCCAGTGTATTCTTAGAGAAGGAACAGTATCAGTGTATAGCTAAGAGTATACAGCTTCTCAAATCAGTATTTTTAATGGAAACCTGTGTGGGTTGACTAATGTCTTGGTGAGACTCTCCTACTTCAAAACTCTTGGTGGTTTTTTTTTTTTTGTTACAGAGATCTGTACTGCAGCAGGACAGATTAGTTAAAAGTTTTTTTGAGATGAAAACGTAAAACTAATGATTTTGACTGTCCTGTATTTTATTCTAGGAAATCTTTTAAACAGTCTGATGGGAACTGGGGAAGATGATGACACAGAAGATGGTCAGGAAGACAGCAGTCCTATCGAGCTCGACTGAATGTTGTTGTCACTGGGTGCCGTGTAAATCTGACGATTCGATGACTCCAAAGACACTTTTGGAATTTGAATCCTGCAGTTGTTTCTTGGCTCCTAAAAGGGCTCCTCTGGTCTTTTAGAAATGGTTGCTGAAATGTTTATACTGTCGGTCTATATTATTTATGTAAAAAAAAAAAAAAAAAAGAAAGAAAGAAACCAACACAAAGTAGCCAAACGAACCAATGGGAGCGGTTGTTAGTGGGGTTCCGATCCAGCGGCTGGGGACTGGTTAAACATAGCCTGCGGTTTCTGATGCAGTATTCCCTTTTGCACAGTCTTTCAATAAAGCATAAACATGGGGCTTGTCCTTCACGGCCTACCCAATACCGTCTCTGTTCTGAGAAAGCCTCCTTGCCCTCTGCCCTCTTCCAAGGAAGATCTCGAAAGGCAGGGGGAGCGATTGAATAATTGATTTGCGAGGCTGGTGCCAAAAGTACTGCGAGACGAGCCAAGCAGCATAATTTGAGATGCTGTAGCATTTGAGATGCTACATCCAGAGACATTGATACAAGAACTTGCTTCCACTGCCATGAGTAACATGCACACCCTTCATACTGCCTGCCCCTCTCCCCAAGGCCAGGCTCTGGCTGAGCCCACACGTGTGTTTAGCCGATACTTCCTGAAAAGCACAAGGTTGAATAGCTCTCGAGTAAAAGCCCATCAGTGGAACGCAGGTAATTGGCTTCCAGGTGGATCTCTCTTGCCTAGGTGTAAAAATTTGGCATCTAAAATACCTCCTGTGGCTTGTGGCTGTACCTAGGAAGAGATTTTTTCCCAGTGTAAGTTCCCAGCTGTACGTGCAGGCGGCGGCGTTGCTGTGAGCAGAGCGGTTTGCCGTGGCCAGAGCATGTGTTTGAACTGGGCTGGATGGCAAGAAAAGGGATACTGCAGAGCTTCTGGTTATGATATATTTATTTTTCTTGGGTGATTGATTCATTTAACACTTTCTGTTTAAAAAAAAAAAAAAGGAATAAATCAATAAATAATGGAGTAACTTCACCCCCAGCAGTAGGCATAGCCATTCTCCATCTCCTCTGTAATGCAGCACAGTCTGGTACAGGGAACAGGTAGAAGGGTGGGGAAACGCTTTATTTTTTCACGATGAAAATAAAAAGGCTTAGATTAATAGACAGCAATCATGCATGGGGGAGGGATTAATACAAATTTATTGACTGTATGAAAAAAAAAAAAAAGGCATTGACAGGAAGACTTTGTGTTAATTGTGAAGTCTCAAATAAACACTTTATACCAGGATGTGCGATACTGCTGCTTTCTAAGAGTTTCCCCAGCAGAGCTTTACATTCCTTGCTATTTTTTTCACTCTGCATTTGTGGGTCATCCAGCCCTCAGTGCTGCAGCTTCACCTCCGTGCAGTAAAGGTGTAATTCTCTCGGGCTATCAGAATATCTGGAGCAGATGGGGATTGCTTTGCTGTGCAGCAGGTTAAGAGAAGAGCTCCCTCACCAGGCTGGTGCTGTAGATAATTAATAAATTATCTGGGATGGCAGCAGAGCTCTACAATCACGTCATTTCACTGCTTCTGGCTGCCAGGAGTGTGCTCCTCGGGCAGCAAAAGGTGTCCACAGGCAGCCAGCACCTGTCCCCTCCTGTGTTCCGTACATGCGACCAGGCAGTTTGCCTCAGCTCTGTCTGCAGCCTCCAGCAGCCCCCAGTGTGAGCCCTGATGTGCCCCGAGCCCAAAACCCCAGCCCTGACAGGAGGGCAGTGCTCCAGGGCTGGGGCACCCACGGGTGGATATACCAAATGTATATTCAATAATTGCAATGCTATATACAGAACACCTGTGTGTGTGTATAAAATAGATACCCAGGTATTTTAAAATACATGTCTATACACACACATATAAACAGCCTTTTGTATAGGTAATAATTATATACTTGTATGACATAGCATTTATAATATTCTTAATCATACATGCACACAAAACAATTTTTACAGCTGCCTATAAACACAGACAAGGAGCCCAGTCTGTCCTCTCCCTGCTTCTGCCATGCCTGGGTTCATACGTGTGAGCGACAGTGTGTGGGTAACATACACTTATAAATAAGTTAAATATATAATTATAGTTATGCATACACATGTGCATGCAGATATGTATTTTTATATGCAATATATTCACCTGAAATTTATAAATGTTTATAAATGATGTGTATATAAAGCATGCACATGTGTATATAATATATAATTACATATTTCAGAAAACAAAGTATTAAAATTTCTCTATACATACACAAGTGTGTGGAATACATTTAGCTTATATATTTGTAAACTGAGTATGTCTGAGTGCTACATCTACACATGAATGTGTGCACATGAACACCTCATACACATTTTATATATTACACTCTATCCCCTATGCAGTTTATAGTTGTCTGTAAATAGCCAATCATAAAGAAAACAGCAAATATTTGCAAATAGCAAATGTGAACAGCAAATCATAACCTTTCATAAAGCTTATTTCTCTATTCCCAAGACCCAGCTATCCTTTGTGTACGTGTGTGCACCCATAAAGAAGCGTTATAGTGAAAATACATAGAATATGCACTATAACACACACATATACACAAATAATATATTCAATAATACACATTTAACACCAGGGTGAGGCAGATGGTTTTGAGGGTGTCCCACAGCCCCGGGGCTCTGCCAGCACTGGCACCTCCTTGTTTCCATTTGCTGCTTTTTAACCCCACCTCCCTCCCCTGCCCCAGCACCACACGGCCACGGCTCTGACATAATAATAATTTATTGGTTTGAATGACATTTAGTACCACAGTTGTCTTACCAGTGACAGAACGAATGCACACAGCCGATGAGATGCTCTCAGATACACAACCAACCTAAGAAACGCGTCGGACGGGTCCGTGGCTGGGACTGGGCCTCCAGGGCATGCTGCAAATCTCATTTTTGGGTAAAAATCCAGCACCTGGTGTGCAGGTCCCAGCCCGCCCGCCCTGACTGC
>VWZN01018872.1:439016-477812 GCA_013396955.1 Regulus satrapa | reverse complement strand
TCGAAAAATCCCTTCAAGTCATTTTTTTTTTTTTTTTTTTTTTTTTTTTTTTTGCAGGAAAAGAAAAATCAACCAAAAAAAAAATTGAACTAATGGGGGGAAAAGTGCAACCATCAAATCTGGAGAAGGGATGTGCTTGCTGAGAGTGAGCAGGGACAGGCTTTGATGGTGCCCATCAGCAAAACTGCAGGTAAAGCTCAACCCCCCCAGCTCCAAACTGGGATCCCCACATGGGGCAGAGCCCCTCAGGGAGGACCCAGAGAGCTGAACACAGGCCTGGCCCCCAAAGCCCTGCTCCCCCAGCATCACCTCACGGGTTGGTGTCTCCCTTGCAGCCCCCTCCTCACTGACCTTCGTTAAGGTAACGATGCTGATGATGCCCATTTCCTCTATTCCTAAACGCAGTTTGACCCTCTCCAGGTACAGCATCACCACCAGGCCCCAGGGGCATCATTTCTCCTCATTTACCCGGCACCACGGCAGGCTCAGCTGTTCTGCACAGCACCATTCCGTGTCTTTCCAGGCTGCTCCCATCCCACAGGGATGGCACCCCTTGGGGACTCGCAGCCCCCCTGGAAAGGGCTAGCAGCCATCTAGAAGTGCAGGGATGCTCAGCTCCAGCACCCAGGGGCCTGAGCATGGGGAAAAGTCCCATCTGCCCCTGGGATGTGCCACCAACAGTCTCTGCCGTCCTGGTGAAGCTGGCTGGGATGCCCCTTCCAGAGGGTGGGGTTGGTGGGAGCACCTTTCCCATCCCACAGAGCAGCCACAGAGCTGAATTTCAAGTTGGATCAGGATCTTCTCCGACGTTTCACTGCCGTCCTTCAGACATGATCAAGTGAATGATGAGGGGAAAGGGAAGTATTATTATTGTTATTATTATTACTGTTATTATTAATTATTTTTAACATTTCAAATAAAACCACGTTGTGTTGTAAACAGAAGCTCACTCCTCGGGTCTGCCCAGCCAGTCCCAGCTAAGGTTTATGTTTGAAATGGGCTTCCACTGAAAGGAAAAAACAGAGAAAACAAAGTCAGAGCAGGACAAGCACTGGCAGGTGGTAACAGCCTGGCACAAGCCCACCCTGACAGAGCTCCTTGCTGATGCTGAGGCTTCAATTACCCCCACAACCATACAACTGATCCTTACAGCAGCGTGGACATCACACCAGAGGCAATGAAGAGGGAAGGATACCATCCTCCTTCTTCCAGGGTGAGCCCCTCTCTGGTCAAACAGCCTCTGCATCCCCCTGGGCAGCGAGGAGCTCACAGAACAGTTCTGCCTCAACAGGAGAGGAGGGAGCTATGTCCTGCATCCCCAAAACCCTGGCAGCCATCCCACCCTCCAGCCCACAGGGGGCCAAGCTGGCACCCAGCCCTCCCCAGGAAAGGTACCTGCGTATTCCTGAGGCAGCATCGGCCGGCTTATGACCTTCTGGAAGGTGGTGATCCACTCCAGCTGGTCGTCCTCTGTCTCGCAGGCAAAGAGGAATTTCCGATCCGGGGTGACGATGGTGATCCCGTGCTGCCAGTGGTTCCCCTGCGTGGATGGTGGGAGCCCTTCCAGCACCTTGTAGCTGTTTTCCTTGCTCCCAATAAAAACCTCCCCTCTAGCAAAGGCATCCTAGGAGACAGCAGAGCAGTCAGGCAGGGATGAGAGTGAAGGGAGCTCTGCACCCTGGGCAGCCAGGACAGCTTGTCCTGCAGCAGCCACAAGCCCATCAACCAAACCTCAACAGCACCAGCCATCCCCACAGCCCTGCTCCTCACCCAGGGGTACCACAACACAGCACCAACACCAGGGAGCCAAGACCCAGCTGCAGAATAGCTGGTGGACAGGGCTTTAAAAGGGGTTTTGGTATTTATGCACAGGGTTGCTGCACACTGGACACCAAGCAGTGACAGCATTGTGCCCTCTTGGCTCTCCCGCTGGTCTGCACTTCACTGCAGATCATTACTGTAATTATTACTGCTATTACTCTTAGTAGTAGTAGTAGGAGTAGCAGTAGTACTGCAGATAATTCCCAACAGGCAGCCCAGGCACCTTCATCTTACCAGGGGATCTTTGAAATACATGAGCCGTCGGTCATCCATGGTGAACCATCGCTTCTTGAATCCCTCTGTTTGCTGAAGAGTCAAAAAAGGCCAGATCACACAGTGACACAGCACAGCACGCATGACCCAGGAGTCTCAAAGCACTCAGAGGAGCCTGGTGGGCTGGGGGAGCTGGGAGCAGATGGCTTCTGGGACATCACAAGCCACCACAGCCAGGCTCTGGGCCAGCTGTACCAGCAAGAGGCATTGGGTTTGTGATGTAGATTTGGAATTTTTTAGTGTTTGCTCCCAGGTGAGGAAAGTGCATTAAACACATTCACAGAGTTACAGCTTTGCTTCTCTGGCACGGGTTGGTTTGTCCCACCAGCACCCCCTTCTTGGGGCCATACAGAGCAAGACTCACATTTGGAGGGACTGAGAAATGCTCCAGATCCTACCTTTGGCCCTGTTTTCTCCATGTATCCTTCCTTCAGGTAGTTTCTAGAAAGCTTTGGCACCAGCTGGAGCAGCCGAAGAGGACAGAAAAGAGCAGTGTCAGATGGAGGGGACTGGGGGCCACTGGAAGGAAAACCCACCCCGAGCTGGCCCCAGCTCTGAGCCCACCCACAGCTCTGCCTGAGAGCTCCAGCCCTGCTCCTCCACAGTGCTGGGGGTACAACCAAGGAACACCTTGGAGCAGCTCCCCAGCACAGCCCCCAGGAGAATCTCCCAACCTCCTCAGGGTGCAGGGCAGCCAGGGGCAGGGCCACCCTGCAGAACCACAACTGCACTCCTCCCAGGACATTGGTAGAAGGCAGGAAATGCAATTAAACTTCAAAATCTACAGCCAAGGAAGTGGCAGGGAGTAATCAAGAAGCGCCACCATAGTGGTGTTACACCCCAAGAGCAGCAGGCAGCCCTGGCTGACAGCACGTCAGAGCAGCCTCTGGAATTGCATTAGCCTGGGTAACGCAATTAGCAGCTCCAGCACCCGGAAAACACAGGCATTTATGAGCCAGGCTGCACAGACCTGCAGAGAATAACTCAGGAGGGCATTGACATCCCTCTGCCCTCACCTTTCCTGCCTTCCAGCCTTTGTTTTGGCTTTTGTTGTTACAGCAACACCCTCTGAGCCAGCTGCTCAGGGCTCTGCAGGAGTGGCAGTGCTGGAGTTCCTCCCACAGGCCCTGGGTGTGCACGGGCTCCAGGGCTGGATGCTGGGAGCAGGTGCTCAGCATCCCACCACAACCATTCCAGCCCGGTAATTGCAGAATGCTCCGAAGGATGGAGCACTCCCCAAGCCTTCCAGCTTGTTAACAGGATGCTATAAATGAGTGAGATGGGGGGGAAAAAACCCAAAAAACCCCACCCACCCAATGCTGCAGGAACACTCACATCAGCGTCACTGGCTCCAGGGAATGCCACTTGTAAGTAATGGAAACGTGCTGCCCGGATGGCGTTGAACCAATCCACTATTTCCTAATAATGAGGAAGAAAAGCAGAGTGAGGAATGCAGCCTGCACACAAAACAACCTGATCCCGCTGTGCTTCGTCTCTCCCGTCACTCTGGCCCCAGTGACAGAGCACAATGTAGCAGCAATCCTGAAAAACACAGAATTGCAGCAAAAAGGTGAAGGATGTGGAACATTCAGCTGCTGTTCCAGGCTGCCAGACGAGCACAGAGCTCTGCAGCTTCCAGTGAGCACGGAGGAGCTTTCTGCAGAGGGGAGGGTTTAAACACCTCTGATCTGGCAAAACCAGCCCCAAAAGAACATTTGAAATATTGAGCTGACCCTACAGACACGGCTGGGCTGGAGCTGGTGCAACCTGCCCACCCACCCCTGTCCCCCAGTCCCTCCAGAGGACACCTGAGCAGCACATGGATCCAACCCAAATTCCAGCAACACACTTCCATGTTTGGCTAAAGGAAGGGCTAAACATCTCTTTATCTTTGTATCCCAGGCTATCAGCGGTGTCTGAGTCCTTTAGGGACAGCCACAGTAATACTGAAGTCCAAGAAGCTCTGGCACCTCTCCCTTTCCTTGGCAAAAATCTCTCTCCATTGTTTTCCTCCCACAAAATAATTGTTTTACAATTTCCTTGGTTTTAAACCCATGTATTCATTTGTCTCTGGTAAGATCCAAGAGCTTGTGCTGTATGTCTCTGAAGGTTTTGCTGAGAAAATCCACATTAATTTTAAGTGCTCCACACAGGGAGCACTCAAACGCTGCCTTGTGGTCTGAGCCTGTGGGACCAGGAGAGGGATGTTGGAGACTGAGAGCTGCCCTGCCTGGGATGCTGAGCACAGGGAGGGGGTGCTGAGCTGTCCTGCTGTCATTAATGCATGTGAAGCTTCACGCATCAGACCAGGGATGTGTTCAATGAGCCAGACCTAATCCTCAAACAAACACTGCCAACCCTCTCAGGTGAGGTCGCTGTAGTGTAGGAAAGACCATATCAAAGGAGAAGTTGGCCTTCTCTAGGAGTTAAATGTTTTTATGCTTTAGAAATTATCTGTAAGTAAAGGAGGAAAGGCTCACATGAAATTCTGAAATCTCAGTTTTAAGGATGTGAATTGGGGGTATCTCAAAAATGGCCTAATGTGGCAAATAGCCATTCCCGAAAATTAAAAACCTTTGCTTTGGTTTGTTAAGGTACTTAAAGTTGAAAGGAAAAAAATCCTCAAAATAAAATAGGACACACAAACAATGTTTTGGAAAACTCTGACCTTATTGTCTGAGATTTTACTCACTTATTACTTGCTTTCCTACGCTAAGCAAATAAGGACACCCCAGACAGCACCACAAAGAGGAGCAGCGAGAGGAATTCACTCCTGAAGTTAATGATGACCAAACCAGGCTGTAATATTAAAATTTGGATATCTTATACAGCCACCAATTGGGTGGTTATATACATATTTATTAATTTATTTACCTGTGGGTCTTCTCTGTGATCATGATGGGAGGTAGGGTTTCACCCTGCAGAAAAGCAGAAGCTGAAACCCTCACTGACTTCCAGCAGTAAATTGCTTTCTGGAATATTAATAATCCATTGCCACAAAAGAGGACTGACCAAATTCTTCCCTGTGAGGGTGCTAAGGCCCTGGCACAGGTTGCCCAGAGCAGCTGTGGCTGTCCCTGGATCCCTGGAAGTGTCCAAGGCCAGGGTGGATGGGGCTTGGAACAACCAGGGATAGGGGAAGGTGTCCCTGCCATGGCAGGGGTAGAATGAGATGACTTTAAGGTCCTTTCCAACCCAAACCATTCTGTGATTCTATGAAATGTGACAAGGAGCCTAAATGAGGCTCCACCACTTCAGATCAGGGAGAGGCCGCACCTCTGGGGCCCAGGAGGACAGGCTGGGGCTGCTGGGGGAGAACAAAAGGGAGCAAGGGGCAGCAGGAGACCACAGGAGAGTCCCAGGGCAGCCTCCAGTCCCAAAGGGCAGGAGTTTACTCCAGGGGCTTCATCTTCCTGCAGCCCTTGTGAAGCCAAGACAAATTCATGGAAGTTGAAAGAAGCTCAGCTGAGCCATTATCAGATCTCAGCAGAGCACACCCTGTCCCTGCGTGGGACTGGTGAGAGCCCTTCCAGCAGCCACCCCAGCAGCTGAAAGCAAACCCCACAGCCAGCACAGCCCTGGCTGCACTCCTCAGCTTGGCTAAGCAAACCACCAAAGCCCAGCAAGCCACACACACTGGCCCAACAGTGAGATGCTACTGCCCACAAAAGAGCTGCTGCTTATTACTGTGATTTACGCTGCAGCAGGGAGGTACCAGAGAGCAGCTCAGTGACACTGGGCTAAAGAAGCACCTGCTGACAAGCACTTGGCGTGGAGGGGAAGTTTGGGAGCAGCTCTACTGGAACAGCTCCCTGGGACCCACAAATGACCACCCCAGACCCATGGGCCCTCTCCTTCCCACCTCCCTTCAGAGACATCTGAGCAAGGGGATGTATTTCAATACAAACACCGATATCTGCATTTGATGAAGTATGAGACAGGCAGAACCACAACAGTTCCCTGCTTTTCCCATGTTCCAGTTTGCTCCCCTTTTGCAAGTCTTTGGACTGAGTCCCCTCATCTTCCAACGCTCCATCCACCCTGGGTCCTTCTCTGGGTACCGAGGAACCTGCCTTGAAAAATGCTCTGCTCCAAGCTGCAAGAAATTTCCAGTTCCTCCCATTTGCATCTGTTTACTTAGAACACAGCTGGCCACCCTTTGTGCTTGGAAGAACACGACAAACACTGTCCAAGCTGGCTGTGCATCTTGCAGCCCTTCCACCCTCGCAGTGACTGCAGCTCGGGCAGAGCTCGGTGTGCCACAGGCTGGCTCTGAGCAGCACCAGCCCCCCCAGCAGCACAACCCAAACCTTCTCGGCACCTCCACAGCCTCACCTTGCCATCTTCGTGATAGACAAAGATGTTCCTTGTGCTATTGTCCTTCAAGTAAGTGATCTGCAGCCCGTGGGGGTTCCCGATTTTCGCAGGCTGGAAAGTTGCATTTAGGTGTTCGATCTTCATAATTGCTTTGGGTTCTTTTGCCTGGAAAACACAGCTGGCTTTCAAACCAGAAAGCAGTTCACTTGGTCAGAAAAAAGGGCCTGTTTGAGGCCATTAGCTAAAAACACCTGAACCCCAGCCCACAGACCTACTGAGACTCTGCTCGGGTCAGTGCGTGCTTCCTGCCAGCCTGGAAAAATGCTCTGTTCTGCAAAACTCAGCAGAAATTCAGAAAAAGGCAGACTGCTAGCTAACAGGCCAGGATGTTTTGTGACTCTCCAGCACCTACAGATAGTTCATCCTTGTCCCAAAAGATGGAGGCTTATCCCCTTTGCCAACAACAGACCCGGGTGCTTGGCTGGGAAGCACCATATCCACATCCCATGTGTCCCATCCTCTCACACGAGCCACTGGCTGCTGACTCTGCTCCTCCCCTTGCCTTCTGAGCTGGGAACTTTCTTTTCAGAGGGTCAAATATAATCCTTACAGCCCCTCTCTAGGGTGGGTTAGCCCAAGAGGAGCCTGGGTCAGGCCACTCCAGGCACCAGCCCTCCTGCACCCTCCGTGGCAGCACCGTAGTGCTCTTCATCTTCCTACAGAGTGTCTCTTGACCACCCCTCCAGGGCTGCACTGAGAAGGGAAAAACACATCCCATCACCAAGACCAGCCCCTTGGTGACCCCAGTTTTGGAGCAGGGCCAGGGGCCAAGTGTGGGGTGGTGCCATGGCCCAGCACCGTGCAGATGTCCTGAGCTGGCAGAGGTGCTTTGGGAACTTGGGGACTTGCTGTGGACACATGGCCCTGGTGGGTGACCATGGTGAGGAAATCCCAGTGGAGAGGATGCCAGGACAGCACCATTCCCATCACAGCTGAAGTCAACAATGAGGCAAAGCAGCTTTAAACTCTCAGAGCAGTCAAGAGTGGCTGAAAGGAACTCCTGGGACTTTCAACTTCTCCCTTGGCAAGGACTGGCTCTCTCTCCTCCATGAGATGCAACTGCACCATAACAAACCAAGCCAAAGGGGAAGATGGTGCTGCCAAAGCCAGCACCTCAGCAGGAGGAATGAGGATGGATGTTCCATCCTTCGGCTCATCACGACACCACGACTGCACCAACAGCTGGGAAAACCTGGCTGGTGGCTCAGCCTGGGCTGCTCTCAGCTGTGATGGTTAGGGGAGACTCAAAGGTCAGAAAAAACACCCTGGCTTTCTCCAGTGCATGGTGCTGAACAGTGGAGTGTCCATCCATTCATCACAAATGTGATTTTCATGGTAATTGCTCCATTCCTCACAATAATGAAATATGCTCTGGGGAAAAAGGAAAATATTTCCACACTACTTGACACTGGAGCAGAAAACCAGGAAGCTTTCCCTCTGGGTTGCATGCCATGCCATGCCAAGGAGGATTCAGACCCCAGTGACCACTGCAAGGTGGTGACACCTTCATCACAAGGTAGTCATCAATAAGAAACCCACTTTAGTAGGATGATGCAGAGCCAGAGCTGAGAAAAACTCCCTTGCTGGTGGTTTGAGAAAAGCCCTATGGACCTTCAAGGGCCACAGAGCAGGAATGTGTGAACGGGCCTGTGGGGGCACCTCCCAATGACTGTGGTGGAGGAGCAAGAGCAAACCCCACTAAAGGGAGGGTGGGCTGAGCCTGGTGCTCCTGGAGCAAGTGGGGACTCGGTGCTTATGGAAATTGCATCAATAAACTGGTGCCCTGGGAATTACGTGTTCCAGGATGCTCGCACAGCTGTGATCCCATCTGCATGCAGCAACCCCAGGTACTCACATCGTTTTTGTTGAAGTACTTCAGAGCACCTTCCCTCTCCGATAACACGAATTTTCGGCTTAAGAATTGCCCATTGTCACGTCCTCTCTTCCACAGAAATCCTTCTCTGTACCCTGCAGCAGAAAGGAATGACTGAGAACCAGGGATAAAGTGCTGTATTTTAAAAGAGTTGGGATAAAGAAAAGAACTAAGACTCCAGAACTAAGCAAACCAGGTGTGTGGCTGTTCTGCTGAGGACATGAACGAAACGGGGCCTTCTCCTTCAGACCTACCCCTCTCACTCTGCTCTCATTGCTCTCCTGTGCTTCAGACGCCTCCACTCTGGCACCCAAGGAGCGACTGCTGCAGGGCCCCCCTCGTGCACAAGCCCAGCTGAGCCCTGGGGGGAGCCAGCACAGGCAGAGGGTGCCCCCCTGTCCCCCTGCATTCCCACAAACCCACCCCGTCCCTGCACACAGATGCAGACGGGATGTTCCAAGCCCTCCGTTATCCCACAGCCAGCACTGTCACCTAATGACAGCACTGTCCACCTAATCCTTCCACCCCTGAGCCCTCTCCATCCCTCCAGGGAAGGGGAAGGGCTCCAGCCCACCACAGCATCACTGCCCGTGTGCACCAGTCCAGTACCCCAGGGGACCAACACTGCACACAGCAGGGGAATGACAAGGCTGAATTTTTTTCTCTGGCCCAGCCAGCTTGGGAGAATCTTCCCCAAAGCCAGGAACAGACCCAGCTCATTTAATCTATCAATTCAACCCTTTCTCACTATGGGCTGGCTAGGAACTTTCCAAGCAAAAAGCCCCTTTGGAGGGCACTGGCAGTGTCAGAAAGAGAAGAAGCCACAGGAAGCAGGATTACCCCAAAACTGAGCAAGGAGAAGCAGCCAAGGAAGCTACCAGAGCCCAGCCAAGGGCAGCTGCATCCAACAGCAGAGCAGGAACAGCCCAGGCTGCTGTGCTTGTGTCCCCAGCAGGGCAGAATTGCTGGGGAACCACAGCTCTGGCTGACACAGAGGCAGGTGCTGCTCCCTGCCAGGCTGCCAGCAAACCCCTCTGTACCCCGTGGCAGGCTGCACACGACAGAGCTGCACAGGAATAACATCTCTGTGGCAGGAGACAGGCAGGCAGGAGGTGATGCCCAGCTGACACATCTCTAACATGGCAGAGGCACTGCCAGGGCTCTGGCAGGGCTGACTGCTCCCCTGAATGGCAACACAAGGAGCAGGCAGCTCCTCCTCAGAGTGTGCCCTTTGGGAACAAGGACAAGTGGCTTCTGCTCCTGAAAGGTGCTGGGGCTTAGTGCCAAGCCAGTCGGAGCAGCAGGAGAGCCCTTCAGAAGCTCTTGCTATTCATTGCACTGAACAGCAGAGAGGGTTCCAGAGCCTCTCTGTGCCTGGCATTTGAGGAACACTGGCAGCTCATAAGGGGCTGGAGAGACCTGGCTTGGAGGAAAGGACATCAAACAACAGGACAGTGATACCTCCAGATACAAACCTGGCGTGATGCAGGAGGAAAGGCCATCTTTTCCTTCAGGAATTCCCACCTGGGCTTTGTGTGGCTCAGCAGAGCACACAGAGCTTGTGGTGGCCCCACATTGGAGCAGCTCTAGCCTGTGGGTCCCATCCATGCATTCATCCATTCCAAACACAGGGCTGGTGGAGGATGTTGCAGGCACTCCTGGTTACACTCCCTCCCCTCCCCACAACACCATTTTTTGGTGATTATTCTGAGCACTTAAGGATGAAGAAGAAAATTACTCTGCGTCTCCCCAAAGACGATCTCAAATCATTGTTAACCCTGGCAGATGGCACCATCATGGCTGTATATGAAGAGAGGGAAGCCCAGAGAGGTTTGCTGAGCTGCCCAGGAAAAGGCTGCAAGCCAGGGTCAAAGTCAGCCTGGAAACCCAGTTTTTCCTGCCCTCTTACATTGGACATTTCATCATTTTGATGTTCTCTTTCCAACTTGTTATGCCAAAACACAGGATCCAAATTCCACTTCAAGGAAGAATGAAATAAACCCAACACAGCCAAGTGTTGCCCCATTCTGTGCCTCACATGTTGGCTCTCCCCAGGCCAATTGCTTCAGCAAAAGAGCTCCTGGCTGCTCTGACAGAGCCAGCTGCTGATTTCAGTGTACTTCGGGACAGATATTTGCTTGCTTCTTTTATTTTTCTTTTTTCTTCCCTTCAGGGCTGCATCCTCAGGAGCTGCTCCTCTGCTCTGCCCAAACCTGAACCCCTGTCAACACCCATCAGTGCAAACCACTGTGAACAGCACTTGAACCCAACATGAACCCACACAGGTTCCCCGGGCAAACTGTGTGTCAGCAAGAAGTGTCCTCAAAGCCCGGATCTAAAGGGCTGTGAAAACAGCCAGAGAAGGTGCTGAGCAACAAAACTGCAGGAGGCTGAACAGGGAACAGACCTCACACTGGAGGGCACGGAGACAGAAAAGAAACTCTCTCTTCCTTGTCCCATGTGCTGCACTATCTTAGCAGCAGCTTTGTGTTTAGAGGCAGCTGGTGACATTTGGGCCTTTAGGGGGTCAGACCCTGGCACAGGGTGCCCAGGGAAGCTGTGGCTGCTCCCTGGGAAGGGTCTAAGGCTGGGAAGGGCATAGAGCAACCTGAGATAGGGAAAGGTGTCCCTGCCTGTGGCAGGGTGAAATGGGGTGACCTCTAAGGTCCCTTCCAACCCGAACCATTCTGGGATCCTGAGGGCTGTGAGGGATGGAAGCTGAACGACCTCAAGCCCCACAGCCCCCGCTGACTGCTGCTGTTGGACCACACAGCATCGTGTCACCAACGCTTGCTGCCCCTCCCAAGCACAGAAGGAGGGATGCAAACCCCTGCCCTCCTCCCAGCACCCATCCATGAGTGCAGAGAGCACAGCCTGATAAAGAAACATCCCTCCCACTTTGCCAACGCTGCTGCTGTCTCTGCTGCTGTTTCCTGCCCCTGCCAAGGAGTAGAATCAATCACTTGCTTCTGCAGGCTGCTCTGGCACAAACATGTGACACCTGCAGAAGCCTCACCAGGCAGTTGTGTCCAAGTCCGTCACCTCCAAGGTAAAATGAGGAACTGTCACTTCCACACCCACTCCATCCCCACAGCTAAAACCCTGAGGGTAAGGAAAACAGGGTCACCAGGCTGGCTGGCTGAAGAGAAGATGGTGCATGGCCTCATGCCAGCTGAGCTGGGCTGGTGGTGCAGCTCTGCCAGGCACAGAAAACTGGCAGCACCCACTGGGTGCTCCGGTGCGCCCAAGCCTTCCCCTGCCTGAGAGGCTGCAGAGGAAGAAAGGGAGAGGATTTCATATCAAGAACATCTGTTGTAGCCCCCATCTTTCCATCTGACTTCTACCAGCATTTGGTTCGAGTTCCCCATTTTAAAGAAGAGGGATATTGCTACTTCCCCACCTCAGAAAGCTGTTACAGAGCCCAGTTAATGATGGGGATTTTGGTCTCTGAGAATGTGGATTACAGGAAGTACCAAAATTACTTGTTCAGTTTTACCCTTTGTTCTCAGAGAAGAAAAATCCCTCCTGCAAGGAGAACAATCAGATCCACTGGCTCACAAAAAACAACATGCATGGACTTTTCCTTCTGTCATCCTAAGCATTAAAAACTAGGAATTTAAACCACGTCTGAACTTCAGTTTCTTTGGCTCCTTATTTCACAGTTTCAGCTGGAAAGAGGCAACAGAACTGCTTGTTCCCATGATGTTTCTAGGGCTGTGGTAAAACCAGGTCTGCTCCTAGGATTCTAGAAGAAACCTGAGTGTGTCCAACACCGCACAAACACACCACTGGGTGGTTTCCTTCCTTCTTGTCTCACTGCAAGACAAAGTATGGGGGACTAAGAGAGAGAAAAAAAATGTACTTATGTGTATAACCCAAGAGAAGCACATTTTCCTAGAGTTCAGGCAGGGCACCCCCTCCTACAGAAGCCATTTCTCCTTCCTCTCAGCAGCAAAAGTGCTGAGACCCAATTCAGAGCTCTGGAGAAGATCCAAATCCAACTCCCTCACTTTGCTGCTAAAATTGCAGGGTGTGCATCGCCACTCCTCTGTGTGTCAAAGCTGAGCACTCTGCTCCATTAGCACTGAAAGGTGTTAATTGAGGCAGGACAGGGGACAGGCCCTCACTGGACATGAACAGTGCCCACCTGTTCTGAGGCCAAGGAACTGCACAATTACCTGGAGCAGCTGAGTGTGGAATCCCTGGCATCACATCACCTCTGACCCCTTTTAAACATCACTCCTTTTAAACAAAGAGTCTGAGGGACATTCCCCCTGAAATAACCCCCACTCTCCACAGTGAGAGGGTTGGATGGAGAAGGTGGCAGATTCTATATTCTCCTTACAGAGTGGAATTTGAATAGGGTTGCAAAAACAACTGTGCACCTCTTGTTTAGCCATGTCGGTGTAAATGGTTTGGCTGCTCTAAGTTGTAACATTTCTTCCCATAGCACTCAGCCACCATCAAAGCAAGACATTTCAATGACTTCAATTTGCATATTTTAAGAATTTGCATTCCAATAAAAGTCATAAACCAAGGAATGCTCACGGAATGAAAACATCACTCTTTGCCCAGATCCTCCAGATGCAAGCAGGGTCCAGGTCCTCAAATCCTTCAGAGCTTTCATCCTGCTCCCCTGCACAGCACCAACAGATTGCTTTTTTTCCCCCCATTTGTCTGTTTATTTTGCCTGTTTGCAGCTGCACTGAGGAGCTCAGAACCTCCCTGCAATGATTCTACAGCCATCTCTGGGTAATACATTTCCTGCTGGTCCCACACTGAGCAGTGCAGATACAGCCGTGCTGGGGATGTCTCAGCATCCCCACGGCAGGAGGGACCGGGGAGGTTTGATGATGAAATGGGAATCCTTCCCCCGGGAGCTCTCCTGCACTGACCAGCTGAGGAGCCACCAGGAGCTGCTTCTGCCCCTGCACAGTTCAGTTCTTTGGAAATTACAGCCCCAGCAAGCGGCAAAGGATGTGTCAGTGATCCTCCAGCCCCCAGGACACCTGGAGGTCAGTGCTTGGTGCACCCAACGCAAAGTGGGTCCTGGCGAGTCTCAGCTCACAGTCACCGGATGAGAAGGGAATGATCTCCCTTCACCTCCCCAAAGACAACTTTTTCTCCCCATTTAGGATACCACATCCTCTCCACATCTCATCCAGCCAGGATAAGGAGCACAAGAACTCCCAAGTGCAGCACCTTGACACCCACACGGTTTTCTCCAAACTCACACGAGGCGCAAAATTTCCCAGCTCCTAATCAATCAATCCTCTCTTAACGAGCACTTAGCATCCAAATTACCTTTCCTAAAGGCCATTCTGCAGAGAAGGGTTTCCTGTTGTCATCCAGTCTGCCTCTGCCGCCTTCCAGGAGCTCATAAAACAATTATTGTCCCTCTGCATTGTCGCCTGAGCTATGGATGCAAGCAGCTGATGAGATTGATTGCTTCCACAATACCCAATTAACCCACTCACTCTGCAAACGATTGACTTAATCAAAGGCAATTAGCGCTTGAATGGCTAGAGCAGACAGAAAGCCAGGATTTAGTGGATGATTCAGATAACATTGTACAGACATCTCCTTGGCCTTCTAAGGGAAAACATCTTCACTAAAGCTCAGAGCTGGAAGTAGATGAAACCTCAGATCGGTGGTGTGAGATGGCACAGAAAACTCGAGGGAGTAGGAACACACACTTCCCTTTACTGAGAAAAGGGGAACGCGCAATGATTGATGTTCCCTTTTTCCTACTTTTTCTGCTCACAAAGGGCCTGTAGCCCAACCAAGCAGTTGACCAGACACCAATGACCAACAGGGTCCTGAAATGGTAACGCTCTCTTGATAGTCAGATCCCTCTGAGCAAAGTCAACACTTTTACAAAACCACCTTCCACAGCATCCTCTCCCACAATATTTAAAAAAATAAAAACAAAAAACCACCCCAGTGTCCTCAGGGACTGCTTTCCCCTCTAGACAAATCACCCCAAAGTGGCACTGCTGAGACAAGATAAAGCCTCACCACGGGAAGGTCAAGAACAACCCGTGACACCTAAAGCAGAGGACAGAGATCATTTTAGAACATGTGAGAAACAGCTTCAAGGCTGAAGCCAAGCATGGAAAACCAATTCTCCAGATCACTGCAAAAAAGATATTGTCATCTTGCTTCATCTTGATTTTGTAATGGAGAAAGGTGCTCCCCAGCTGTCAGATCAGTGTGGAAGATGGAGCCAAATGCACCATCTCTGTGGAAGGATCATGGGGCTGAGCACATCGAGATCCTGAGGCTGACAGAAAGAAGATGAGGTCTGTCCCACCACCCAGGCATGTGGCATTTAAATGCAAGGTCTGTCCCTGGGTTTTCCAGTCCCACTTAATTGTGAACACACTTGCACTGGTGGCTCACAGCTGAAAATCCAAATTGCTTCTAAGCAAAGCCCCAATAATAAAGCTGAAATCCATTAAGCCTGTGATGTTTGCCACTATTTAAATCTGATTTAAATTGTACATGACACCACTAAGCCGAACAGTCAGAAAACACTCCTGTCGAGTCTGATGTTTCTCCATGTAATCCAGACCCCCCTTCTTTCACCGGGTTGTCAGCTAAAAGGAGCCATAATAAGAGATCACGTACCTAATCCAGCTTCCTAAGCTGTTTTTAACTGGTTTCTTTAATCACATGTTATGATTCCCTGCGGAGCAGCTCTCAGGTGACAAAGACATTAGCACAGTCATTCATACTCCCGGCAGGGATCTCAGATGGGATCACCTCGCCCCTGGTGCCCACTGAGTGCAGCACGAAGAAGACTCCGGTGCCTCTGCAGAGCTTGGGAAGGCACCAGTGGGATAAAAACCGGGAAACCACGGCAGCAAGGGGTGACAGCCACAGGGCAAGCAACTGCAGGGTAAGATGGTGCAAAGGACACTCGTCGGAGAAGAAACTTCTTCTGGTAGAGTGATGTTGATCTCCCAGTGAGCACTCACCTCCTCTGAAAATGCTGCGTGGGAACAAGTACCAGGAGAAAACATCAAATTATACAATTCCCAAGTCTTCAACTGACTGCTGCAGGCATATCAGGTTTGATAAAGAAGACTGCCACGTCCCCCTTTTTATCAGTTTATCTTATAATTGACCATCGATACAGTACAACTTCCGTGGTAACTTAATTATTGAGCAAGTGTTTACATATTAAAGATAAGACCACAGCTGGCTGCTGCAAGCACGATTTGATTGTATCTGCTGGGAGACTTTACAACCCCTTGCTACAGAAAATGTCTTTACTGGAAGCCTCGCATTGCTTACAATTCTTACATTGCTGAGAACTGAATGTGGAATCTAATTTGACTTGGAAATCAAATGCTTCCTCTTCGAGTGGCATCCCTGCAACACCCACCTGGGAGCGGCTGGCTGCTCGGAGGAAAAAAACCCTGTCACAGGTAAATAACCTTCAGGTTTTGATCTTTTGAAGCCAGTCTCTCATAATAAAAGGCAGATGAAAGCTGGGAGGTTCCCAGTGTGATGTTCATCCCATTTGCCAGCACTGAGTGCACTCAGAGCCTGATTTAGCTGGAAAGCCGGGCGAGAAAACGTTTAAGGGCAGGCACGCGGTACTAACTCACAATAACATCCTGCAGCAGCTCGTCCAGGAGCTGAATCCTGAGAGCCAAACCACTCCCAAACCTCTGGGCAAGGATCCTCCTTGGGCAAGACATAAACACTCCAAAACATCCAGGCTACAGCCCCTGTGAGTTGCTGCACAGGACGATGTCCTGCAGCCTTCCCTCCCCGCCATCATCAGCCCTGCCCGGGGATGCTCACACAGAGCTGCTCCTGCCTGGACCTCTGCAAGGCAAGGGAGAGGCCACCTGCAGCCCCCCGTGCAACTGCAAGGGCTCAGGCAGAAAGCAAAGGGCTGAGACACTGAAATGGGGCAAGGAGCCTTGACACGCTCCTCGTGCATTGCAGGGGGATTCACCAACCTACAGCTGCTGAGGCTTCAGCTCAGAACACCTCCAAAGCGCCAGGAACCACCCGAAGGGCTGGATTTTACACAAGCATCCTCAAAACACACCTAGGGGATCAGGCTAAAATAGTGTCTGAGCCTGAAGAGCTTTTGATGGATTTCTTCCCCACACCAATAAATAAAACCTCAGCCTAGGCAGCTGCTCACACAGATCAACACAAGCAAGGATGAGGGGAATTTAAACCCCCAACAGAGCTGTAGAGAAGTCAGCAGAGAAGTCCACCACAGACTGATGGGTTTAGGACTCTGTTCTGGGACATCCTGGAATAAAGCACTCTCCCACACAGGCAGCATTTCCATACAATCACAAATCATGGAAAGCCATTCTCACACACACTCCTCTTTCTCTGCTTTGAAGAGAAATCCAAATGGCTTTCAGCAGATCTGCTGCAGCGCTGCTATTGGCTCCTGAGTATCTTTTATTGAGTGTTCAACGCATTTACACTGAAAATTTCATACAGGAAAGAAGAATTTTTTTAATTTAGGACTCGTTTCTGCCCTGGCTGCTGGTGTTCCAGCTGTCCCAGAAATCAGCTGGTACACGATGCTCTGGCAGCTGTGCTATCAAGGGAGGAGCATTCAGCAGCGCAGCTGCAACCTCCAGGTTGCACAAGGACATTTGCACACCTTGATTTTTCTAGAACTATCACCTCCCACTCCCTGAAGCAGCATAATCCCACTTAATGAACTCCTGGAACTACATAAATCAAGGCTAAACTCTGTCCCAATAAATCATTGACCAAAATTTCCACTGACTTGGCTAGGCTAAAATTTTCTTCCACCCTCTGCAATGCATGAAAGTTTGAAATTCACTCCCTGCTGAGCAGCCTCGTTGTCTTTTAGGTGTTTTGGGGATATGCTGTTTGTTACTGCCATGCCACACACCCGCGTCCCTCAGGGGCTGCCCTGGTTATGAAACTGGAGGTGGCTGCTGTGTCTGCACCTCAACAGCAGCAGCATTTGTAAAACCAGTCCTATTTAGGCAGCTGGGGAGGCACCTCCCTGTCCCATTTCAGGGTAAGCATCCCAGAAATGGGGTGTGGACAACTCCTCTGCTGCAGCCTTCCCTGCTCCACCAGAGGTTTCAAGGTGAAAACTCAGGTGAGTTCAGTATAGGGGGAAAATGCAGGTGGATGTGGGCTAGTGTTGGGAAGAAATAAGCATCAGCAAATGCTCTGGTTCAGAGCAGAGACTTATCTAACTCAGCTACATCTCTGGCAAACTCCAGAAAAAGACAATGACCTCACCCTGGAGAATGTTCTTTATCTGGTGAGAGACAGAAACCGCCCGACCCTGCGCAGGTCTCCAAAGTAAACCGGATCTTTCTCCAGCAGAAATCTAATTAAGCTACCATGAGTTACCATGAAAACAGCCTTGTCCATGCTCTTTGTTATCCTCTTGCTTCCTAGGCACTCCCTTCTCATTAGTGGAAGAAAGATGCCCCAGCTTTTGGTCCTGTGTCATCACTCAGGGAATGTGAATGTGCACAGTGTAAAATCACTGAGAAACACCAGACCTGGAGCACCAAGAGCTACCCTCATAAAGCATAGAAAATACAAAGTGGTGGCTCTCCTGTTCTTTCCTTAAATGTTTATCATCCAAGACATGGAGAACAAAGCCTTGTACATCTCTTCAGCTGTCTCCAATCGGTTTAGGTCCATTTATTGACTGCAAAAACTCAAGGCACGGGAACAGGCAGCCTGAGCAATATCAAAATACACTAATTCAAATTGGTTGACCTCAAACGGGGAAAGCTCAAGGACAGGAGTGAGTCAGGATAATTATAGTTGGGGTGTTTCACACACTAATTGATCTTACAGTCTGCCCTCACCAGCTGGGCTGACTCTCCTGGGAACTACTCAGGGCAACCCCAGGGAGCATCCAGAGCACACCCCAAAACACAGGCAGCACATTCAGCTGCCACGGCCTGGAGGGGCTCAGACCACCTCACCACGAGAAACTGCACCAGTTCAGCAAATTCAACCAACCTGCAACTGACCACAAGTTCGATGCTTTTGATTTGATAAATGCAAATATTTCTGTTGAAGGATGACACAAAATGAAACAACACTTCTTAGGTGTGCTTTTTTAAGATGAAGGTGGGGCAGGGGAAACCCTAACAAAATAATTTGCACAAAATCCTTAGATGGAAAACAAAAAACAAAACAAAAAAAACCAAACCAACAATCCCCATCTATTTAAAATGTCACAGGGCAGCCCTTAGCCCTTCCAGCAAGGCCCACACCCACGCTGCTCTGCCTCCCCTGCACCGAGCATCGCTGCTGCCTCACTTCTTGCACGAGAGCTGCTGCTGCTCCTTGGCTAATTATAGAAGCTTGGATCAGAGCTATGCTGCAGGCAGCTTGACAGAACCAGCTGTTAAAATTACAGCTGGATCCTAAACTAGCTGTGAGCATCCAGCTTTAGCTCGCAGTGGTGCTACCCCCTTCCCAGAGCTGGCTGCCAATGCCTTGCTTGGCCAGCTGCTCCTCCTCCCTTAAGTTCAGACCCACAGGTTCTCACCTGCAATTTTTGGCTGCCTAAAGGCTTTTCTGCTTTAGGGGAGTTGAAGACATCAGAGTATTTCTCTTTGCTAGATGTTTTTCTTCCTACAGCAGCTATCTGTAAGATCCATCACCGCCCCATCACTTTGTCACTGCAATGTTCATGGATTTCCTGGAAAGCATAACAGCAGTCGCTGGCTTCTTGCCATAGCTCAGAGAGACAGAAAAAAAATATGCACCAAATTTAACTCTAAAAGACAAGCTTTTGCATTTGGAGCCCTCTCCTTTGCCTTCTGGTGGTGACTTTGTGCGGATTTGTCTCCTTATGGAGGCTGGGAAGTGGTGCAGCATCTTCCCCCGATTCCCACAGAGCCCCAGGAGGCGGCAGTACTCCTTCAGAGGGGTTTGTACCAAGCCTGAATCAGCACTTCCAAACAGCTCCTGAAAGGCACTGGAAGGCTCCTCCAGCTCCTGGTCATATGATGCTGGTCCTTGGAAATGTCAGCACACGCTGGCACGGGAGCGATGCCACGCGCGGGTCCCTGTCACAGCCCTGCTCCCCCCACACAAGAAGAAACAATAGCACAACAAACCAAGCTCTGATCTCCCCTTGCATCCTCCTCCTCCCGAGTTTAATTTGTTAAACAGCCCTTTGATGTGCCTTGTCTTTACTGCAGCAAAGTCCTGTTTGATGTTTACCCCATTTGTACTGTGCAACGGAGCAAGGCTGGGAGCCCCCCCAGGCTCTCCAGGAGAGCCCTTCCCTCCTCAGCCCTGCCCAAACCCACTGAGGATGCTGCAGTGGAAGCTGTCAGCCTGGCCGGGGGTTAGATCTGCTGCTGGCTTCTTGAGTGGATTTTTTTTTAATGGATCCATTTCCTTCCAAGCCAATTTGGTTCAATATCTGTTCCCTCACTGTGTGAGTTTTTGCTTTGCTCTAGGTGAGGCTGCAGAGAGCAGAAGTGACCTGCAGAGCATCGTCCCCATCCACCTCCCATGGTAGCAGTGTCAGGGCACACCAAGGCAGAAGGATAAGCAGTCATTTGTTTTAAAGCAATGACTGCATTTCCCTCAAACCTCCAAGGAGAGGATGGGGAAAGGTTTCTTGGAGCAAGTCCTGACACAGAGTTGTGTAATGTTAAATGCATAAAGGATTATACTGGGAAGACATGAAAAGGAGACTGAGCATCAGCCGTGGAATCCCATCTGCTTCAGCTGAACAGACTTTTCTGTAGACTTTCCTCCTTCAACCATTTCAATCTTTCTCCAGAGCCTTTCATCTTAAACTCTTCCTCCCTATCAGACAAAAGGTTCTCCCTATCAGACAAAAGGTTTCTGGGGGACAAAAAAAAAAAATAATCAGGCCTTAATTCCCCTTTTTTGTGCCCAAATCCACAGCATAAGTGCCAAGGCATGGATGCCAGACTTCACACACCCCACTGGGGTCAGCTCCTGGGGCTGCCGAGGTCATCCCTGACCCATGCCAGGAGCTGCACAGCTGAGGAGCGAGCAGGGGGGCTCAGAGCCACGAGAGGGGCTTCACCTTCTTGGCAGGGTGTGGGGAGGGGGAGCAGCTCCCCCAGGCTGGCTCCCAGCATGACTCACGTCCCGGCCGGGCTGATGTCAGTGCTGGAGAACAGAAGCCTCTCTGTGGCTCGGCAGCATGAGAAGGAGGTTTCTGTGCCAGGCAAGGTTGCTCTCTGGAGGGATGCTCGTGCTTTAACCCTCTCCTCACAACAGCACATCAGCAACCTTGGTGCTGGGCTGGGAGAACTGCGGGGTTTGCAATTTCCATCAGGTACTCCCACCCCCAGCCCTCTGCTGCCTGCCCTCTGCACAGGGGCTGCTTTTTGGGGCATCTGTACAGCACACAGAGCACTGGATGCAACGAAATGCTCTTGAGCATCCTTGAAATGCTAAAATGTTCCTTTGAAAAGCCAATAGTGGAAACTGCATCCTTTATGGAGGGGGCTAGAGCCCCACTGCCACTTGGCCTGACATCCTGCATCCCCCCTGCCATGCTCCCCACTGCTCCAACACCACAAAGAGAAGCATCAGCAGGACCTGAACAGCACCAAGCTCACAGCAGGCTGCAAAACTCAGCCAAGAAGCCAAATTCCCTGATACCATCCCTGCCTGACTGTAATGTCAAATCACTTCATCCTCTGGGACATTGGGACAAGGCAGAGGTCTGTGCCAAAGAGGTGCAGCATCCCCATGCCCTGGGCTCCTCGTTCAGCCACAAATCCAGCCTGTTCAGAGCTCAGTCCCACCTCCAGCTGCCCTGGGTACAACCACACACGGCCTGGGTGCACCAGTGCCAAGCAGGGGAGCTGCTCCTGGTGCCAGCTGGGAAGAGTGAAAATGCAGCCAGACTTTGGAACCCTGCAGAGACCCTTGGGACCCTCCTTTGTAGACAAGGGCAGCACTGAGTGCAGAGATTTTAACATGGTTTTGCTGAAAATCCAGTGAGAGACAAACCTGGTGCTGTGGTTCAGCCAAATACTGGAATCAGTTGCTGGGAATTCACTGGGAATGGTGATTTAGCAGAAGACACCACTGATGCAATCCCAGCGGGCACAACAAGCACCAACACACACTGCAGGGAACTGGTGCCATGACTTCCTACCACAAAGCACCTCCCCTCCATGCCCAAATCTCTGCTTTGCAAAAGTCAACATGAATTCTTGACAAAATACGAGTCTGTCCTGACTTTTGCTGCTTTTTAACCATGCTGCTATTACTTTTTTTTTTCCATCTCTAGATCTATGAGGAATCTTCTTACAGGGATTGGAAAGAGAGGCTAAGACAGCACATAAAGGCATCCCACAGTGAGGGATGCTCCGCAGATCCTGTGACAGCCGCATCTTCCCCATGCATGCTGCTGCCCTGAATCACAAAAACAAGAGCTTTCCATCAGTGAGGGGCAGAGCAGAAAATTACGGAGCTTCTCTCAAAGCCCTGCTCTAATACTTGAGCCTTTCAAGCATCAGAAGAGAATTTAATCCATTTTACAACTAGCATCAGATAACGGTGACATTAAAAAGCAGTCGGAGCCAAGCAGAAACTTCTTTTTGAGGCTATTAAGTAGAAATAAATTAACTTATTTCTTTATATTGAAAATTCCTCTCTATGGACTAAGATCAAGGCTGGCTAAAGCTTTTGACAGCTGTTTGCCCATCAGCCACATCTGCATTGAGGTTAAATAAGAGATTTACACTCACAGAAACTTCTGACAAACTCAGACCTTTGGATCAAGACGCAGCCAGTATTTTCAGAAGTTCAACTCACAAAAATGTAAGAAGAGCCAATTATAATTAGGCTTTTTCTACATTTCTATATATGGTGTAAATCAGGAGGCAAGTCACTGGCATTACAGGAAACATGCCAGCAAAAAAGCAGAATGAGGGGAAAATAAAGTTTATCTGCATGATACTATTCACTTTACAGACACGTAACACAGTCAGGGCTTTAAAGGCCGTTTATAAATGTGCACTATAAATTATGTGTCACTAAAGCTTTTACTGCAGCATTCAGAGTCCAATGTGACCTGGTGTTTATCCAGTGACATTTCAAACCTCACTGCCCTCCCCAGAAACACCTCCACGGCCAGGGCTCGGGTTTGGGTACACCAACATCGCCAAGAACAAACACCAACATCACCAGTCTGCCCTGCAGAGATTCTGCCACACAGGGATTGGAAACTGCTTTTGTTTAACAGAGCACTCGTGGCCCACTTACAAACCACTCATGGCATGAACTGGTGGATCTGCTCTGGCCTCGGACACCGGCCGGGGCTGCCCCGAGCTGCTGCCCCTCCAACAAAGCGCGGGCAGAGCCATGGCTCCGCTCCCACACCAAAGGCTATTTTTAGCACGAGGAGATGTTGTAAGCTCATAAGAAACTGGGGGAAGGGAGAAAAGGTTTAGGAAAAAACCCCAAAAAACAACTAAAACCAAACCAAAACGATGCTGAAGTATTTCTGTAGCTTGTCAGGTCAGAGAAGGGAGGCACAGCCCTGCCCCGCAGCATGGCCAGGGCACGCGTGCCCTCGCCCCGGCAGGCACAGCACAGAAATGATGGAGGAATGATGGAGGATCATTTCACACACACACCAAGCCCAAACCAGGCAAACGCCACCCACCCCTGAAAGGCAGCGGGATGCTCCTAAATTGCCCAGGGCACCCAGGCAGGTGACCTTGCTCTGCACCACTACACTCTCCTACAGCACACAGTGCCTGGACAAAGCCCAGCGAGATGTTGCTGATAACCCTTGACATGGCTGCTTTCATCTCATGGTTTCCCTTATTGCTTCTGTGAGCTCTGTTTCCTAAGGAACCAAGGCTTCTGTGAGCATTGCTCATCCATCTCTCCCTCTGGCTTCTCAGCATCTTGGATAATTTCAGCCAGATGTGGCTCCCTGTAGTTGCTGAACACTCCTCTCTTTCTTGCTTATAAAGCAATGGGGTAATTCACACACTTTAAAAAATCACCCTTATCCCTGCATTTTGAAGAACCACCATTGTGGTGGGGCACAGCCCTTCCTTCTGTGAGGGGCTGGCATCTCCTGCTCTCCCCTGACCCCCATCCTGCTCTGTGTTTGCACAGTGCTCAGCACAGCATCACCCTGACCACACTCAGACCTTCACCTGGGAAAAGACCAGCAGAGCTGCCTTGGAGTTGGTGGAAACATAAAGAGGAACATCAGCCAAGGATGTGGGCTGCACCAGGGGAAAAAACAACAGTGAACTACATCTTCCTGCTGGTCTGCATGAGAGAAGCTGAGATGGCAGCTGGCTACCATCCTGACCACACACATGAGCTGGCTCAAATCCCTCCCAGTGCTAAAAGCAGCTCCGGATTTAGCTGACAACACCTTAGCAATAGAGTTTGGGTTTAACTCTTTTATTTAAGATGCAGGTCCGCTGTCTTGTCAGCAACTAAAGGATGCTAAAGGAAGGACCTGTGGCACTTCTCCCCACTTGTGAGGAGCTGGTTTCACACAACAGCCGTGTCTGACCCTGATCAAGTCACTCCCACAGGGTTTCTCCCTACCCACGGGGGTGATGCTCTGACCATGGAACAGGTCCAGTGGGATGGAGCAGTGTTCCACATAAAGACTTTCAGACAGCATAAACCAGTGCAAGCAATAGGGGAAAAACCCCCCAAAACTCACCTTTGCCTCTCCTGCACCTCTCATGGGAGCCCAAATCTGGGAACGCTCTGTTGCCACCACCCTCATACCACTACAGGGCCCTGAATAGGGACTTTGCTCTTTCTTTAAACCTTCTCACCAGCAGCACCCTTTTCTCTTCAGGTCCACCCGTCCTTCCCTGCAGCAGGAGAGCTGCAGCCAAGCCCGAGCAGGGCAGAGTTACTGGCACAGACAGGCCTGTGTTTGTGGCTGGGGAAAACACCTCTCTGGAGCAGCACACTTCCTACCACGGCTTCACCCCCAACAGCGTGCAGCATTAAAACCTTGCAGACTGCACAGATGGTGCCCTGCTCCCGGAACCTGCAGGTGCTCTCCCCTCTCACCCTCTCNACCCAGAGTGTCACCACACCTCCTGTCCCCATGCCACCTCCACCCCTGGGCTTTACTGCAGGTGCTGGCAAAGCAAAGGGAGGGGATGGTTCTTGTGAGGCTTCACACCCCCTCCTGCACAAGCATCTCCTTAAAGACCACGAGTGCTCAGGGCTTGGCAAAGGTCACCAGGAGCCCTCCAGATGAATGCTTTACTGCTCTGCTCATTGCTTTGGGCTGTCTGATGTGCAGAAAGCCCCGTGCCCTCTGAGGCTGCCATTAGCACTGCTTTGCTCCCTGGGTGCTGCTCAGCCCTGGAATTTGCTTCTGGGGCTGTGAAAAATCCCACGGCAGAGCTGGTGTCGCTCTGACACCCACAGCTCCTCACTAGGCGGAGGAAATGGGGTAAGAGACAGCAGAGGATCAGGTCTGTCAGTTAAAAATAATTGGATTTTAGCTGCAACGCTGCTCACTGTTTTGTCTGATGAGGCCCAAAATAAACTGCATTACATCACTGCAGGTCACACTGAGCTAATAAGGGTGTCTTCCTCACACTGAGAAAGGACGTTTTTGTGTCCCCTGTGTTTTCTCCAGTGCTTTGCAGTCAGAGCTCCTTCCAACTGTGTGAGTGCAGGGGAAAATTAATTCAAACTGCTGCCCAAATTATGCAAGAGCCTCATGGAATGGAAAGTGCATATTAACAGATTTTACTATTTTAGGGTGTTCTTTTATGTCTCATGATTTATTTTGCCATCATATTTGCAGACAAATAGGAAACAACACATAAGCCAAGTAATCCTCAGGGTGCTGACAGAAGATAGTACAAGCAAACAGGCACCTTGAGAGAAATGCTACCTGAATAAACCACAGCTCACCTGAAGAGTGACAATATGATCCAATCCACAGTGCTACAAATACAGGAATACAGTCCTACAGCCCTGACCATCACTGACTTTGCTAATATACCCAAAATTCTGCCTGTATCTTCCAGCTTCCTCAGCAGCTCCAGTGGAAGCTCACAGGCTGTCTCCGTTTGCAGTAACACCACATTATTTTACTCTGCAACCCAACACAACAGGTCATCCCACCCATCTATGGAGCTACCAGTCAAACAATCCCAGTCCTCCAAATCCTGCCCCAAAGGACAGGGTTTAAACCTTCACCTGGTGCAAATCTGGATTCCTCCAACACTTTCATGGAACCGATGACAATTTTTATCAGCTGAGGAGTCCCAGCTTCCCAAGACCCATGAATGAAAGCCGTGAAGTCAAAGTTCAAAGAGTTAACAACTCCCTTTTGCTCTCTCTTGGCCACGATCCCATTCTCTCATCTGTAGCCTGAGACGCATCAGAGCAGCTGCACCTTGACCAGGTTATATCATCACAGTGCTCCAGCCCTGCAGATATTATTCCCTTTTGCTTCCTCCACCTCTCCCCTGGCTAAAATAAATCCCTTTGATTAAGAGAAACCAAGAGCACCAAGTGAACTAACTTTCAGGAGGTCCTCTGGGAAGCATTGCCATAACTGCCATCAACAGCAGTAGAAAACAACCGAGCCCTTTAAAACTGATCAAAGCACTTTTACAATTTATCAAACCTTGCAATTGCTTTGAGATACAGACCCAGACTTTGATGGCAATTACAACTGTCCCCTGTTTCTGGGAGAATTCAGCACCCATGCCCCATTAAACTCCGTTAGGAGGGACAATTAGCTGGAGACCGACAGTAATTTTGCCAGTTCATTTACCAGAAGGCATAAAGTCAACGTGAAACACGTTAATGTGAGAGCCTCAAGACTGGTATCATTCTGTGCTGTTGTACAAGAAATGTACTGCTCGAGAAAGGGATGTGGCCATGGTGTTAATTAGGACTGCTGGGGTGTAAATGATGTTTTGTTTCATGAAGTCTGGCTAGGGCAAACAAATTACTTAGCTCATGCTACAGCTGAATGAAGAGCTCAAACGTATAAGAGGGAGTCTCTGAGAATCGATAGTGGATCACCGAAACATTTAATCACAGTTTTACTGATCTCTCTGCACCACCTGAACTCAGACTGACTCCTCATTCTCAAATCAATGGTGCTGAAATACTCATTAACAACAGAGCCATCAGTCTGAAACACTAACAGGGGGCAGAGGAGCTGAAAGCTGGCAACAGCACCGGGGCTTGTGCTCCAAGGCTTCCATGGGGAGCAAGGAACTCCAAATCTCCCTGGCAGGAGCTTCCACTGTGGTCTCCCACCGAGGGTAAGTGGCTGTGATTGCAACAGCACCTCCCCAAGAGGGGCTATCTCATCGAGGGGCTGAACATAGACCCCTGGATCCACAGCCACGGCTCCTGCCAGGCCCAGGAGCTGGTTTCAGTGCTCAGCACTGCCCACACTGGGGATTTCTGCCCATGGGAAATGTCTTTGTGTCCCTGGTCCTGCTACCTGCCAGCACTCTGTATCTCGTGAGGCAGATGTTTCCCAGCAGTCTGGGAGATAAGCAAGACCCTCTGGGGCCACACTGCCTCTCACTTATCCCCCTCCCCAGCAGCTGAAGTTTGCTGTGTCCTCCTGCCAGACTTCCCTGCTGAACTCTCTCAGCCCTGACCTGTACAGCTGACACTCCTGTCCTGAGGCTCATTTCTCCTACGCCTGGCAGTTCAGCTGTGATAGCTTCTGCTTGGCATCTATAGGCTCCAGACAGTCTCTCCCCAAAGGATATTCTCAAAGACACTGAATTTCGGGCCAGGGTTTCATCAGGCTGCCTGGAAAAGGATGTTGCTCAAAACTATTCCAATATAGCATTTTCTTATTTTTTTATGCAATTATTGAACAAATATCAGAATGCAAAATAGCCCCTGGGATTGGGAAATGGAATTAAATCTCCCAGCAAACATGAGAAAATGGATACTGACATTTCTATTAGCAACAAAATGTTTCATGCTTAGAAACTGGTAACCTGACACTGCTCCAGGGAATTCAGGAGAGAGGAAAAACGGTATGAGACAGCATTAGGAAGAAACAGAGATATAGGTGCACTCCAGTGAGACAAAACTGCATGTGGGCTGGGCAGGAGGGCGCCCTGGTGTCGGTGCCACCTCGGTTTGTTCACAGACAGTCCAGGTCAACAGTGGAAAAAAGCACCAGCCCAGCCCCTCAGTGATGCCCAGCTGTGCTGAGCCTGGCAGGAGCGGGCACAGGAGGGCCAGCACCACCAACAGCACAGTGAGAAAACAGCCCCAGCCACTGGGATGGAACAAGAACTGTCCAACACACTCGGGAACATTCCTGCTGGGGACACGGGCTGCTGATGGCCCTGGCAGTGCTGAGCTCCAGGATCTCAAGGGTTTTTCACAGCCTGAATGATCGTGTGACGTTCAGCGTGCTGCTTTCCTGCAGGTCACAGGGTTCCTCTTCTCAGGACACACACCCAGGAAACAGCCAACTCCCCAACAGCCTAACAGCCTGAGAGATGAAAACTGCAGGACAGGCTGGAAGAAGGAGCACTTCTTGGCTCAGGGTGAAGCACATCACACCTGGGGGCTGTGAAGGTGCAGCAGAAGGGGAAAGCTGGCCCTGGGAGTTTGGTGTGTGCATTCCCAGCTTTGTTTTGTTGTCACATCAACCTGGTCCCCTAAGAAGGGGCCACCTGGCCAAAGCTCCCCTTGGAATTTCCTGCCCAGAAGAATCAACAAATGACATCTCAGTTGCACAGGCCATTTGCACGGCTTCTAAGCTGGATTTTGGAGATAGTGCCATTCTCAAAGACATTTCACAACTAAAATCACTTATACACCCTCACATGATGCCCACCAGCCTACTTCTCTTCCCCTCCTCCTCCCCAGAGCACTGCTCACTGAAAATGGCTCACTCTCTTCTCTGCCATTCTGTATTTAATGGCTTTTGAACTTCAAAGAGAGGTGAGAAAACCCTAACACTTCAGCATGCAGTTAAATATTATGCAGCCACATTACTGAAGAACACCTACAAAATAAGTTGCTAAAATAAACTCCCCTTTGAATTCTTCTTATAATATCTTTCAGAGAGCTCAGAACATGCTGCCCTTCTTCCCACACAGCACTGAAGCACCTACTTCACTTTAACCAGGTACACACTCTTCTTGGAATCGAATGGACTCATCATGTGCTTAAAATTATGCATTTTCCTCAAGTACTTGGTTGAATCCCAGCTTTTATATCCAGAAGTTGCACAGCAGAAATTGGAAACATTATTCTTGGGTGGCTATTATACACACACTGACAGATACATTCCAAAATTATCTAAAAAATCAAGCTATTTATTGTTAATAGAACACGTCCGACTCCAGCAGACAGCTTTGTAAAAAATCTAAAATAAAAGTGTGCCTAACGTACTCTCTATGAATATGGATACTCCCCCCACACTGTGTGCCTCGTGTACACAATACAGCAGAGATGAAATGCTCAAAACATAAATTGAGAATATATGAGATCAGAATTTAATTGTGGTTTTCGTAACAGCAAACTGCTGGAGCTACCTGCATATTATTAGTCTTGAAAAGCATCATGAAAATAATATTTTAACCTTTAATCTGTAACATGGTCTTTGCTAATAAAATTATCCCTGAGTCATCCAAGCACATAGCTGGTGTCAACTACTTAATATGCAGAATAAATCGAATGCCACTTACATATAGCAAAGAAATACTCAGCTAATTTCATGCACTTTCATGCTGGTGCAGCCACACCACAAACACAGTCCAGCTCTGTCTCCTCTTCAAATCCTGCCCTTCTGTAACAAAATCACCCAAGCCAGTGCTCTACCATCCCAGCCCCTGGCAAGAGCACTGAAAGGGGCCTGCAGAAACATTACTGAAAGGAGCTCTGCTGAAATGGGCTCTGCAATGAGCTCAGTCACACGAGCTGCCGTGCTTCAGGGACACCAGCCTCCACTGCTGGCACCTGAAGCTTTGTGCAAGGACAGTGACAGATCCTTGGGACAGTGGGGGACACAGCCAGCACCACCCAAACCAGGCTAACGGAGCTGCTTCACCTCTCTGAAGCAAAAGCCACCTGGAGGACACAAAGATCCTTTATCTCCACTTCAATCCAGCTTCACAGCTCCTGCTCCCAGAAACAAACCCTGACTTGCTCCTGGTGAACAGCCCGTGGAAGTCAACAGAGAGACTCTTGATAACTGATTTGTTTCCATCAGAATTCCCAATCTTCCAAATCAAATACAGGGAATGCCAGAAGGGATCTTGTGCAAAAGACCACAGTTACTTCTCCTACTTAATGACGTGCAATAATCAACATAATGAACATATAAACAGAGAGAAAGAAAATGGAAGGTGCTGGACATCAAAAAACTTATCTGCCAGAAGGGTCTTTCACTACCTGCAGAATAAGGCTCCTGCTTCTCACTGTGGATGAACTCTTTTCGTTCGTATTTGGCTCTGATCCACTGTTCCCGCAGTAGTCTGGAAAAAAAAATACAGAGAAAAGGAAACATGGTCCAAGATACACTGAGAAAGAAGCCAGAACCATTAATTCTTCAATGAAAGCACAAGTGTGATTTAGAATTCTTCCAAAAATTGCATTGTACAGTCTGGAGTCAAGGGTTTCTTCTGCATACTGTTGGACAACAATAAATCATTCCTTGTACATAAAATTTTATTAGAAACTTATTTTTTTTTAAATTGCGCAGCTTTAGCAGAACAGCCTGTCCCCACCCATCCAATCAGCCTCTAAAATTTTCCCTCAGTATATGAACCATTTTAGACCTAATTTCCTTAGACCACATTCTTCAATTAACAGGGTCAGTAAATTAAAAAACCCAGCTACATACAAAAGAGAGATTATTGCCCTGAAGATATCAATCCAGAAGCAGAAGGTGCTGAAAATGCTTCTGGCCAAGCTCTTCCAAACTCACAAACTGCCAAGTTCAAGAAAGCAATCTATGATGCATGGCAGCAAATCTGATTAAAAAGTCCTTTACTTTCAATATTGAAATGATACCAGTGATTTATACACCAAGACTTCAATTTGCAAAAAGCAAAAAAAATACCCCTAAGATTATAAATTATTTCTTTTTGCTGTTTTATTTCAGCATGAGTGCTTGAACCAATGAAGTAACTTTGATCTAGAATATGCTGGAAGTTGCTTCAAACCATTTTTAAACTGAACTTATTTCTTAATTGCCCTAGAACCCTAAATAGCCCAAGCAGGCAGATCACACTCAGAAATAAAGGCATGTGTTATCCCAGCTTCACAGCAGACATTTTGGAGCAGCCTACACTGAAGACAGTAAAAGATCCCCAGCACTGAGTGTGTTTTGTAAAACCATCACATTTCAACACATCAACTTCTCTGCCAATGAAAACTGTTCATATGCTTAATCACCTTTTCTTTTTTGCTGATTATGCAAACTAAATGGTATCTTTTTGGCAGACGCATCCCAGAAGTGCTCCAAGAATATAAACATACCAACATTGCTTATGAAAATTCATCTGCAGGTACAGCAAACACATTCAACGGATCTGAAAGACACTATCCAATGAGAACTGTGGCTGTGATTCGTTTCCTGGCAATAAAGGAGGGAATAATTACATAGGTTTTGTTTCCCCCATTGTGCCAGCTCCTTAGTTGGAGCACCAGCCTTCTCCCCAAGGCTCAGGGAGCACCACTGCCTGCCTGCCCCCAAAACCCAGCTGTGAGCTCCTGCTGTAATAGAAATGATGCACCAAGTCTGCCTCTCCCCTTCTGCTCCTGTTTCCATGACAGATCTTTAGCTGTTCCACATCTGCAAGTTGGACTGTGGACTCTGAACACCCATCTCCCTCCTGCTGCCATCCTGTGCTATGCTCTGGTCTGGGTGCAGCCCATCCCCAGGAGCTCAGCTGCACTTTGCACAATCATAGAGAGGCCTGGGGGGGACCTTAAAGGTCCTCTAATTCCAGCTCCCCTGCCATGGGGCTGCTCAAACCCCTTCCAGCATCCAAGGGGGCTCTTCTGGGTCCAGCAGGATGCCTTTTCTGGTCTGATATCCACAAACATAGAAGCCTGATGGCCCAAAAGGTGGCACCCAAGTGCCTGTTCTATAATGTTGTCACTAATCAGCAGAACTACCCAGATTTAATCATAAAATAAACACAAATACTTGAATTTACTACCCTTCTTGCAATTTTTACTGGCCAGCTGCTGCAGACAGCTTGTTATCAATGAAGCCAAACTTGGACCTTTTCAACAGGATGATTAGGGATCGAATTGGGAGCAAGAAAATTCACACCACCCTCGGCTCCAGCTGACGTCAGAGGATTCAGCAGGAGCTGCAGCTGCTCCGAGTCTCTGAGAGCCAGCCTTCCAGCACGGGGGCTTAAATTCTGTATAAATTAAGATTCCTGCTCAGCAGTGGGAAAACACTCCTGCTGTAGGATGCAGATCATACACCAGACCCACCGTGGGGCTCGTGCCTGGGGGAACAGTGCCTGCAGGGCCTGGCTGCCCCCAGCACTGCCCCCAGCACTGCCCCAGTGGCTCCAGGGCCCTTGTGCAAGAGGGCACCCCCGGGGCAGCCAGCAGGCACCACGCCCAGAGGGGAACCCTGAGAAGCTGCAAAATGCTCTCGGAGGGCCTCTCTGAGCATCTAGCAATGCTGAGAGAACACAAGTGGCTCTGGTGGCAGGTCCCAGAGCACACAGGGATCCAGCTGTGCCACTCTCCCAGCAGCTTCCTGGCAGTTCACACGCTATTCCTCTTTCCCTATCATCACAAACCCAAACTCTTTCAGCCATTATTTCCCCAAACCCAGGACACACCAAGAGCAGACCACAGTTCGGACAATTCAGCACAAAGCCATCAGCTGCAGCTTCTGCTCCAGAGGTTATTTATAGAAAGCAGAACAACTCCAGTAAAAGAAACCAAAACAAAAACTCAACTAGGACAGTGAATAGTTCACCAGCTCCCTTCACTGCAGGAGAGGAGCTGAGCAGGGATTTGACCACATTCACTCTCATAGATGCAATCCTGCCATAAAAAGCTGCTGGTGTTAAACCCCAGTTTCAGTAGCACAGCTCTGATGAATTCATACAGGAATGTGTCCTGGGATCTAAAGGATCTGAGAGCAATTGGAGGGCAGGGACCATCCAGAACACTCTACAACCACACAGGGATTGTATGAAAGCAGCCACCACTTTCAGTAGACTGCTGACCTGATCTGAATTTAAGTGTATCTTCAGGGACTTTAGAAATATCTGTTGTTATGTTTTAGTTGAAATGTACTTTTCCAGGCATGAATATGTGTGTATATAACCTGGGCAGACATCACATAACCCCAACACAAGAGTCTCCATCCAAATCCACCTTTGACTCCAAAAGGAGTTTGTGACCAGAAAGGACTGTAGTAAGAGCCCCCTGGTAGGCTACTGCATTTCTGGTGATGGAAGAATGTAGCAAATAAGCAAATATATTCTTTGTGTTTGTTAGAAAAATGCAAGTGGATCATTCCTAAACTGCAGAGAGGCACAGCTTTCAGGATCAACTCCAAAAGCTTTAACAGCCCACCTAAAGTCTGTAAGGCTGCTGGTTACAGGGAACTTGCCATTTTTTGGCAATTAGGAAAGTCCTTGTACTCGTGGAAAACCTAGAGGCAAATCAATAAACTCCACCAACAAAACAAAATGCTAAGGAAATCCACAATTCCAATAGAATAAGGGAAAATTCATCCCCCAATGGGAAAGGATTGGGCTTCACTGAGGAAGGACTAGGTCCAGAAGCTGATAAAGCACTGCCAGCACCATTGGAGGCACTTGTTTGCTCTCCTGACCACCCACATGAAAACAAGGGCTCTGCCCAGGGGCCAGCGAGGAAGGTTCCAGAAGAAGCCACTGGAGCGCTTTTATCTTGGTCCCACCTACTCAAGGCTCACAGCGAAAAGCACCACAGGAAAAGCTGCTCAAGCAGTTTAAGATCAAACTGTGGCTGCACAGCTCCTGTGTGCTGTGTGGAGGAGGTGCTGGCCAGCCACAGGCAGAGGCTCCAGGTTATTTTTTCCCAAGACTCTCAGCTGGGCTGGCTGATGCGCTCCAGAGCACACCCACAGATGCTGCACGGCCGCTGTGGCTTCTTTGGAGGCATGTGAGAGACAAGAAACCCCAGCCAGAGGTGAAAGTGGCCCAAAAGACATCAAGCAGCACACACTACCACTGTCAAACTGCATCCCTGTGAGGCACCAGCGAGTCCAAGAAAGACAAAAGACGTCAATGCCATCCAGAAACACCATTTCCAGAAGCCAAATTTGTAGCTTCTGGAATTTGTCAGAGGTTTTTCCAACAAAAGCCAACATGCTTTCCACAGGCAGCTTGGTGGATGCAGCAATGCCAGGTTTCTGTCAAACAACTGCTTTAATGAAATTTTAAGTCCGAGTCCAAATTCTTTGCTCAGACTGCAAGGAGAGCCGCTGCAGCGTAGACCAAAAGCCTGTTTAGCTGCACACTCTCTTCCTATCTAGTAAGTTCTTGCTGTGAGGACTTGCTTTTAAATAGCTTTGTGGAGGCATGAGACAGCTGGGGGCTTCTTGCAGGCTCTCTGTGCATCACCTCAGCTTGTAGGGCCTGAGGATTGATGTGCCAGCCCCCTGCCAAGACCAGCGCCCAACAGCAAGCTGCCAGAGGAGAGCAAAAAGACAGGGGTTTGGCTCTCAAGGCATAAAACCCTTGCATTATAGGCTTGGAGAAGTTAAAACTGATTGTGAGTATGCAAAATCACAACAGTCTCAATTAAAATGCTAACTGGTTCCTTTTCTGTTTAATTGCTTTACATGCACAGTCCAGTTCACCTCAACAGTATTTTTCAGAATGGTTAAAAACCAATTAAAAACATGTAGGAAACAGCCTCTGTCAGTACTACCTTAACCTTGTAGCAATTTCCTTTTGGAAATTAAAGGAATCAATATGAATTAACAGGTTTACAAGCTAACAGCAAAGAGAAGAAGAGAAAACCCCATGGCTGGTCAGGATTGAAGGTGTGGGCAGATCTCAGCACTTGGGTGACCTCAAGAATTCCCGAGGCTGAGTGCCCAATTTGAGCCACCACAGGAGGCTCCACCTCTTGGGAAGGAACTGATGAGCAGCCACTCCAAGTGGCCACACTGCAGCACCTCAAAGTTTACACCCAAGACATCAGGCACTTTTGAAAGCTGTGAATGTAAAATCTGAAGATGCTTATTAACAACCAGGAGCCTGAGCAAAAAACTCAATTTTAACCCTCTGGACATGATGTAATGAAGTTTTATTATCTATAAAGCTTTTATTATCTATAAAGTACAGGCAAAAGGAGGTGACAGAGGAAGTGGTGAGAAGTTTGCACCCCTGGCTGCCACTCTGCCCCCTGCAAGGGAGAGGAGGGGGCCTTGCTGACCTCCTCACACCAGACTGAAGTGATGGGCTTGGTAGCTCCCCTACCAAATGTACCAAGCTTTAAATTATCAAAAAATATATAAAAATCCAGATACCTACCAGGCAATTTTCCCTCTGCACGTCTTAATCAATACAAAAAGCCACTTCAGCTAATAACTGTTGTTCTTTAGATGAGTACAGGGATGACTCCTCAGGGTGCACCTCTCTCTGACTGATGTCTCGTCTCGTTCCACACATGAGAACCACCCAGCACAGCTCATGGCATCTCATTCTGCCCCACTCCTCTGTGCTGACAGTCAGAACATTGACCTACTCTGCATGAGGAGCAGATGCAGCTCCCACTTATCCAAGCACGGAGGGAGGAGCAGGCAAAGCACTGCAGCTTTGCAATTCCACAGGATGAGGCTCTGCATTCCCAAATCGAGCACCAGAAAAGGATGCTAAGTATTGGGCACGGACAAGGATGTACTTCCAGTTCTTCAAAAGCCCAGTAAGAGATTAATCTCACTTTCTTCTATCAGTTTTCAGCCAAGTAAAAGACTGAACAAAGCCTTTTTCCTTTGCTTTTACTCAAGAGTGAGTACCTGCTGCTGAGTGCTGGCTCAAAACTCAGCCATGTGCTTGCCATGTATGTGCCCCAGAAAAGTCTGTGTCACAGCTCTCCATCCGCTGCTGTGGTGTACCAAGCTGGGCCATGACCACTCGTGACCATCCAAACAGAGGTTTTGTGGTTTGAATTCCACACCCAAAGCTCTTTGGGCTCTGCGGGGGTGTAGGAACATCCCAGAGCCTGGCCCTCGTTCCACTGTTAGGGTCTGTTAGGGTCCAGAAGTACAGGAGCTGCCTGCTCTGGTCACTGTCCCTGGGGCATGGGTCAGTGCTGGCAGACAGAGAATATGAGAGGAAAGGACAGAAGAAGACTTTTTTTTTTTTTTTTTTTGGGGGGGGGGGTAGTTTATTTTGTCTATGAACAGCTGGTAAACTTTCCCTGGGCAATTCCAGAGCACCCCTCCAACTTCTCTAACCTCTGCCAAGTGTCATGCAGAACCAGGAAGCCACAATGGGGTTTCTGAAGGATACAAAAGCCCAATGCAGCAGAGCAAACACCATGAATTTCCCAAAGAGCCAACCACAACACTGTAGGCAAGAACAAAAAAGGACAAGCTGGCACTGCAGCACGTCTTCCCTCTTGCTCTGAACTTCACAATTCTTCATGCAACCAAAGCAGAGGGATTCCAGAAAGAGCATTATAAAATTAAGAAGCCTCAAATGAGCAAACAGCTGCCCAGGCACTGCAGCTGTCCAGCATGTGCTGCTGTTGGAATTAGAGGCACCCAAACTTCTTGATGCTGCAGAACATGGTTGGAATCATTGCCAGTGCTGGATGGAGGTGTCATCCATGGTGATGCTTCCCAGGGCTGTGAGCTGGGAACAGCTCATGCTGTTGCAGTGACTGGACTGCAGCGAGGCGGGGAAAAAGCTAAATATATATTCCTGTAAAAAGCAGCACTCCCCTGCACTTGTTTAGCATGCATCTGTTGAGAGGCACAGAGAGCCCTGAACTAGAGAAAGAAAAATACAACCTGGCACAGCATCCTTGAGACACTCCCAGGGTGTAATGTGCCCACAGCTGCTGATCCTGCAGCAGTGTCAGGAGAATGTCTGCTCCTGTGAGAGGTCACATCCATCCCACTGCATCCTGCTGTTGTGGCAGGGACCCAGCAGTGCTGGTCCAGAGACCCCCTGCAAGAGCAGAGCTCCAGGCTGAGTACAGAAATCAGGCCAAGCAGGCTGGTAATTGTCCCAGTGCAGAACAGCCAGGAAAGGGTCAGAAATCAGTCTTCCAGCTGCTCCCAGGAAGACTGACCTTGCCTCATCCTCCCAACGAATCAGTAAATAACCAAAAATAAACACAAAAAAATCCTTTCAGTCCCCTGCTCCAGCTCCTTGCCAGCTCCCAGCCCAGCACGGTGCTGCTCCATCAGCCACGGGCACGGGCTGTGGATGGAGTGGCTGCCCCAGCAGGGTCCTGTGAGCTCAGACAGCCTGGCAGGGCTGTGCCTGGAGCTGAGCCTCCACCTGGCCGAGCTCCCCGGAGTGCCACGGCCCCGCAGGATGGAGGGAGGGAACCAGCACAGCAGCAAAGCCGAGCCACGGCGGCCAGGAGGCCGAACCAGCCGAGCACAGCACCAGCCACAGCCTCTCCTGCCAGCCCCACAGCAGCAGGAATGGAAATGCTCCCGGGCTCCAGGCTGCCTGAGAGCTGGAGCAGCTCCTGCTGTCTCTCAGCCTGACCTGTGCAGGGAGGGCCAGGTGTGATCTCAGCCAGACTTAGGACATGCCAAGCTGCAGGACCTGCCCTGCTCCCTGCCCCGCTCCCCCAGCAGAGCTCTGCAACCCCAGGCAGGGACAGGCCGTGGAAAAGCACCAGGACTCTGCTCCTGGGCAACCTGAGTATCAGACAGCATCCAGCTGAACTCCACTGAGACTTAGGAGTCAACAAAACCAAAATCCCCTAGAACTGTTTCTCCTACCAATCTTGCTTCTCCAACCCCAGCAAGACTAGCACATACAAATCTCAAAACGGCACAGCCAAACTGCTGGGATTCTGGAGCTCAGAACACTGATGGATGTTCTCTTCTTGTCAGGCCAGGCAGCTCCACTCCCACAAAATTTAAAAAACACCTTGGTACACGGCAGGACTGGACCCTAAAAGCCAAATTTGGTTCATCCCCTTGCACCCTGGATGGTACAACATGTTCTGGCTCAGCTTTTTGCTCTGCAAAGTCCACCCCAGATTTCTAGGGACGTTTCCTCCACACTGTATGGAAGCCACAGCCTTTTAGCTGCCTTCATGGAAGAGATTATTTCTCATCTAGGTGGAAAAAAAAAAACCAACACCCACCTCCAGTATTTTTGCATTACAAAATAACCCAGCATCTCACACAGCAGATTAGCAAATTCTGCTTTGATGCAGAAGGGGGATTTGAAAAGACAGAGGAAATCAATGGGTAGAAATTGACATTCTTGTAGCTTTAGAAACTTGGAAGAGTCTGGGGAACAGACAAACTATTGACTCCCCTGCATCATCTCAACTCTACTTATTAAATAAGATCCCACACGTAGCATAAACTCTACCATATGCGTGCAGAAGGAAAAACATTTTCAGGACCTTTTATAAATGAAACCTCCATTGTGACTCTAAAAAAAGAAGTATTATGCTAAAACTAAAGTATTACAGAGGCGGCAGCTGCACAAACAAATAACTGCTATTTACCAGCAGAGGTATTTACTTACTGGCAGTCAAGATACGTTGGTTTATAATAAAATGGTGGCATTTTAGATTCATATTTTGCTTTTGCTACATTGTTTCCATTCGAGGCCATAAACTGTAAAAAGAGAAAAAAACAAGTAATTTTAAAACTGTTAACTGTATTTTCCTTTACTCTCTTTTACTTCTACAGAGAAATAAAATGACTGGGATGGGGGACCTGCTCTCTTACTGAGAGGTTTGCCCAGGACTGTGCACAGAAGGGTTGCTGCTGTAACAATCGTGCCTGCAAACCAGGGCTCAGAAATAAATATTGGTTATTACTGCTAGGGATCCTACAGCTTAGACTGATGCTGAGGACATGTCCCTGTCCCACCTGCAGGATCCCCACAGGAGCAGGAGGCAGCACACAGAGGCAATTCCCCTCTGGGGCATGGGACTCCAGGAATCCAGCATGGGGCAGAACCTCACACTGGCCCTCCTCATGTTACAGCTCCAGCAGGGTGAGAGCCTCTGACAACACAGCCTGTGCCTCAGATCACATCCCTTGTGCCAAAAGGATGGGTTTGGTTTTGCAAAGTCATTGCAGCTACCTCAGGAAGGAGCTTGAAGACAAATAAACAACCAACCAAATAAATAAATATATAAACTATATAAATAAATATATATATATAAATATATATATAATATATATGTATGTATGTATTATATAAATATGTATTTTATATAAATATATAATATAAAAATAATAACAT
>VWZN01018872.1:428099-438939 GCA_013396955.1 Regulus satrapa | reverse complement strand
AATAACATATATAAATTATATAAATATAAATTATATAAAAAACATAAAAGTTCTATCTGCCTTGACAGCTCTCCTTCCCAATTAATAAATATATAATGTTTCTATCTCCCCTGACAGCTCTCCTTTTCTTCTGGTACACAAATGGCTAGTTGAGAACTCAGCAAAGAAAACTACTTATTTCTTTATTAATACATTTTATTTATTGAAATGCACTTAAAAAGTGTAAAAACCCCATTCTTTTCTAGGCAGCCATGCTAAATGCATTTTGTTTTGTGTCAAACGCCAAGCATAAAAACATAACAAGCAGCTAAGCTTTTTTCTTTTATTACTGCCATGCTTTTGAATTTCTCACATTTACATATTCAATCTATTCCCCCAAAAATATCAGGGAACGAAATACCCATGCCACACTAAGGCCTATTCTGATAAAACACACAACTCCACGAGGTGCAGTTTTCAGAAAAACCTCAACTCTACACATAGAAGACAGAAATCAATGACTGTCAGAGCTCTTCAGGCCTCTGAAGATACCAGTAGTCAAAGCAGAAAGGTTTCCCAGGTGCCTTTAACCACACCACACAAATCTAGGCAGGTGGGGCATAAATAGAGAGAATTTATATTGTGGGGGTTTGGTTTTTCAAGCTGTGAATCTAAGAGGAACAAAGCCAGAAATAGCTGAGCTGGGCAGCGGTGGTAGACCAGAGGTCTAGTCTAGACTAGAGATACTAAAAGAAAAGAAGACAATTAATCAAAAATCAGTAATTTCTACATGCTATTTCACTGAAATTTTTACAGGGGATGGGGGAAACCCTCACAAATTCTTGACGAGAGGGATGCTCTGTTTCAACCAGCATCTCGGACCTCACTCCACACGCACCATCCAGACACGCTTTCTGCAACCACTCGTGCTGTGGCATCTTTAGAAAGGGTGCAAAGGGAGGAGCCCGAGGCCCTGCCCCTCCCTGCCCCAGGTGCCCCTACCTCCACCTGGGCATCGTCCCAGTCGTCCAGGCGCACCGACTTCACCTTGCTGACCTGGGGAATGTTGCGGTGGATTCCCGAACAGTTGAGGCAGATGAAGATCCCGAGGCTGTGGGATGCCCAGTCCGGGTCTGGAAGTAAGAAGGAAAGAGGGAAATGCACTTGACTGATCTTTTGGATCAGCAGGAGACAGTGACAGAGCGTGGCAGAGGAGTTCAGGAGTTGCCAGGTCTGATGTCCCTGATTCTAAAGGCATCAGATATAAACGTACAAGAAATGTTTATATTGATAGGAATGCAAATTAAAAAATACAATTAAAAGATCTGCAATCCCCAAGGCAGCTGTTATTCCCCAAACCCCAATATACAGACAACTGCATGTACCCAAGACCTCCATAACTCACTCCATGCTCACATGAAGAGAAGAGGGGAATATCTGTCTTTCAAGAGGAAATTCCACCCAAACACTGCATGGAACAGGAACCACATCAGCTCAGGGAGGCTGCTATGCTGCTCCCTTTTTATTTATTTACTACATGTGCTCCACACAGAGACTTTCCTCCCACAGCTGCAGCTCCCAGCAGCCCAGCCCTCCATGCCAGGAGGCTTCCAGCCCTTGCCTTAATGGAAAAATGCTGCCAATGCTAGCTCTGTACTTTCTCTGAGCAAAACCACACACTGTTTACAGCCCCGGGCTGACATCTCACACAAAGCACTGTAAACACGAGTCCCTTGCCTCCAAATTCCTCGCTGGGAGAGGCACTGCCCGAAGCAGGGAGACAGAGGGACGGGAGGAGGGCAGGGGCCGGGAGCAGGACACATCCAGCAGTGTCCCTGGCACTGCCTTGCCAATAAAGCCAATACAGGGATCTTTGTTTGAACTCCAAGGCAAATGTCAGCGCCTGCGGATCCAGCTGCGCCCCAGCAGAGCCAGCTTCACTGCAGGCCACGCAGCCAGACACTAAATCCTCCCTCCTTCCCAAAGCCCCAGGGCTGGGAGCCCCTTGGCCAAACCATGGCATCAGGCTGTCCAGGGTAAGGGCAGGTCTTCCCTTCCCACAGCCCCTCGCCATCCGCTTATTCCCCGCTGTAATTCCACTGAACCCTCACTCCCCACAGCACAGCAATTATTTATAAAAGGCAAGGGAGTGTGCTTTCTCCTCCTTATCCATATTTAATGCTCTGGCTGTGTCAGTGCAGGGAGCAGGCTGGCATGGGGCAGCTCAGCTCCTGAGGGGTAACCAAGGGCTGCCACCAGCCTTGCCTGCAGGTACAGCCTCCCCCAGCCACCCTAGGGAGGAGCAATTCAGTTCTCTCAGGGGGCTCTGCTCAGATGCAAACCCCAGAGCTAAAGGAGGATTCTCACCAGACACAGCTGGGTGCCCACGTGGGAGAGGGGAGCAAATTGCCAATCTGACACAAGTCCCCCCAGCAGACACAAAGGTGGGGTTTTGTTCTGTTTCACGTGGTCTCCTATCCTCATCCCAGAGCTCAGCATCTACAGCTCAAGCCTGGCAAGAATAAAACCAGTCAGGTTGATCTAAGGGCCTGATGTGGCCCACCCTGCTCCTTCCACAAGCACTGGTGACTCAGCTTCACACCCCACTCATTCTGACCTCAAAGACCGTGGCCAGTTTTGGGCTGCAGGTTGCCAGCAAGAATCAAGAGCTTTGCGTGCTCAGGCACTTTTTGTGCTCTTACTCATGGTGTTGGCCTCTCTCATCTCCAAACACGTTTGTAATTGTGTCTGGGATCCTTAAAAATTCCTGCCACGGAAACATCCTGAGGTTCAGCACTGCTGAAGGGTCACAAAGACTGCAAGTCAGGCAAGCTGAAAGCACCATGGTCTCATGCTCAGACTGCCATCTCTGACCTTAATGCAGAGGATCAGATAGACGGAATGGTAGGAGGGTCCAGGGGACAGAGCTGAGGCAGTGGTGAGGAAGCTGCACCAGCAAAGGATGGAGCTGGGTCCCTGGGCTCAGTACAGCCACTCCAGGATAGCTGAGCTTCAATCCTCCCCAGAGTAATGAGGTCTGATCAAAGCACTGCCCAACCCACGGAAACGGGTTCCAAAGTATGCACTGGCCAATAAAACATATTTTATTGACAGTCTCAATGCCTCTTCCATGTTACCAGATTTATCTCAGGCATGCAAGTGGATTTCTTCATGCTGTCTGCAGCTTCATGGAGGAGTCAGGCTTCCAAAATCCTCTGCAAGAGGTGCCCCCTCCCCTGGCTGCACTGCTGTGTGTGACAGGACCAGGAGACTGCACATCTTCCTCCAGCCTGGGAGGGGACACATTCTGGTGGAGGAACACCCTGCAGGAGATCCTGGAGGAGACGCCAGCTCCAGTGGCCACCAAGTCAGCTCACACCCAAGCTGTCTCTTCTGGCCATGGGCAAACAGCACCTCAAGCAACAGGTTTCAGTCACACCTGGGCTTTAAAGCATTCTCCTCACAACAACAGGATCTTCTTCAGACCAGACTCTTAAACACGCTTTCCCCCTGCTCCACACCCTGTCTAATTAAGAAAACAAAAGCTGGATTATATCACAGGGTACATACACACACCTGTATCACATCACATCCACCAGGTCACTTGTGTGGCTGCCAGAAGGTGACAGTCCTTCAGAGGAGCAGAGACAACAGGGTCAGTGGTGACCCAGCCTTGGAAGGAATGTTCTCAGCTTCTTCAATAACCACAGCCAGTATCTATCTCCTCCTGGTCACCTTCCCTTCAGCACTTCCCCTCTAGACCCAAATCCGTGTCCATCCAACACCACCAGTGTCCCATACAGCAAATTTCAATGAGCACCATGACAGATGCACATTTCACCCTCCCCACCAGCCCTGACCCCAGCCATTCACACCTCTGCCAGGTATTAATAGCAGCTTCCTCCTCACTGCTCTTCTGGTTTTAGAAATATGTCTTTCGTGGCAAGGGTGGGTGGAAGAACTGTGGATGCTCAGCTGGTTGTGTGCTGCTCTCCTGCCACAGCCCAAAACCACCCACATTTGGGAACTGGGTTTAGTCCCAAAGGAAACGCCAGGTAAGAGATTTCAAAGGCTTCAGGCACTGACTTAGCCCCATCCAAAAAATCACTGGGTAACGAAAACAGAACAAACTGATCTGCCAGGGAAAGTCTCTCTGAAATGTCACCATTACCATAATTTGAGATTTCTCATGGCTCTTGCTCTCCTGGCTGAGGACATCTAGCAGAATGCAAGGCAGCCCAAACCTTTCCCAGGCTTTAGTTGAAAGCCAAAAGGAATTTCTCAGCATCATCTGAACCATAGGATTACAGAGCCCTGGGGCTCGTGCTCCCCGTGACCTTCCCGTGTCACAGCTCTGCCTGTGGACAGGAAGCAGGGGGTGGAGAATTCCCCAGCTCCAGCTTCTGGAGGGTTCTGCCAAAGCTGCTTCCCCTTCTCTCCCACTCCCTGCACTCGTGACACCATTTTCAAAGAAACAGCAAGGACACAGCTGCACCCACACGTCTTCTTCTGGGGACAGAGCCTGGGCACTGCCAGCCAGGGCCAGCACCCACGGCTGCAGGGGTGCTTCTCCAAAGCCTTTCAGAGGGGTTTGGGGCTGTCACTGGCTGTGCTGCTCCCCAAACACATCATGGTCCCTCTCTCTTTCTGCCCTCCAGCTCAAACCCTCAGCTCAGGGTAACACCAGCGATCCTCAGCCTTGGCATATCACAGACCCCAGCCCTTCAAATGACTGCACCTGAGTCAAAACAACATCTCATCAAACATGAAGATAAATTTCCATAAGAGTCTTCACACAAAACAGTGGATCTTGGGAGCAGCACCATTAATTTAATTGCCCCAGGCTGCATGACTGGCAAGTTGAGGCCACCATACATAGGTGAAGTCCACCTTGCTGCTGGACATTTCAACAGCTGGAACACGTTCTCCATGCTGGACATTACTGAGAGTTCAGTAATTTTATTATTCTGTCTGGGCATATGCCAAAAAAGTCCACTGAAATGGCAATATGTCATAATCCGGGCTTTTTGGGCATTGCTTAAAAATATGATTTTTTTCATAAGTCTCCAGAATTTTGAGCAAACAGCAATGAAGCCTAATAAAAACTCTCCAGCATGCCCAAGTTCCACACAAATTACTTTATTCCATTATTTCAAGCCAAAAGGAATAAAAACGAACGAGAAACAACGGGAACATTAAACCAAATACATTGCTGTAAATGCAGAAAGACTCTTATCCTGAATGACCAATTCCAGCTCTAAAAGGCTTCCACTCCCCAATGAGGTAGAGATTCCTGGTAACTTATAAACAGATTATAATGCCTTTCTAAATAAATACATGACTCAGCTTCATTTTAAAATTTAAAGAAACAAAGAAATCTAAACTAAATTCAGGAGAAGGGCACTGGGCTGGTGTTTTCCCATCTCATTAATCTGAAAGCAAAGGTATAGACAGAGATTAGAGAAGCACCCAAAACAAAACAAAAACACTTGGGCAACCCAGCTAAATTCAGAAATTAACTTCACCCAGCCCTTTTTACCACCACAAGCCTCAGGAAAACCCAGCACAGTGAACCATGAACACTGCAGCTTGAACCCAGCATTCCTGAACTTAAGGAAAAGGAAAAAATTGAAGGCTAGGCAGAGACAATATTAAGGAAAAAAAACCAACATAAGACACAGAACAGCTTATAGAAACCAAAGAGGTTGGAAGCTGGATGGCAACGGATTTTTTTAATTTTTTTTTAAATAAATAATCAGTATTTCCTGTATCCAGAATATAAACATGGGGTTCCAGTTTGAAAATCCCTAGATGCCATCAATCCAAGTAAAATCCCAGGAAGCAGAGCAGCAACAGGCTCAGAGTACACAAGAGCAAGAACTCAAAGGGTCCAAAAAACTGGATGCTCCTGCTCTACCTTTTACCTTAAACTACATTTATCACCATTTACAGCACAGTATCGATGAGCAGGGCAAACATCTGAGGCCAATTCACAGCAACACATCCTCAGCACACAAATGATGGCCTGACCCTCTAGGATGCCCTGCAGCATCCCTGCCACACCAGCCGGGTGGGAGCTGCTCCTTGCTTGGCATGCAGGTTCAATGGATTTTCCCGAACCCTCTCCTGTTTGAGGTGATCAAGAGACATCTCCAGGCAGGCAAAACTTTTTTTAGCCTGCACCAGAAATGTGACTCATGGATATAGGGTAGAACCACGGGGATTTTAGTGCAATCCAGACGAGCACAAAGCCTTTCCTGCTTGCTGCTCAGCTGCTGCTGATTTCCTCCATGCCCAGGACACAGAACCTCGTGTTCAGCAGTAAAGTTCTGTCGCTATTTACTCTGGGGAAGGATCAGGAGGCCAATAAACAGACTCTGGTCATGCATGTTGAACAATAACAATAAAAGAGTTAACACTGAAGTCAAACCACCTCCCACCAACACTCCTCTCTAAGTAGGAAAATTTTTCAGTGAAGGCACTAAACTTGCCAAGGTCTTTTAATTCAGCTGGCAGGTCCCAGCAGCCCACGATTGTACTGCAGCCCAGGCACCAGGACCGGACAAAAAACACCATCACATTAAACCTCCTTTGTTTCAAAAAGCCCTTTTTCCTGCAGAAAGTGGCTTTGAGCTAAACACAACTGCTGTGGGATTATTTTTTTCCCCTTCTTGCCCCTCTATTTACAGCTGGGGAAAAGGGCTGGCCAATTCCCAGGGATACAATTTTTTTTTTAAAAAAAAAAAGGAAAAAATTCAGTATTTAAGCGAGAGGACAATGGAGGTGCAGGAAGAAGTTTCCACTTAGAGCTGGGAGATGCAAATCCCGTTTCACGCCGTTAGAGCAGCAGAGCTCTGGAACAGCTTTCCAGTGGGAGGCAGTGGGGGCAAGAGAGGGAAGAGCTGCGAGGCAGGGACCCATCACTGCCGAGGGGATGGGCAGAGCCGCTGCAGATGGCAGCACTTGGCAGGACCCGATGACTCAGTCGCCTTCCTGATCTGGGTTTTTAGGACCAGTTGGAAGGAGGAAGGAGAGGGTTGAGGGCAAATCAGCGCCCTCCTTAATCCTGAGCACACCGAGCAATCTCCAGCGCTCAGGTGTTCCCCTCTAATCCCCACCCTCACTTGGTGACATCCAGGGAATGGAAAAGCTTCACCTGCCGTAGCACTGAGAAGGGGAAGGTGTTTACAACCACCTCAGGCAGCCTCAGGCTCACACCACAACAGCGGATCTGCTCGGCTCTGCAGCACAAAGCTCCAATTCCAGACGCCCCTCCAGCAGGAGCCTTCTGCTCTGCCTCCGTCCTTCACCCCCTCTGGGCCTCAGGCACAGAGGCCAATGTTAGCCAGGATCCGTGTCCTAGTAGTCCATCCCGAATAAGAAAGATAAAATGATAACAAGCCGTGTAAACTGCTGCTGGAGGGTTTAAACTGCAGGATTGCTTTGATGGAATTTCCATTTCTGTCTTCAGAGCCTTTCTGTCCTCCTACAAGGTAAAATAATTCTCACTCCATGGAAACACGAGCCTAAGTCATAGAAAAATAAAGAGAGAAATACTCAAGGTCTTGTTATGCCCTGAGATAACCATCCATCTTATGATGTGAGGAAAGATTGCCTGAGACAAAGAATCATTTAGAAAAAGAAAAGGCTGAACTGCCACATTAGTCTTGAAGAAAAAAAGATTATTCTAATGCACAGAGAGCCATTACACACGAGCAATTCAGTAACATTGCTCAGTTTGTGCTTAAGACTGCATTTACCATGTGCTTCACTGGGAAAGCACAGCTTTAAACCCACGAAAGACACAACACCCAGGCCACAGAAGTGTGTAATGACAGAGGACCCAAAGCCCCATCTAATGACCTTATTACTGGTTCCTACCCCTGGATTCAGTGAAGATAACCAAGGCAGTCTCATTATGCATTACAGATCAATGACATTTTTTGCAACTGAAATATCTTTTATTCGAAACAACCTTTCTTTGCAATTTAAGATTTTATAAAAATGCAATTAAGGAATACCTAACTAGAAACCTAAAAAAAAAATAAAAAATTACAAACACAAAAACCCTGCAAGTGAAAAATATAATCTCTCAGTTATTTTATACTCTGATTTTCACTTTCTACTTCAGCATCCTTTCTGCATTTTCAGCTGTCATGGCTAGAGCCCCTGTAAGACTATTCTCTCCACCTGAGACATCACTCAAAATCTGTTTGGAAGCTCTGGTTTTGCACAAGAGGGTTTTGGGGTTTTTTTAACACATATACACAAGGAAGTGCAAATGTCTGTCAAAAAAGACATCTTTTCTCTCTTGGGAAATACCCAGACCTGACCTCCCTGAGTACCACATTCAATATCCCATTCCACCCTGCTGCAAGTGTGCACATCCTGTGCACAGACCAGGAAAACACATCTTGAGCAGGGCAGCTTTACAGGGCCTGGCCACGTCAGTAATCCTCGGTGATGATTAAGTGGCAAATTCTGGCCCAGCCCCAGGCAAGCAGCAGGTTGTGCCCAGCTCTCCCCAAGGAGATGGGATGGTCCTGCAGGGGATGAAATTATTTACCCAGCCCAGAAGGAAAAGCCTCCCCCGACAGCCCAAGTCTGTCCCCAAATTCGACTTTTGCATGGTCACAGCTTAGCCAACGATGGCAATGAGAGCTCCATTGCACCAGGGGTTTGTGACAGGACACGGAATACCCGGGACGAGCCGTGGCTTCAGGGCTCTGGCTACTGAGCCTCTCCCAAATGCCAAAACAGTAACAAAAGAAAATAACCCGTTTTTTCAGCAGGGAAGGAAAAAAAAAAAACAAGCAAACTTTCACTGACTGGCTGATTTCCTCAAACAAATATTTCCAAAAGAAAAAGAAAACCCAGCTGGCTTCTAAACACACAGATGAAAGTGACTAACAGAGAATTTTCCCCTTTTACATTTCCAACCCATCCCATTCTTTGTTATGAGCATCCCCGAGCTAAATGGCTACCTCTTACCTTGTGCTAACAGGGTATTTCAGGCAGAGGCACTCACCCACCTGAGAAACAGCAATAACAAATCCTGGCTTCTCCCCAGCTCTACCAGATCAGCCCCACGGTGATACTCACATGTGGGAAAGCACAAGCCTGCCCTGCTTCCCTCATCTTCTGTTCATTCCCCACCCTCCCTCTTCCTTCCTCCTCATTTCATTTTTTCTGCTTTGGTACTTTTCCAGTGTCAGCTGCCCACCTGGTTCCAGCTGTCACCTTTATCTTTCTGTGCATCCCACTTCTCAGCAAAGAACATCCTTGCACTCCTTTCTGGAGGCTCTCTGGATACTTATCCTGCATTACCTCATCCCCAGAAAGAGCTGGCCCGGCACACCTGCCCAGGATGAACAACTGAATTCAGGCTGAATATCTTCTATACTACCTACAGGCACGAGTTATTATCTTAAGTAGCCCAGGGCATCTCAAGTTCATTGTCACTCGCAGGCAGAGGAGCACATTACAGCACCATGAATAGCTCTTGTTTGCCAAAGAAACTGAAGCAAAGTAGTCACTAAAGAAATTGGGTTGATGATCAGGGAGGTGGTCCTAAGGAAGCCATGAGAGTTCAGAAGAGGCTGAATGTTATTAATATAGCACATCTTACAAAAGACACTGGCCCAAATTCTCCTCTCTGACTTTCAGATTGACTAAGACATCTCCGTATGCAAATGTCACCAAAACCAAAGCACGGCTTTGTTGTTTTACAAGCCCCTTTGGTGCCTTTAACAACAATCCTTGTATCTTGATATGAGCTATTATATTGACCTACAGCTCCATCTCCACGCTGGTGATGCCCCTGAAACTTCCCATTTTGCCTGGGGGCTTCATGTTCCATACCCACAGGGCGAGGGAGAATCACCCTGCTGATCGGAATGGCCCAGCTTTGTAAAGTTTTCTCCAGCAAGGAACGATTTAGGCAGACACCTACTCGGGGAGCCCGAGCTGTGCTCAGCAAGACACCTCCGAGGTGGGCTGGTACAGTCAGACAGCAACAGCCGGCGGCAGACGGGTGGGAGCACGCAGAGCAGCGCGGCGCTGCAAAGCCGTTCACGCTGTGCCCAAAGTTCTTTGTCCTTTCCAGCTGGCCACCGGAGGACACGACGCATCTGAAAGTGAACTGCAGTGTCCTGGGATGCAGATTAGGGATATAAAACCACTGGGGGTGGGTGTGAACTGGATAGATGTATCCAGTAGATCTTGACGCCCTAAACAAATCAATAGCTGGGAAAATAGGGCTCGGCCGAAGTGTTGGGTTTTTCTTTAACCCACAGAATGACAGAGGCTGAGAAGGACATCCGTTCTATATACCTCCTCAGAACCATCCTGCTCAAGACAGTATAAATTTAGGTTTTTCTGCAGAGTGATTTTTTTATATTTTTTAATGGCAAAGTTACTTGCTCTGCAAAGCAAAATTGCTCTGCAATTCGGCTAAGGTTGCTCTCAAAGACAGATCCCACCAGCCCGTGCGGACTCTGCTCAGCAACAGCACCACGGCCCGACCCCAAAAATTCACCATCCACAAGGCGAAGAAGACATTCGCAGCCCAGATTTTCTCCCGTCCGCGCACGGCAGACAGAACGTCCACAGCCCCGCTCGCTGCGCAGCTCGGGCACCCATCGATGGCATCTGGGCAAAGGTTGTCGGGGCACGATGTCCGCAGCGCTGCCGCCGGCTGTCCCCATGTGTTTGCTCACCGGCAGGGCAGGAGCAGCCGAGGGGACACGGAGGACACGCCGTCCCCGCAGCCCAGGGCAGCCGGCAGAGCCCCCTCCCCGCCCGGGTACCGGCCCCGGCAGCGCTGCAGCCCGCGGGGACCCGCCGGGATGACATCAGCGCT
>VWZN01018872.1:414851-427785 GCA_013396955.1 Regulus satrapa | reverse complement strand
TGCCGGCTCCCCGCGCCGCTCGCCCGCGACCTCCAGCGGCAGCGCCTCGCCCGGGCGGCCCCTGCCCCCCAGGGGGGTCCCCGGCCTGCAGGGCGTCCCGCCCCGGTGTCCCCCGCGTTCAGGAGCAGTTCCCGGTTGAGCTCCCGCCGCCGGTGGGAGGCGAGGGTTTTCACCTGTGGGAGGGGGCGGCTGGCGGCAGCCCCGGCTCTCACTGGCCAAGGCCTTGCCGCTCCAGCATCTTGGCAGGTTGGCGAGCAGCACGTCTGGGATGCCCCTCTAACATCAGCAGCTTTTGGGGGTACTTGTGAGGGTTTCACTCCTCCTTCACTGCTGTCCTTGCGCATCACCACCAGCTCCCGTGTCTGGGTCTTGGCAGGACTGTCCTCCAAGCGCCTTCCCGTGTTTTTCACACCTCCATGGTGTCAAGGGAATACTGGGGGGAACCACCCCTGTGTCATCATGGCTGTGCATCTCATACCATCTATGGGGCAAGACTCCTTGTTTTGCCAGCCAGACACTGAAGTGTCACTCTGGGGCAGGATGTGGGAAGCTTTGGCCGAGGAAGGGCTCAGGGCTGTGCCTTCTTAACCCCTGCTGAAGCTTTCCTCTCAAGTATGAGTCACCTTTGATGATAATATGTCCTGTTTGTGGCTCACACATCTCTGCTAATAAAAAACAATTTTGATTTTGCAAAGCAAGTCCCCATTTAAATCATCCAACTCTGCTTCCTCCAACAAAGCAGAGCCCTCCTGCAACCTCAGCTCATGCCATTCATGCTGCCCATGAGATTCAGGGTGTGCATGAGCATCTGCAGGAGGAGGCTACCAGTAGGTTCTGGAAAACTTCCACAACCAAACCACCATCTTGATCCTGAAAACATGAGGATGTGAGCAGATTCCTAAGAACACTCTGTGGGAGAAAATAGCCCCTTAAATACAGGCAGAGTCATTGCCTGATACATTTACAATGCTCCCTTGGCCCGGAATACATTTTCCTAAATGACCTTTGCATTCCTGCTGCCAGACAGGTGACTGTATCCAGGTTTATTTCTCCCTGTTTTAAACTGATGCTGGTCTGTTCCTTGCTGACTCAACCCAGTGTCGTGCATCGTGCTGGGTTTGCTGGTTTTACACACAAAGCTCGATAATGTCTGGAAACTCACTCCCATGCTGACCAAAGGCATAATCCTCCTCACAGACCCTTTGTGGGGAAACTGAGCTGCTGCATCCAGACCTTCATCTTCTTCAGCCTCTGAGTCACTAATACTTACCTGGAGCACTGATTTCTAACAGCCTCAGAGTGAGCCCAGCTCAGCAGAGTACCTTAACCCTCCACACCTGTGCTGTGTTGAAGCTTGACAGTGTAGATGCTACAGGATCAGAGCTTTACCTAAGCCCAGCTTAGGCCAGGTTTTCATTTGCACATTGGCTTTTCCAGAAGAGGCATTTGCTGACTGCTTCATGCAATAGCCAGGATGCTGCACGTCATCATGAACTTACTGTGGGCCGGGGCCGGGAGCAGGGAGGGGGTTTGGTTTGAAAGTCTCTGTTTAGCTTTCCATTAAGACTTATTGATTCTCTTAATTTTTTGTTCTCCTGGTTGCTAGGCAATTCCTCTCTCTCTCTCCTCCGTGTGCTGGAAGCCAGGGCTGCAGACAGAAATTTATATCTCGTAATAAAATCAAATAAAACAGAGCCTGTTGTCAATGATGAGAGGGGAGAGTTTCATAAAGGACAGGAGGAGCAGGAGAGCAGGGCCAGCAAGGGTCGATCAGCAGCATCCTCAGCAGTGAAGTCTCATCACAATTACTCCAGACTTCGCACGGGGAAACAAACAGCCCACGTGGGTGGAGGGAACGTGGAGAGACGGGGAGAAAAGATGGAACTAAATGAGCCAGAAACAAAGATAAACTTTTGTTCAATGAAAAATCAAAGGCTTGAGCCGACCTCACACGTACAAAGGTATCTCTGTAAATTTAACCCCAGGTTATCCAAAGTTAAGAGGTTGGGTATTGTCCCAGCATTTTTGGGGTTGTGATTCCTGGCGTAGACCAGGGACTGCATCCGAGTTTGTATCTCACACGGAGTAAAGAGCAAAGTTTGCCCCTGCAGGGCTGGTGAAGGCTGATGGGCATCGCTCAGGCAGACAAGCTCAGGCCTGTCTCTGTCAGTGTTTCCCTCCTCTGAGCTTTGCCCCACACTTTTTCCATGGGTCACACCTTTCAGGGAATGCCTAAATGAATTTGCTTCTACTTCTCGCAAAATCTCTGACCAAACTCTCGGGAGATGAGTTGTCGCTGTCAATACATCACTCTCATTCAGATGCTTCCTGTCTCTCCACTGCTAAGTGACTTGGAGGTCTGACATAAATTCATATTCATATGTCTGTAAATACTTACATATTTATGTGTAAGATGTGTTTGTTTGTAAACACACTCACTTTTAACTCAGTCTTTTATAAATCACAAGGTTGTTGCCTTAGAAACGGACGTTGTTAATGCGATCTCCCAAGGTGCTAAGCACAGTGGCAGCAAGGGCAGCCTCTGGAAATGCCAGATACTGAGGTCAGGGCAAAGAACACTCAGAAATTCCTAGAAACATTTCCATCATCCTTGTGGCGACGCCCTGAGAATGCACAGACATATCTCTACCTTCTCCTTGCCCTTCCATATCAGCTCCTCTCACCCCGAGGCTGCCTCGTTAGGAAAGAGCTGTTTACACTGGGGTTTAGTTAATTTCGCAGCCCTAGCCCTGAAAAGGCTAAATCAATGTCACAACCATGCAAGTGAAAGGGTGTTAAACACAACCCTTGATGCGACCCCGGAGCGCATTCACAGCGCTACGTGGGGAAGCATTACAAATTCCTGCGTGAACAGCAAACCTGAACAGAAATATCAATAATTCATGCCACGGCAACTGCATTCAAGCAAAGCTCTGGAGTAGCAGCAGATACACCAGGCAGGATTCCATCGGCTTCCTCAGCACCTCAGGGGAGGCAGCTCTTGCAGCTGGAGGTTTGTGTCAACGAGCTGCAGCACTGGCAGCACCTATGTTAGAGCAGCTCGTTTCCGTTGCAGTATTGGTTTCCTGTTCAAAAGAAAAAGAAAAAGAAAAAGAAAAAGAAAAAGAAAAAGAAAAAGAAAAAAGGAAGAAACCAATCCTATAGGCTTTTATTTTAAAAAAGAAAGAGTTTTCTGGGTTAGCCAGTTAAATCAAGAGTGGGTATAGCTGGGAGGGAGGAATGCCACAGAGCAGAGAGCTCAGACCAGGGCAGTTTAAAAACTCTTGAACCAAAAATCTGATACCGATGCCAACTTTCTCTTATTTTGAGCAAATTGCTGTATGAAGCTTGTAGGATGGTTTTTGTGGGGAACAGGGAAAAGCACACTCACAGCATCTGTGTGGTTAGGATGCGTGGATTGAGTTGAAGAGGATGATGCAGAAGAAAATGATGTGAGGGTGGAAAGAGAACTTTGATGTCCTGCGTCTGCAGAGCTGCTCTGCACCAGCAACAGCCCTCAAAGAAGACAAAGTGCTGTGCAGCTCTAAAAGTGTCTCGCTGCAGAGTGATCTGCAGATCAGGGCTTCTTTCCATTTGCATAGTGGTTAATTCTATTGCAGCCCAGTGTCACCAGTGTGAAAAGAGGGGGAGTCCTTTGCTCCCATGATTTAACAGTCATGCAGTTACTATCATGCAAACCAGACCACAGAGATCCTCTGTAGGGAAGCAGAACTGGGAGAATGAAGACAAGGGGGGAGGGCAGGTCTGGTGTGGTTTCAGACCAAAATCTCTTTTTTTAGATTTCTGCAACACCCTAGAGCTGATCAGTGAGCTCTCACAGCCACGCTGCCACAAAACTTCTCCAACCACCGGCCCCTCATGTGCTCAGGACACTCTTTCAGTTTCTTTTCTGCCTGACTGGCCAGCAATGGGCTGGTTTGGGAAGCAGCACTTGGTTGCAGGGGCTGCTTAGTTGCTCAGACAGCATGGTTGGGAGCAAAAACACATCTGGGGGTGGGTAATTGATGGCTTGAAGATGTTGTATATGCCATTTGTATGTGTGCTCCACAGCACCCAGGGAAATCTCAAGGTAAGAAAACCAGCTCTGCAACAGTCCTCTTGTTGCACCAAACCCATTTCCTCCAATGTAAAATATGACATGGAGGGGGCAGCTGAGGGAATTGGCTCCATGGCAGCTGCAGTGAACCAGCTGGAGCTACGCTGAACTCTGCTGTCCAATGACAGGCTCTTCGCTGTGCACAGAGGAGATGAAATTAGTCCAAGGAAGTGGCCAGTTCACCTACGTCTCTGGCAGACCGCTGCTTTTAGCATTATTCCTGATTTATCCTAATTGAGAGACCTAGGCCTGTGGAATCGCTGTATGGAGAAAGCCAACTTGTGTGTGGTGACACTTATACATCAGGGGATCAGCTGCTCCAAAAAAAAAAAAAGTCCAAGTGATTATTCAGAGCAGGACGTCATCGATTCAGTCTGAGTCAGAGACACAGCAGGACAGGCTCGGTGTGCGAACAGCGGGGCAGCACTTGTCATGGAAATTGCTTTTGCTCAATTCTAATAATTTAATCTCTCCCTGGCTCAAAAGGCCCATCCTTCCAGGAACAGCTTGGAGACATTCAAGCAGGAGGCTGAGCTGTGTGATGTCACGTTCCAGGGTGGGCACTGAAGTGGCCACCCACCTGCTGCCAGCTCCGGGAGCAGGGGCTGCTCCAGCCGGGGACACAGAGCAAACAGGATGATGGAGATGCTACAGGCAGGACCACAGGACAGAGGGGCTGAAGCCCAGCACTCCACTTCTGGTCTGGAAGTCTCTGCAGCAGAGCCTGAGTCCCTCAGAAGAAAAAAGCAAGACCATTTTCAAAGGGCACAGAAGAAGAGAGAAAACAGTGCAGTTACTGGCCCAGTGGTCAGTGCCGTGTCTCAGACTGCTGCCTTCAGCTGCTGGACCAGCTCAGGCAGTTGAGAGCACATCCCCTTCTGTAGCACTGCTAGCTGTGACTCGAATAAAGCAGTAGATAGAAACAAAACTGCATTTTTTCTCTAGAAAGAGATTAAAAATTATGCCCTGAAGAGAGTTGCTAAACAGCTGGAGATGGTAATTCAGCCTCCCCCCAATTAACTGTTGTTCACAGAAAGTTGAGGGCCATGTCCTCCTTCCTCTGGCTGCTGATGGGATTGCTTGGATAACACTGTATGCCTCCTAAAAGCTCCCACAACATCGGGATACAGAGCATGCTGCTCATTCATCTGTTTATTTCAGTATGCTTTGCCAAAGAAAAATCAGCAAAGAATTAATTAACAGCAATTATTTCTAGCAACAACAGAGCAGCCCTGCTCCAGAAGCCATGAAAACAACATCATGAGACCCCTGTGGCCAAAAAGCCTTTCTAAACAGGTGCAAAAATAAACAATTTTATAGTAGGGTATTAAAAGAGCCCAAGCCGGGTTGGGGAATGGCAGGAGAGCAGCCATTTCGATGGCTGAGTCAGAGCAGTCACCCAGGTGACTTTTGTGAAGGAGCCTTAATAAACAAACCAGAGCAGAAGCACCAACTGGAGTGAAAGAACCAGCAGGACCGGGTTATTGCTGCCATCGAGGGTTTACTACACCAGTCACCCTGTGTTATGAGTGCTGCTGAACTGATTTACTGTCCCAGTCACTCCAGCCGATTAGAGCTGTGATCTAAAGTACAGCCAGCTCCGGTTTCAGTGATAAACATCACCCCCCTGCCTATTACTTGCTAAAATAAGCTGAAATAAAGACATCAATCCAAACACCTCAGTGCTCAAATGAGCCCTTCTAGCTGGCACCACCACACCTGCAAGTCTCCTGCCATGCCTGCTAAAAGGATGGAGGTAGATGTTCCAGACATGCTCTCATTTTTCACCTACCTGGTTCTTTTTCAGCAGCCAGTGAACTCAGCATTGGCATTTTTCACTGACAGTGAACTCTGCCCTTTGACCAGAACTTGCACCTCCTGTCAGCACAGCACTGCAGTGACCCAGCTCCTGCAACACCTCTGTGCTGCCCAAGCCCAGGCTGAGCATCTCCCCTCACACAAGGTCAGCATGCACCTCCTGCCAGAGCTGTTCCCCTCCATGCTGCACCCTAGTTGCTGGCAGGGGACAGTCCCTCTTTCCCACCAGACTCTGCAGCACAGTTTGGGGTTGGGGGAAACTAAACAAAATCCCCCACTCCACCCCCCTGTAGCTGTCCTGCTGCTGTCTGTGCACACAGACCCTTCACCCCTGACCCATGGCACTGCCTCTGCTCTCCCATGCAGATCCTGCTCTGGGATTGGGCTGCATGGACACACTACACCTACACCTCTGGCTCAGACAGAAATTGGAAAGCACAGAGGAGTGGGACAGATTTGTGCTGCCTTAGCAACCACTCCAAGCATGCACATGGGCACGGGAGCTGTGCCAAACAACAGGCACACCCCAGAGCCTGTGCCCCGTATGGGCTGGGTGCTGAGACAAGGCTAAAGACAACCTGCTTCATCCAGGGGCTGAAGTCAGCACAACTCAACCCCCACACTAAAGAACAAAAGCCAAGGGAGGCACCCTCAGCCCCCAGCAAGGAGCCAGCCTCATTACATCCCTGGTTCTTGCTCTTGGGGCCGTGAAGGCTCATTTATCAGTGGGGGTTTTGCACCAGTCTGGTTCAGCATCCGGAGTTACCAGCTATTTTCTCAGCATTGTTCTGATCCGCAGCTTCTCTGCAATCCTGAGTGGCAGCAGGATTTTTTTTCCCCATCAATGTCTGCCTGCCCAAACACTGACTTCCTCAGAGTGGTGAAATGCTTTTCCATCCACCCAGCCCTGCTACCTGGGGCTGTCAGTGCAACCCAGAGGGGAAGAGCCCACAGTAGATTGGCAGCAGATGGCTGCAGCACACAGCATCACATCAGACCCTCAGGGCCGTCCTGGTGTCCCAGATTCAGTAGTGCCATCATTCTCCTGCCTTGCCCACTAAGGAGAGATGCTTCCAAACCCAGCTGAAAACCAGAGCATAGCTTAATAACAGAGAAATGTAAATTGAGCAGACACAACGGGGCCTGACTTCCTCACAGAGCACCCTCTCCCCTGCTTCTGCCTTCCCACATGCTCCCCTTGTTCAGCAGTTCTGCAGGCAGGATCAGAACTGGGTGTGTGAGCAGGTTCTTGTTGAGCAGGGCTTGCTAGCAGCAAGAAAACAAGAAACCCTCCAGAAACCAGAGCTGCCATCTCCCCTAAGGTTACTAAAATAGGCAAAGGACTCAGCTGCCCAAAGGGGCTGCAAAAGCTTCCCCACCATCACCTGCTTTTGAAACCCAGCAAGGTGAAGTGAAAACCCATGGTCATTCTGTCTCCTTGCTTTCTTCACCCCCCCACCCCCCGCTCTTTCTTTGCCAGGCTGCTTTCCACCACTGCTCCTAGGCAAGTTTTCCACAATTCATAAGGGCCTGGCAGAAAAGCACCCACAGTACCAGGTGGTTTATGGTGCTGCTCATTGCCAGGCAGCAGGACACGTGGCCAGATGGAGTCCAACATCCCTTGCACAGCAGAGGGAACCTCCCTCACTCTGTGTGGGAAGGGCTGCCCGTGCAGTCATCCCTCTGGAGGTGTGGAAATGTGGGACACCAAGGATTAGCCCACCAGGTTTGATCAGCTGAGCTGTTTTACCTCACAGAGAACCGTTGCCTTTGTTGGGCTACACGGTGAACGCCAGCTTGTCATTCAGCCAAGCCCAGCAGGAGTCAGCAAAAGTAAAATTGATGCACCTGCTAATGCAAATCCCAAAATCTCCTGGATAATGAGAGAGAGCACAAGCATCAGAAGCACTAGGGAGAGCCATAAAAACCTGTCGCTGTATCATCATCATCAGTTCCAGGAAACAAAAAATAGATCAAGGTCTATCGAGTCCCCTGCACACTCATTGGACTTCTAGGTGACTTTCTATGAAGTTCCTATTTTGAGCAGTGATCAATTATGCATCTCAAGCCATATGGCACCTTCATTCCAGAAGGAAGGCATTTTGTCTTTAAATCTGTAAGCTACAAAATCTCCTGCATCCTGACAAAAATGCAATATTGCCAGTTGCTCACAGAAGCAGAATCATTAAGGAAAAAACCCCCAAAACCCCCATCAGGATAAGTTTAATCAGATGTCCAGTTTTCATTGAAATATCCCTGAAAAGCAAATACCCTTGTATGTGCACTTCCAGTCTTTAAAAACATTAATCTGAGTCAGAGCTTTGATTTTTGTAGGAAACCTGATACAATATACAACATTCCCAATTTAGCAGAAGGATCTCTTCCAGCATGGATCTCCTCCAGGCACAAAAGCACTGAAGTCCTCTGGATAGACATGACAGCAGTCCCGCACACTAGCAGAAGCATCATTCCCATCTCAGGAATTATGGATGAGAAATATAGAAAAATACTGCTCTCCAGTGGAGCCAGAACATCCAAGGCACTTCTGAGAGCAGCAACAAGTGATGCTTCAGACATTTTTTTACATGGCAGCAGGCTGTTCCTTCTCTCATAGCCTCCTACAACCCAGGTTTCATTCCAGAGGATCAGTGAAAATGGTGTTGTCTCTCAGTTCTCTGCTAAATTTAAGAGGTGCTATAACGCATTGCCCCTCACCTGGTTCAGCCAAAACTAAAGGCAGCAAATANGGTGTTGTCTCTCAGTTCTCTGCTTGGAGTGAGACAACAACCAGGTGAAATTTAAGAGGTGCTATAACTCATTGCCCCTCACCTGGTTCAGACAAAACTAAAGGCAGCAAAAGTAAAAGCTGTTTTGACTGCTGCCCCAAAGGGCAAATAATTACCAGCAACAAGTGTTTTCCCAAGGAAACCAAGCTGACCATGAGTGAAACACCCAGCCACAAGGAATTCCTTGGGCTTGAAGCCAGCAGGACGAACTGGGGAGAATGCTCTGGAAAAGCGTGAAGGTCAGCAGCCACACCCACTGCCTGCTCACAGCCCCAAACTCTGACCCCACAGGTGCTGACAGCTGTGACCCTCCTGCTATGCCAGGTATGTCCTTGCAGGTGGCAGATGCAGCAACAATCCCTCCCCAGCTCTGAGGCACGGCCTCATCGTGCTCTTACAAAGGACTTTGGACCATGGCTCATTTCCAGAGCAAGCTCTCTTTGTGTAGGCTTTTCTGTGAAAGCACACCCAGAGCTCTGGAAATGTTTATTAAAGCCTTTCTTCCTGGTTCTCAGGTCACCGTCGTTGTTTGGAGAGATACACCTAGAGCTCAAGGTCTCCCAGGAAGACGTAACGATGGTTAACTCGCAGCAATGTTCTCTCTGTAAATAACTGCTGCGATCAAGGTTAAGCTTTTTGCGGTTGAGTGGATTTTAATCTGAGCAAAGAATGTGTGGGCAAAGCTCTGTTGATCCAGAGCCCTCTGGGGACTCCCTGGGACTGATCCCAAGCAGCTGGGTGCCTCATTAGGGTGTGAATGAGGCTTTGCTGAAGAAAAGACAATTGCAACTCCCTGGCTTATTGATTTCTATTGCGATGGTAACAGCTCACATAGATGTTCAGCAGTCACCCCTTCCACACCCGTGCAGTGACATCCAGGCTGGCAGCCCGTGTGTCAATCCCAGCTGATTCCCAATGGTTTGCCCGTCTCCAGGTCGCAGGAGCTGTCAGCAGGTGGAGCTTCACGGCAGCACTGGCACGGCAGCACCTGGCAGGCTCCTCACAGGAAGATTGATGCACTCCCACAGCACAGCAGCTCCAAACAGCTCCACCAAGAAATCAGCGGCCCTGACAAACTGCCTCCCCTGGAGCACACACACCTCAGCCCAGCATTTCCAGAATACAGGTTTTTCCCAATGTGCTGACAGGCTCCTGAGGAGGATCCTCTTCAGCCTGGGCACAGGAAAGTTGGCTATGAACCTACTGCTTTCATTTGCCCACTGTGAAGTTTAAAGGAGCACAAGCCAGGATGCCACCAGCAATACTAAAATAAAGAAGTTTCAAGTGGAAAGATTTTAATTAAAGTTTTGTGTGTTGGCAGGAATTAATTGAAGAGCATTCTGGGAACTCTCCCAGATGACGCCAGTGTTGCAGGGACTTGTCCCCTTAAGCAAGTTGGGAAGACTGTTTGATCCCAGGGCTGGCACTAATGGCTTTTTCCCCAACACTTCTCAGCTGCGTCAGATCTCAGTGTCTGATGTCCCCCAGCAGCTCTGAGCTTTTCCCTTAAAAGCTCCACTGAATGTAATTCTTTTGTGCAGCCAATGCTTACAGGCAGGACAGATGCCTCTGCCCATTCCCCGAACTGTCAGCTACCCACTCACTCACTGTCAGCTCTCCTCTTGTCCTGGCACGAGGGGCCAGCGGCTGACTCACTGTGCTGGGAAGCAGGATGGGACCTGATCTTAGGGCTGGTGAAAGGTGCAAACCTCTCACCCCCGCAGCCTTCCCAGGGTGGCAATCACTCAACACCTCAAAAACCTTGTAACAACTCGGAGAGCTGGCATCAATGTCTCAGGGAAACACAGATGGAACTGGTGAAGGAACTGCTTGGCCAAAATGACAGTGCAGGGTAACAACCAAAAAACGAAACTACCACTGGTAACAGCCCAGATTACTCCCCACCACTGGTGGGTTCTTTCAGACCTATCAGGAATTCACTTCGCTTCATAATATTCAGGGAGCACAGAAGCATGAAATTTGATTTCTTTTTTCTGAAGATGCTGGAGATTATTTTAATTCTAAGTTGGTATCGCTAAAAGAAAGCTCTTATTCAGTGGTTTAATATAATGTCCTTTAGTATCTGTTGCAGCAATACAATCTCTGCTTTCTTTCCTATAAATGTACTAATCTCACTAAAGGATATAATTTGAACAGTAGAATGAAGTGGAATAAAAATATGAAGCAGCAGGCAAACGTCCTTTTCAAACAGGAACCTGCTCTGAGCTATGTGCACTCTGTTCCATCAGATTAGACAGAGCAACAATTTAAATCTCAGCCCCAGTGATCATTGTGAAGAGCAGAAAATGTTCTTTCACCCTTTCCTGGAACTGGGTCTGAGCAGATGCACAGTGGAGAGAGGCAGAAGCAAAAGCAGACAGCAGGGGAGGTGAGATGTATCAGAGAGGGGAAACCAAATAAAGAGGGAAGCATTAGAGAACTGCCTTGGCAGAGAGAGCCAGATACAGAGAAGCGATTCACTGGGTTAAAAACAAAAACAAAAGCAGCAGGGATAACAGGGCAGAACATACAGTGGGAAACGCAGCCAGGTGATTTACAAATTTATTACTTGCTTGAAACACATTTCTAAGGGGCTAACAGGCCAAATTATTTCTGCTTGGATTCAACATTAATTAAGAACTACTTCAACTGCATTAGAACATACAAGAGAAATACCACTATTCCCAGTTAAATGATGAAAAAATTAGGTGAACGCTGCTGGCACAGTAAATAAAAGCAGAATCACTCCCTGACTGATGTCTGGAACTAGAAATACTCTCCCAACAATGATGGAAGATGAGGTGACTGGAAAAAGTACTCCCACAGGACCCCACTGTCTTCCACAGCAGGGCGAGCTCACCCCAGGGATGGGGATTAATGCCAATATTTAATAAACAGCAATTTTAAAGTACAACAGCGTTATTTCCACCTGACAAGTAACTGCTGTGAGCATATCAGTACTGCCCACAGAAGATTAATCAGTAGTTCAAGACCTGCACAATAAAGGATTGCTTGGTTTAGGTTTTTATCCTCTTAAAATAAGACTTCACTGTTCTTAGAGAGACAGGGAGAACATCTTGGGCTGTAACTGTTTTGCCGCTAGAGAAATTAAAAGAAAGAAGTTAAGAAATACTTGAGCAAAGCAGACAAAGGCAGTATTTTTGCTCATTTAAAGGAAAACCTTCTTTTAGGAAAATCAAGCTCTGGAAAAAAGGATTCTTTCAGGAAACACTTCCTGCTGCAATATGAACAGAACGTACAATATGTACTACATTCAGAGTTATGCTTTCCCTTCATGAGGGGCAGAGTTGTTTATCTTCATCACGACTTTTCAGGCTTTTCTTCTGATTTCTCTTTTATCAGGTCTTTGAATCCCAGTTTTTCCAGTGATTCATTAGCCATAAGTTGCCTAAGTAAAGAAGAAGAAAACGACAACAATCAATTTAGAGAACACAGCCTGTAAGCAAGAGAACAGCATTTTTCCAAGTTCCCTGACTCACCCTTGTGCAGGAAGCATCGCAAAGCAATGCATGAATGGAAATACCCCTGGAAAAACAATCACCAACACTTTCTTTATTTGAACTGAGGTAACGGAAACTTTTAACCTGCCTGCTCGAAACATATTTCTAAGGGGCTAAGAGGGCAAATCATTTCCACTTGCATTCAGCATTAAGACTCAATTGTGTTAGCGTAATGCAAGAAAAACACCACTGGCTCTGATAATTCATTTTTAAGTTACTTGTAGGCGTCTCGAAGACGGCGCTTATTGAGAAAGGGCCCTGTAGAAGGTAAACAAAGCGCGGGCTACAAGTTAAAAGTTTAAACTTGTAACCACAGTTGGACAAAAAAAAAAAAAAAAAAAAGGGAAAAAAACCCCCAAAAAACCCAAAATACCAAAAAAGCCCCACCGGGTTCTCGCAGGGTGGAAGCCGCCCGCGTCTCGCCGTTACCCCAGCGTACGGGCTGGCCAACACGGAGCGCTGCCCATACCGCACGGAGCAGCCGTGGCGGGCTCCCAGCCGCTTCCTTGGCGGCCGGGACCAGCCCTCCGCGCCCGCGGGCTCCCTCCCGGCCCCGGCCGCTCGCCTGTCCATGCGGCACTCCAGGTAGGCCTTGGCGCTCTGCCGGCACGCCGCGCTCTCGTAGCCGCTGCGGCGGAGGCACTCCATGAACCGCTCCTTGAAGGCGCTGCACTCGCCTGCAACACAGCACA
>VWZN01018872.1:331521-414523 GCA_013396955.1 Regulus satrapa | reverse complement strand
ACCCGCGTTTATTGCCGGCGAACTCATTCCCCTCGGAACGCTCCGAGTGTTTTCTGGGGCGACCCGCATCCCTTCATGATCCTTATGCGGCCCTTCCAGCCCGGGATATTCTGGGGTTCTGAGTCTGTGATTCGTTTCTGTGGATGCTATGATGGTCGTGGGCTGCGTGTCTGTGGAGAGCCCCGGAAAAATGGTCTGTCCTTGGCATTTGCGCATCGGGAAATGGAGGGGGAAAGAGCCAAGCTTGGAGCCTGGTGTCCGCAAATCCCTTCGCGCAGGATCCAGCCTTGTCCTACCTTTGCCTTTTCCATGCAGGGCTGGGGCCAGGCTCCTCCTTCCCTCCTGCCCGAAGAATAAACTCCTCACCTGTCACTGCTGAGCTCTGGGTCTTGCCTTAAAAGCCCCATTCTGGACCCAGCTCTGGCTGGCATGTGATCCCGGAGCCCTGGGGACACATTGGAAACCAGGAACCCAGCAGGATTTTGGACGGGCTGTCCCCATTCTGCTCAAGGATCAGCCGCCCATAGTGGCCACGATGTGTTTCCTCACGTCTCATTAATCCTCGTGGTTTAGGTGTGCACACGGAGTTACTCTGGACCTCCTGCAAGCATCAGCAGAGCACGCGGGTCCCCGCGGTGTCGATGCTGGCGAGGCCAGGAACACCAAGGGAGTGTCGGCAGAAGTCTGGGAAATGGTGAACTTCCAGATTCTCAAGATGCGCAACAAAGAGAAGCACCCCTTCTGCCTGCAGGTCTCCAGCACAGAGTCCTTCACTCCAGCACTCTCCTTCTGAAAGGAGGATGAGGAATAGCTTTAATTTAACTCACCACATGTTAAATGTGCATTACACTGGCATTCTTTTTCTTCTTTGCCCATAGCTGTAATTGGTTTAAGAAAGTATTTTATCTTTCTTAAGTTGATTTTCTTTTAATTAAATGACTGAGCTAAGCAGAAAGAATTCAAGGCTGGGAAAAAGCTATGAAATAGCTTCAATTTTTAAGGACGGCCATTATGGAAATATTAACTGCAGCTCCATTTAAAGTGCCTTTTGTTTATGCTTTGATTGCTTTCTTATTACAGTATAGAAATTGTAAATGGAAAATTACACCATGTTCTATTACATAAGCAACTGGTTTGCACAGCTTGAAATATAAGGTTTTATTATTAGGTTTTCAGGGATATGAACAATAGATGGGTTTTATTATACAGTAAATAGCACTTTTCCACTTGACTTCATTAAAACACCTAATGGTGAAAGGGAGATACTCGTCTTTCATAAATACATGCAGCAAACTGTCTCCCAGATTTCAGGTGACCGAGCAGCAGGGGAGTAACTTTGGTTTATCTGGACGAGTTTTACCAACGTGTCAAGGCACTTGATTTTAGCAACCTGCCCAAATTACATCCCTTACTTTCTGTCACAGTGGTTGACTTGCTGATTTCCCATGCGATGAAGGAAGAAGTCAAAGGAAAAAGATGTGCAGAGACCCCACAGTGGAATTATTCCCAGGCAGACAGCACCAACCCTTCCAGATCTTTACCAACGCTCTGGGGGAAGGCATCGGGTGCACCCTCTAAGGCTGCAGATGACACCCAGTTGAACAGGAGTGTGGATATTTGGGAAAATTCACTTTCCCAAGCACTGCCACAGCTGCCCAGGGCAGGGGTGGAGCCCCCATCCCTGGATGTATTTAAAAGCCACGTACCTGTGGCACCTGAAGACATGATTTTAGTGGTGGTCTTGGCAGTGCTGGGGGAACAGTTGGACTCAATGATTTAAAGGTTTTTCCAACCTGAATCTTTCTGTGATTCTCTAAGAAGGCTACATCAACTTGCTATATTTTTTATATAATTTTTTTTTAACCTATTCATTAACTCAGGATATTTCTTTGGAGTCTTAAATGTTGTAGTTACTCAAATTCAGGTCAGGTATAGTAGCAGGTGTTTGGTTATGATTACCCAATGTTTGTACTGCAATTGCCAGTTGTGTCTTCTAGAATTTCCTTTAAAGGTACAGTTTGTCATACAATCTAATACACGTGCTCCAGCAATTTAAGATGTATTTTTCCCAAGGAGATCAAGTGAAACTCCCATTATATAATCATCGTGAAGGAAAAAAACCTCATTTGCAGATTAAACCAACCAGTTCCAAAAGAACTCAACAAAAACAGAGCCACAAAGAGCAGTGCCACAAACAGGAATCAAATGCTTTTCACACATTATCTTTCAAAGGAGTGAGAGACTTTTTGAGCATCAGGGAAATCTGAAATAGCAAAAGGGTGCCCATTGTGCAAGAGAGATGAGATAATTCTCAGTGTTCCACAGGATCTCTAGTCTGGAGTCCTGAGCCCTTGCCAAAAATTAGAATGCTCAAATTAAAAGACTTCCCTTGGGAAGTATTGGATCTTCCCCTTGCAAGTTACACAGCTTGATAGACTTAAAAAGAAATAAAAATCCTTTGCTTGAATCAGAGCTTTTTATCATTAATTATGGACTGAAGTAACATTTAAAACAGTTCTTTTCCAATATTGTCAAATTGTGCTGTAAACTTACTTGGCTACTGGTGTTTACCCATCAGTTGGACAAACATCTCCTCAGAAGGAGTTATTACACACTCACCATTACTTTTTGGAAGTACCAAATTGAATAACACTTCAGAGAAGAACCTTTATTCTTTTTTAAGGGCAGGGAAACATCCGTGACTTCCATGATTTTCTCTCTCTCACCACACTGCCTCTTTTAAGAGCCTGCAGACTCAAATTATCAGGTAGTTAATTGGAAAATAATTTATTGACAAGCCATGAAAGGCTCGGAGTAAAGCACCAGGGGATTTCATAGCATGACTTAGGATAGCTGTAGGAAATTAATGAGTTGAACAAGACCAAGCACATTCAGATGCTGGAATTTGTGCCCTTGAGACTGCTGTTCCCAGCCCAGGCACAGAACACACCTCAGAGAAACATCCTTCCAGGATCACTCATTCCTGTGCCTCACCTTCGTGAGGCAAGCACACCGCCAGCTCTTACATAAGGCCTCTTGCTCCATCACTGCCACAGGCTGTTGTAAGCCATTTTTCTCCCTTTTAATCCAGGTTCCTAGACAAGCAAAAATGCAGAATATTGCCAGAATAGTCTGGGGAATGGGGATTTCTGCTGTGGATGATTAATGAAATATTATTGTTTTGCACTTACAGGGAAACTGTAGTTTCATGCCAGTAAGGTCAGGGCCTTAATATGTTATGTGCTCTATAAAGATGTATAGAGTGCTAGTTTATTTTCTGTTATTACTGAGCCAAAGCCTGATCAGTTTAGAGAGGAATGTTGTAGAAATAGCAACGCTGCACTGAGAGGTGAGACAAACTTTCATCTCAAATTGCTCATTGCAGTTCTGGTACATCTAAATCCACATCTCCACCTGGATCAGCACAGGAGCCCAGAAGTAAAATGCTGGGATCCTGCTTCTGTAGATACCAATTCATCACCCTTCATGATGTGCCTCAAATTTCTCTTGGATTAATACAATTTCTGCCTTATGTTGTTGAGAGGGACAGAAGCCAGAGACACAGAACAAAAAATCCCTGGAGCTGCGTTGAGGCATTTGATTTATCAGCTGTATTTTGAAAATCGTCTCTTGATAACCCAGCCTACTCAATACTCATCTCCCAGGTCAGGCTGCCTTGACTTGTCGGTGAAAATGTAGATCTGGAAGATCATGGTTCTAGCTAGAGTTATGAGGGATTTTACTGCAAATATTTTTGTATATATGCATATTAAAAAGTACATTACCAGCACGAAAGCCAAAGATCTCCCATGTGTTTTCTCACTGAGTGACACTCAAGAAGGAATTAATCTATTCAGTCCAAGAAGGAGGCTTTTAAATGCAACAAAGTTCCCAAGAATGGTAAATGCTTAACACAAATGGAAAGTACTCTCACCTTAGGCTCTGCACAGGGACAGTGCACTAATCTCATGCACAGATTTATTTTTTTCTCCTCCCAGTAACCAGACTCATCGCACATAATCTTTCAACTCAGAATATAGGAAAAAACCCAACCCAGGAATCGTAAAAAAACACCAAAACAACAACCCAGGAAAATTTAAAAGTATTTTTCAGCAGTCTTTCTTACCAAAGTAGATTTGCAACCCACACTGATTTGACAGATAAATGAAAAGAAATTAAAGAGTGATTTGTATAAAATGAACAAACCAAATACTTGAGATACTGATCACTACCCTGTAGTGATCCTGTAGAAATACAGATTTGCAGGGTGGGAAGAAGTGGGTGTAATCCAATAAAACAATGAGATAATGAAGAAAAATTGAAAGAGGTCAGAGTCGGAAAGCTTTTGATTTCTTTTTACCCTGGCATTTGTCAAGGCAAGCAAAATCCATTAGCAAGGAGCAGCCTGAGTTTTAACACATCTGGGTCTTTAAAAATGTTAATGTTTAATCGGGTGTGCTCAGGCTTTATGTGTCCCTGATAACATTGCAGGGGCTGATAGGCATCTGCAGTGGCTGTAAGGCAGTGGCAGAGCCTGGCAAGGCACACGAGCCCTTGCTGTTCACTCTCATGGTTTATGATGCTATCAGAGTCATTGACTGAATTATGGCCTTCTAACAGCTCTTTCCCTGCATTATCCTACGTTCCTGTAGCACTGTTAACCTGTGTCCCATTAGAAGGTGATGAGACCTTCTCCAGATGAGCACACAGGAGTTACTGTGGTGTTTAAGTGCAGCCTCATTTTGCAGGAGGGACTGGTGAGTCCCCTGAGCTGTGCCCACAAAGTCTGCTCACCTGAAGGTGGCTCTGCCTTGGGCTGGTGGAAAGACAAAGATGTGAGCCGGGAGCAATGTTTTCCCCCAGTCCTGAGTGGGATCCTCACCTGCAAGCCTGTGGCTGTAGGCTGTGCTCAGGATTGCACACTGGAAGCCGAGGGATGTGAGGAAGAAACGGGGGTGAGGGCATCACACTGGCTGCATTCTAAAACTGCAAAATCCCCTCCCTCTGGAGAGCTCCTCCATCATTTCTCACAGGGTCAGGCCAGCAGGCTGCAGGTCCATGGGCTCACTACTTGAGAAAGTGTCTCACCCTATATTGTCACCACAGATTGAAGTCCAGGGAAGTGCTTTTGCTCACTCTGGCAACAGCCAGCTCTACTCCAACAGAGCTCCATGGAAACAGCAACAGATTTCCTCCTTTGGTACCCATGCAGGGTTTTTCCCTCCCTCTTGCTGCATATTATAAAGTCTCAGGAGTCCCCAGTAGTCACACCATTTGCTCAGAGAAGAATCTGGCAGAACAGGATATTCCTGGAAATGTCTGGGAGAGGAGGGTGCAGGCCAAGACCTCATAGCTGTGCAGCAAATCTTGAGACGGACGTGACCATCCATCGCCCTGCCTTCTTTGCTCACCCTGCCTGGTCCTATTCTGCACAGGAGAGTTCCCCCTTGTGAAAAACTCCACTCCTGATAACAAGTCTTGGAGAGCAGGCAGACACGCAGGCACCTTTTTCATGTCAATCTAGTAAGAGTTTATTGATTCCCCTTGCCTTTGGCTAATGTACTTTTATTATTATTAATAAATAAACATCATTTTTCCATCAGTGTAGCCTGCACCCGTGAGCCCTGGAGAATTTAGCAAAATAATTATTAAACTAAAGATTTCTAAAGGGTTGAACAGCAGCACAGGCCAGTAACCTGTCAGAATCTGCAACTGGGGAGTAAAATATCCCCACTGGGGAATATGGAATAGAGCACCAAATCAGCTCCTTCCCCCAGAGCCACCATTTCTGCAAGTAGCTTACTGTTCTTGGTCACTCCTGCCATCCCCCAAGGATTCAGAGGGTGGGGGTGGCTCTTGGAGTTGTCACCTGGGCACGTGGGCTCTTGCAGGACCCTGCCCTGGCTTGGGATGTGACTCAGTACCTGCAGGGCCAGAACTGCTGCCATGTGCTCCTCCTGGCTGGCATCTCTCCTCCATCCTCTGCCTGGCCAGCTGCAGAGGCTGATCCTGGCTCCTCCCAAGTTACAAGGATTCGGGATCTCTTTCCCAATCTAGGCAGGATTGCCTGCAGGGGACGGTTTCTCCTAGAGGATTGCATGCAGCTGTTCATAAACAGAGAGAGTCATCACCAACTGCTGAGCCAGGCACGGCCATCCAGGCACACAGTTCTCTGGGCAGTAAACTGCCAAATAGTGACACAGGGGCATGTTGGGATTGCTGGTTGGGGAGTTCTGGGACAAAGACAATAACAATGCTAGCAATAAAAATACCGGTTTGCTCCAGGAGGTGATTTTACTGGGGTGGCAGGAAAGCAAAACGAATCAGAGCTGTCACCTGTCAGCAATCCCGAATTAGCACATCTTCATGAAACCACTGTTTCAGCTTCTCCATGGTCAGTCTTGTCCTGCCCGAGGGCTTGCTTTGCCAGGTGCAGCCTGGCCATGCATTATTGTGGCTTTCCCTCCTGTGTCCTGCTTCCTCCATTGCATCACCAGTGCTCCAGCTGGGCCCTGTGACCTGGCACAGGGACAGCAGTCCAGCATGGGCCCTGTCCTTGAATTCTGACCCTGAAATCACATAGAGAACAACATGCCCATAACACAGATCTTCACTGGAAAACAAACACCTCGTCCTGGTGTTGCAGATGAAATAAGAGCTCCGGATTACGATAATCCATGGTTCAGAATAAAAGAAGGTGTTTTATTTGGCAGGAAAATGGAGCACATCTGGTCTAAGTGGACGTAAACAAGTCTGTGGAGCCCTTTTCTCTGTGTAAAGCCACTTCCCCAGAAGGTGTGTTCAGGCAATGACAGAAGGGCTATAAAGGGACCCCAAGATGCTCATACCCACACCTGACTTGGACATGGCCGTGCAGAGTTTCCTGCAGTACATGGGCTCCAGCTCGCTGCTCTGTTTAGCAGCAGGGCTGTTTGCTCTCCTTTACTTTCTCTCCAGCTCCAAGAAGTCGGTTTCCAATTTGCCCCCTGGGCCACGACCTCTTCCTCTGATCGGGAACCTGAACGTGGTGGACCTGAAAAAGCCATTCCAGTCACTGACAGAGGTAAGGGCTGAGCGAGCAGGCAGGGGGCAAATGTGCAGTTCCTGAAACGAGAAACGCAGCTGGGAAACAGAGATGTGGTTGTGTTTGCTTTGTGTGCACAGCAGCAATGAGATATGTGGCACACAGGCAGGCTGGCAGAGCAACATTACCTTCAGAGGTGCACGCAGACACACACACACTTGTATTTATAGATAGGAAAATACTACACACTCCTTTGTTTATGCACACTCAAGCATAGACCACCCCCCCTCCATTGTAATCCACTCCAAATTGTTGGTGTTTTGAGCCCTTCAGAGGCTGCAGAGTTGAAAGGCTTGAGTTGGTCCACGCTGCTGCCATCGAGAGATGTCTCACTGCCACCAGACCTCTAGGAAGGATGGGTGGATGGAAGGGATGAAGCAAGAAAGGTTATCACCCCCACAGCAGAGGGAAAGGGGATGTCCTATGCACACTTTTTTCCAAAACAAATTACATCTCTGCAATGCAAAGCACAACTCTGCCTCCCCAGCCCTCCCCCTGCACACATTGCTCAGGGTGGTTGAGGACTTGATGCATGGATTTTATATGTCTAGCTAAACAAATTGCTTTTTCTTACACAGCTCCATGGATACTTATAAAAGAGAGGGGGAAAAAAGACTTAAATATTAAAAAGCCTGAGGCAATGTTTGTTTCAGAAAGTGTCTGCTGTGTTTCCGTAGGGACCTGGGGACAATTCATTGGGAATTCAGATTTTATCTGGTTGCTGTAGAAGCAGTTGAGGTGCTGCAAGGGACCTGTCACATGCCCTGTGTGTGTGCTGCTTGCTGGACACTGTGGTGGGGGAAAACTGGTCCCCAGAGAACTCCGTCAGCCCCTGGAACATCTGCAGTGAGAGGGCAGTGCAGACACTGCAGTGCTCCAGTCAGCTGTAGAAGAAAGGCCACCCTGTGTTGCCAAAGTACAGAATTGCTACGGCAGGCACTGAGTGCTCATCTGCCTTGATTTATGGGGCAGAGGATTGTGTAGAGATCAATTCTGATGGGCCTCTGGTCCTCAGCTCCCATCTGATCCCGGGGATGTTTGAGTATGTCGGTACAAAACTATTTATGAACTAATTTTGGTAGTACTGGGGGAATTTATGGTACAAATGTCACATGACGGCACCAGACTAATTTCCTATAATCTACCAAGAAGCTTTATTTGGGCTTGCAGGCCTGCCACATCCAATACTTGTGCTGCTGAGTAAAACCAGAGTGGATGCCAAGAAGCACTAATGCAAGGAGATGGCCAAAGGAAGGCTCAGAGGCAGCTGTGATTCCCTGCCCCTGGGTCTGCCACACACTCTGAGAGCTGCCAGGGATGAAAGAACCAGCGCTAATGTTATCTCCCAAGCCGTCAAACCACTGTTTGATGAAAACAAATTCAATTTGTCTGGCATAATAACAGGAGCTGCTTCTAATCTGAAATTCAATTTGTGGAATCTATCTAATGCATAGAAAATGGTAACCCAGGCACATCAGAAACAAGAAGACATTTGGAGCGGATGGCTTGCAGTGTGTTAAAAGCCTAAAATACCAAGTGAATGATTAGCTTGTCAAAGCCACCTTTCTGGGTAACAGATGATTCTTTTTAAATTTGCTATAAAAGCCTAACGCTCCTGTGACATTATCTACCAGAATATGCTTCCTAGTTGGATTCAAGTTTCTGGTGGCCAGCACATAATTCTGCAATGACTGCAACACTACCCACCTTGCCATAATTAGAGACAAGTGCTGTCCTGAAAGAAAGAGTTATTGTCTGGCTTTGTTTTTGCAGTGTTTGTGGCTTCAGCCTCAAAGGTGTGTGCACACCCGCTTGCCTCAGGTCACCAGCACTACAATTAACAGGCCTGCCTGCTACAGCATTCTCTAACCAGCCTCCCAAGGTGGTATTGCTGGCCTGTTACTGCAGAACACCACAGGAATGCAGTGGCACTTTACTGACTCCCCTGATAGGAGCAGTGATAACAGACACCTGGTTGTGCAAACAGGGTGCAAGCAGAGATGCTGGCAATCAATAGCTGTTGCTCTCTACTTGAATTACAGCAGCACCTGGAGACATCAGGTAGGGCTGGGAGGCTCCTTTTGGTGTAGAAACCACCTAGGGTGGTTTGAGTACTAGTGTTTGAGGTCTGGCTTTGAATGAACATATCTATTCACCTTGACAGCTCTCCAAGATATATGGCAACGTCTTCACGGTGCATTTTGGACCCAGGAAGGTTGTGGTACTGGCTGGATATGAAGCCATCAAGGATGCCCTTTTAAATCATGCTGAAGAATTTGGAGAGAGGGCAGAAATACCCATATTTAGGAAAATGACACAAGGAAATGGTAATGGACCTTTTGCTTGGATAAGTTTTGCCTCTGTTGATTACATTCTCACAGCAGAGATTGCTGTTCTCTTACAGATCATTTTCTATGACCTTAGGAGGTACTGGTGTGTAAGAAAGTTTATGAACCACAGGTGCCATAAGGGTGTTCCACCTTTATTTTAGGCATAGCATTCAGCCATGGAGAGCCATGGAAAACTATGAGGAGATTTACCTTGTCCACGCTGAGAGATTTCGGAATGGGAAAGAGAACCCTTGAGATCCGAATCCTGGAGGAAGTCAATTCCCTTATCAAATATTTTGAATCCTATCATGGTGAGTGTCAAGTCTTTCATCCAGAGACAGAGAACAGGTCTGGCAGAACAATAAAGATTAATGAAAGTTTAACTCTGAGCAAATGGTATCTCATGGTTAAAGTTCAGCATACAGTGCAGTAAGTTATTGAACCAAGGCCTTAAAACTCTGAAACAGACTTCCCTGCTATGAATTCTGGGTGGGGAATGAGTTTTCTTTGGGAGATCAGGACCACATTTCCAGAGGAAATCAGACTGAAACAAGCAAAGTCATTTTGTTTTCATTACTCGAAATACAGGGAAACCATTTGATACGAAAATGATACTCAACAATGCTGTATCCAATGTCATCTGCTCCATACTGTTTGGAGAGAGGTTTGAATATGATGATCCAGTTTTTCTAACTTTGCTGAAGCTGATAAACCAAAATACTAAGCTGTTGGGCTCCCCTATGGTGCAGGTAAGGATTTTATGTTTTAGATGTTAATTTTTTTTTTTTTTTTTGGGATATCTGATTTCCAGCATTTGTTCTCCTGGCCTCCCACATATTTCTTCTTGAGAACAAGAACATTATCAGCCAGTCAGCCTGTACAGAACACATCTGTGGTTCTGTATCTGTAATGCACAGATCCCCAGGCTCCTGCATTTAGTCAGTGAAGCTTATTAGTAAAAGGAAAAAAACCCCAAATTCTTCACAAAAAGAATGACTTCACCTTCTTTGAAGAGCAGAAGCACAATCCCAAACCTTCCTCCTGGAATTACACAAAGAACACTTTATTTCTGCAGGAATCCAGAGCTCCTTGGACTGTAGAAGGGGGGGGAATTACAGACTGAAATGTCAGGCATGGGACAAGAGACCAGCATTGTGATTTGAGATACCAGATACAATGTGTTCAAAATGCCAATTAACATTAAGACCTCTCTTGCTCCACAGTTATATAACTTCTACCCATCCCTTGGATTTCTGTCTGGAGCTTCCAAGACTGTGCTACAAAATATCAGTGAATTAAATGCTTTTCTCCAGAAGCTCTTCCAGGAGCACAAAGAGGACCTTAATGAAAATGACTTAACAGGCTTTGTTGATGCCTTTCTGGTGAAGCAAAACCAGGTACTTTAAAGCTGAGTCCCAGTGTCTTTCTGTTCCCTTAGCTCTGACTCATTGTAGGACTGGCCATCTGTCAGGGACTGGGAGTGAGAGGAAACAGAAGAACTGCAGTGAGCAGAATATATCAAAGCTCATACTCTGAGCTGTGCTGGATTCACTGTTGGCCCCACTGGAACTGCTGCTTAAAGGGATTTAGTTGTCAGGACGTCCCACAGGGCTGAAATAAGTTCCCACTCACCACACATAAGGAGGAGATCATCCTGCAAGAATGGTACATTCATAAAGTGTGTTGCAGTAAATAAATTCCAATTTATTGGAATTATTTCTAATATCCAGACTTGGGGATTATACATATGCTCGAGACCAGACAAATCCCTCACAGCCTAGGCCCTAATGCTAAAAGACTAAATGTTTAGTTTTCCAGCATATATGAAGTCAGAGAATGCTAAAATGCAAATAAAAATGGCAGCACAGTCACATTTGGGTATCACTTACTGTATTACCCACATGTTTTGAAGGAGTTAAAGAAACCACACACTGCATTCAGCAATGGAAACCTGATGTTTTCAACCCTGGACCTCTTTGCTGCTGGGACTGAGACCACATCCACAACTGTGCGCTGGGGGCTGCTTCTGATGATGAAATACCCAGAAATTCAGAGTAAGGAGGACAAGTCTCTTGTACAATTTATTGTTGCATGCTTAAGGCTTTACTTGTGGAAGGGAGTGGAACTCATTCAGTGTTGCCTAGAGTAATTATTCTGAGTGCTCTGAGAGAGATAGCAAGCGCTGACTTTACAAAGGAATTTTATTCAGCTGGATTGCAATAAAGCAGCTCAGCCAAGTGGGAGAGGCTAAGGGGCAGCCTACAGTCACAGTAAAGCTCCCTGATCACCTGCAGGCTCTGGGCTTACGTCACTAAAGGTCTCCTCAGGAGCTGATTCTGATCTAGTTTCTGTTGAAGGTTATGGGGTAACAAAGGTGTGTAAGGAGAGGCAGGCGTGAGATGGGCTGTAGTGACTCCATTCAAGCTGCCTTAGCTCAATAACAAACATGAAAGAGCCACACCATGCCCTGACTTACCCATTTCTGCCTTTCCCAGATATTTACAGTTTTCCCTTTTCTTCATTTCTGCCAAACTGCCATTTCAGTTGCAAAGTGAGATTGTTATCAGCTTCTTAATCCTTTCCTCCCTCCAAGGAAAGATTCAGGAAGAAATGAACCATGTCATTGAACCAGGAGAGCTGCCTAAGTTGGAGGACCGGAAAAAAATGCCTTATACAGAAGCAGTAATACATGAAATACAAAGGTTTGCCAATATTGTCCCCATGGGTGTATCACGATCCACTCCCAGAGATGTGAATTTCCGAGGCTATGTGATTCCTAAGGTGAGCTCTCAGGTTGGCAGCTTGTGCTGCACAGATTCCTCACAGCTTTCTTTAAAGCAGATGAAGAAATGCTAAAATAACTAAAGACATGGTGATGCATGGTTTAATCTGTGCTGTGACCCTTTGTCTTGCATCCTGGATAATTATTATAAACATACAATAGATTGTGGCCCAGTACAGTTGTTTGAATCACATTAATTAACCCGAAGTTTAATTAAATCACACTGGTTTGAATCTTTTATGTCAAATGTGGAACCTCTACCCCAGAACCTTTGTTGAAAGATCTGACTCTGTAAGAAAGGAATGTTCTGTGGTCTAAGAAATACAACAGCAGTTACTGAAAACAGACAGAGCCTCGATGGGACAGAGAAACATTCTCCAGTTCTATTTGTCATGTCTTATTTGCCTCTTCACATTAGAAAAAGTTATACAGCCTGGTTTGAGCAGGAGAGTGATCTCCTCTTCCATGAGTTTATTTGGTCCCTTTCAGGGTACTGAGATTATTCCATTGCTGACCTCTGCTCTGAATGACGAGTTACACTGGAAAACCCCGGATCAGTTCAACCCTTCCCATTTCCTGGATGCCAATGGGAACTTCATTAGGAGAGAAGCATTTATTCCATTCTCCATAGGTAAGAAGGGTGTGGGTGCAAAGCTAATGGCAGTTCCTCCTGATTTTGAGGAGGTGTGAAAGCCAGGGACACAGAACAGAGGGTAAGGGATTTCTGGTCATTTCTCCTGTCCACCATTGCTGTAGGTAACCATCTCTTTGGAGAGATGGGAGTCATGGATATATGGCACTGAGAAATTTCATATATCTACAGACTTCTCTGTAGTTTTAGACCAAATCAGTAGCACCTCTAATATACAGAGAGAAAGAATAGAAAATTTCCTACCTCAGCAGCCTGCTCCTCCAGACTGTACCTCCAGTTTAGAAGATCTCAGACATCAACACTAACATTTACTTCTCCCCTGGTTGTTTTCAGGACGAAGGGCTTGCCTTGGCGAAGGACTGGCCAAAATGGAGCTGTTCCTCTTCTTTACGGGCTTGCTCCGCAAATTTGTTTTCCAGCCCCCTCCAGGAGTGGATAAGTCAGACCTGGATCTCACTGCTGATGTTGGCTTTACCTTGACTCCCATGCCTCACTTGGTTTGTGCTGTGCCCTGTGAGTGATCAAACAACACAGCATTAGAGTAGAGAACACTTCAAGCTTTAAAGCAAATCTAGTTCCAGTGGGGAAAAGCTGTCCCTGAGCTTTAGGGGAAGGAAGACACCAGCCACTCTTTTTTTCTCTCATTCATGGCATTCTCTCCAACAACTCTTGCAATGTCTGTATAAAGCAAACCCTTCAGATATCTCTGAGTTCTGCTCTCAGAAACTGTTTCATTCCTGGAACAGCACATCAGAGATGCTGTTTTCAGGACAGTTTGAAAGAGTGAAATGCCTTCAGACCTCCTCTGTAGATGTAACCCATCAGAGCTCTCCCCTGACAGCCTCTATGGGGAATTTCTCAGCCCAGAGTCCAAGCCTTATAGCAGAGCTGATTATCCATGGCCCAGCTGGAGACAAGAGACACTCAAAGGATCTGGAAATCTCCTCAGGGTGGTTGTTCAGCTGAGCCTCAGACTGAGCTTCCATTGTGCGATACAACCTGCCTTATCTTTATGACAGAGTCCCAGACACAAGGGTGTGACATGGGCTGATGCCAAAACCCAGGCACGGGACAGTTATCAGAAAACATCTAAGTGGTTTGGGAAGTGGGTTCTTTCCAGCTCACACCAGGCACTTTATGCTGAACAGCCCATTTTATGATGGGGCCAACTGAGCAGCTTTCCGCTTCTGCTAAGAAAGGCATTTCTGCCACTCCCTCACCTCTCCTGGCTTCGTGCTGGCTCTGGCACGTGTCCAATCCCTTACTGGGCCATCTTAGAAACCCAAACTGGCAGAAAACGAGCAGCCATGGCAGGTGAAGAGTTTCTGAGTCGGCGTGGCTGAAGCCATACAAGGCTGTGGCAGCATGGGGGCAGTGGAGCTGGGGCTGGGCAGCAGCACAGCCACGCTCCCCAGAGAGCTGGGACAGGCTCAGCCCCCTGCTCCACTGCACCTCAGGAGCTGGACTTGCTCTACAGATCTTCTCTACCCTTCACACAGAGAAAGGATCCTTCAGGGGATGAATCAGCTGCTGTAAGGTTGTCATTTCTCATTCTCTGCACTGGCTGCAAGGTGAACGATATTCCACAGGATCCCAATTCCAAAGTTCAGTCTCAATTACCAGGTGTGTTGTGATGAATAGGGACCATATTGTCCATTTGACTGCAAACGGGGCAGTTATGGTAAACCTACAACATAAAACTAAAGTTACTGTCATCTGAAGCTGAGCTGTGCTGCAAATGGAAGGAAAGATAGGAGAAAGAATATGAGAGGATGACAAAGTACGGGAGCCTCTGTCCAAGACACTGACTCTCCTCACTAGCTTTAATTCACACAACTAAAGGCAGCATTCTAATAGTGATTCTGCACCTTCTACCTGTGCTGGCGTTGCCTGGTCAGGGGCTGTTCCAGAGGCCCAGCTGCAGCTCCTGGGCACAGCTCAGGGAGTGCTCAGCAAGCTCTGCCACAAGGAAGCCTCTGCTGCTGCGCTTGCTTGCGTTTGTTTTGCTGTTGCTCTATTTGCAATCTAACCTGACCTTATCACCTACTTAATCATTAAATATTTTGTTCTGTTGCTGTTGATCTATCTGGTGTGACAGTATGAAGTTGATTTCAGGTCAAACTGATAAAGCTGGGCTGTACCACCTTCAATACCCCTGCATGAGAGGGGTGAGCGCAGGGATCTGTGGGCAGGACATGTTCAGCAGCACCAAGGGTGAGCAGTACTCACAGGCACAAACACCTCAAAGGAAATAGCTGGATTTCTAACTCCAGAAAATCATGACTGCTCTGTGAGGCCGTGTGGCTCTGCATGGCTCTCTGATGTGGCCCCTTTCAGTGGTTCCTGTGTCTCTTGCCCTGGCTTACAAGGAACCCATCACAGTAAAAGCCAGCAGGAATTATCTGAGGCTGCAGTCTGGGATGCACTGCTGGTCAAGAATGGGACGGGCAGGGAAGGTGCAGAGATTTTGGGGGACTGACGCTAAAGGATGCAGGGCTGGTGTTTTAGTGGCCCAGGCTGGCTGACTGGCAGTGGTGTGGTTGCCTTTATGTGGCCAATACCCAATGCTCCCCTGCCTCACCTGGGTCACAAGCGGTGGCAGAACGCCACGTGGGCACGAGGGATGGAGGACATCCAGGCCACGAGCACCCTGAGGGGCCTGGCTACCCCAGGAATGCACCCAGAGCAGTGTCAGTGCCTGGCAGGTGTTTTGTGCTTGGCTCTGTGTGCTCAGGCAGGGCAGCACGTAGCAGCACAGCTCCAGAGCGAAACACGTACCAGACACAGTAGTGAGACAGGAATTTCTTGTCATCACAAGACTTTTACTTACCTTTGTCATTTTAATGCATTGCACTCAGAGCCTGGCTTGAAAAAAACCCCACAATACACTCCCTCTGGCTTTTCAGAGATAATTTAAGTCTCTTTCTGAAAGGTCTTTTTATGAGTTCAGAGGCTCCCAGGGCAAGGATGAAGTACCAGGAGAGCAGCAGCCACATGTAACTTTTGCCCTGCAGGGTGCTGCTGGTCCAAGAAAACCCTGCAGGAACATTTTGCCCAGGCACAGAGCATGTGTGATCACAAGTTCTCATTGCAGTGCCCACGTTCTGCATCCTGTGCCAGCCGTGATCCTTCCTGCCTGTCTTTACAGCCCCTCTGCCTCTTAGCTCATGGAGCAGGCAGGGCTGAGTCATGCTAGGCATGCTCTGGGGGAAACCATTGCCTCCAGCCCATTTCTTGGAAACTAATAAAAAAATAAATCCCAGAAATGTTGCGACACACTTGCTGCTTCTGCTTCTGTGTGGTTGTTGTGCTGCAACACCTCCACGCAACACCACACAGGCAGCTCCGGTGAGTGTCCAGCAGCCGTTCGCTCCAGGACCCAGCTGACCATGCCCCACTCTGGACCAGATTTTTGGGCTTCCTTGCCTCCTTCCTTGCCTCCTTTGCATTTACAAGGCTGAGGGCCCATAATTGCTGAATAATGGCCTTTATATGATCTAACCTTTGGACAAATGTACCTTTAGCCTTGTGCTTCCTCATCGTGTAAGACAGCCCTTTCTTCCCTGAATGACTTTAATCCTTTGGCTGGTTATGCCAAGCTTCCTCCTGCAAACCACTATTCAACCATGTAGAACTCAATCATTTTCTACAAGGTTTAAGCTTTTATGAGGGATGCAAGCTCCAGATGTTTAGCACCTTCGACTCAAAATCATTCCATTCTCCTGTCCTGTTCCCCTTCTGGAGCCTGCCAGGTCAGCTGCTTCATTAACTTCATTAACTTCTACCCTCTATCCCTTAGGAGTTGCTCTTGCAAAATGACGTCCTCCCAGAGGTTTCAAATCTAACTTTGTCTTTCCAATGCACCCATGAATCCACTCATGATCACTTGATCCAAGCTAATTTTCTGTGGCTAGCTATTACATGTCTTCTACCTCAGACACAAAGTCTGAAATCACAGCCCTCCCAGGCAGTTCAGAGCTGACTTTATGAAGAAGTTTATGGGCTACAACCCCCCAGGGATAGCTGGGCTTTACCATTATTAACAAACTTTGATCTCCACTTGACATCAAGAAAGACAAAATCCCCTGTAACAACACTGATTTTTCTCTCTAGTAACACAGAGATCTCAAATCCTACCGAAACCTGAATCTGGAGGTTCTAATAGGATTCCAAGAGCCTTTTTATTTCCCTGTGTCAGCAGAGTGCTTGGAGGGTCATAGTACTGCTAATGAAGGACCTTGAGGTCTCAGGGAGGAGGAGGTTATAGAGGAATGCCAAGCACCTTTTCCCATGTATATGTTCCTGCACACACATGCATGGGTTTGTAATTTGAAACTCTCTTTACTTCTGGACAGGCTTTGCAAACTGCTTAGACCACATTCTCTGAGGTGTTTAAAGAGGGTGGAGTATGCAGTATTTATTTAGGTACTCTACAAACCTTAATAAGAATTGAGTGCTTGTAGCAATTGCAGAGAGCAAACAGAAAGCCAGCTGGCAGAAACTGAACAGTGCCACTGCATTTTTATTGCTTCTAACCCCAAAAACCAGATTATTACTAAAAAAAAAAAATGTCTTTTTTAATTTCATTTCTGTCTGATCCTGCATTAGTTTGTCTGCTGTGTGCAGCAGTATTATTAGCTGTAGCCTATTTTTCAACTGGCTATAAATATTCAGCTTTTAAATTACCTCCTGGTCCAACTCCTCTTCCGATCATTGGTAACCTGCACTTGGTGGATCTTAGAAGGCAAGATAAATCACTAATGAAGGTAGGACAAAAAAACCCTAACCCAGACCCTCATAGATTTTAAAGCTGCCTGGGACGTATCAGTGAGAACTTTCTGTCTTTTTAAATTCAAACTAAATTGTAAAGGTGTGAAAATTGCTTTATAATATCTTTCTGGGCTTCTTCTAGTCAATGTCTGTGTTGATGCAAGTTAATTTAGGAGCAATCAACCATTAAAAAAAGACCTCTGGGTGATATGGGATTTCTTCATGTAATTGTGATGATGTACAAGAAGTCTATAATGCTTGTGGGATTTGAAATATTAATTTGACAGCTTGGACACCCAGAAATCTTTTAAAGCATTAGGATATAACTAACGTGAATTAAATTGCTTCCCTGCCCTATGCCCCGGAGATCTGGCAAGAGGAATTCCACAATGCAGTGACCCCAAAACTGCTGCGGAGAGGGCCAAATCCAGATGCTCCACTGCAGAATCCTCTTCCCTCTGGATGAATGGGATGGGCGGTAAAGTCTAGATGCAGTGCAGGGGAGAGATGGGCAAGCTGTGCTAAGGCACCAGAGGGAATAACCCGTGAGCTCTTCCAGTAAGCTGTAATGAAGATGGCTTAGCCCAGCAGCAAGCTGTCCCCGTGTGCAGGACGAGGCCGCTCCTGGGGCTGCATTCCCGGGGAGCTTTTGGGGATGACTCCCCGGGGCTGCCCCCCGCGGGGCACAGCAAACAGCCAGGGGCTCCAGAGCCTGCGGCACCAGGGCTCGGCAAACACGGGCTATGCTCTGGGAGCAGCCCTGGGGGGGACTGCTGCCATGGGGTGAGGCCCCAGCACCTGGAGCTGCTCCGGGCAGTGTCAGGGTTGGGGTCAGTTTACCCAGCAGGGCTGGGCAGACGCTGCTGCAGCCTCTGAAAGGCGCTTTGGAATTGCCTCCGCGTGCTTCTGTGCCTTGCCAGGCTGTGCTTGGTACTGTGTTTGTCTTCGCTTTGGGATTACTCCAGAGGGATTATCCCTCCATCTCACCCCATGGAGAGCAAAGGATGGTGTTTGCACTAAGCTGGCACAGACTGGGTTGTTGGGTGGGCTCTGATGGGTGCCCCCTTTGTCCTGTGAAAGAGACACTGCTCCTCTGGTCTAGTAGCAGGATGCAGGAATGCCTTAGTATGTCAGGAGCATCAGACCAAAGCTTTCCACTGTGGAAACATCACTATTTGCACTGAACTATCTTCTCCTTTTTTTTGGTCTTTCTCCAGTTTGCCAACTTTAGATGCCATTGGAGATCCAGTCTTTAGATTTTTTTTGGTTTTCTAAAATTTTGTTTTTCATTCTCCTTAACAGCAAAACCAGATTAGTGATGCACTGATGGGGGTGGGGGTCCTTCAAGGCAAGAAGCCTGAACTCCATACAGATGTCAGTGAGGCATCTGTACAAAATGCCTCGTGCTTGACCATGACGAGCTCTGGCTTACAGGTGCCATTCCTGCAGGATGCCAGGATGAAAAATGTCCTTTCAGACAGCAAGAGGTGCTGTTCCAGCAAGAGGTGCACGCTCCCTCCCTTCCTGACCATCACAGCTCACCTCTTTTTTTCAGCTTGCAGAAAAATACGGCCCCATCTTCACCCTCCACTTTGGGTTCCAGAAAGTTGTGGTCCTGACCGGGTACGACGTTGTGCGAGAGGCGCTTGTGAACTACACAGAGGAGTTTGTAGACAGACCATCCATCCCAATATTTGACCGAATCCAGAATGGAAATGGTACTAGAGCAATGAGTGGGGGTGGGGGGGGCAGCACTGTCGCTTAGTGCCCGTGATGATGATGATGATGATGATGATGAGGCACAGCCTAACTGTGCATCCCCGGAGCCCAGCTTTTAAAGATCCCCTTGGGCCCTCCTGAAGCCAAGTGACAGCAAACACTTGGCTTTCCCTACACGCAGTGACTCCTGGCTTTCCATCGTTTCTGCTGACGCACTTGCAGCCCATCCATATCCAAAAAGTTGAGGGGTGGGAGGAGTGGGATTTCTGAAGGCGCTGTGGCAATTCTGGGGTTAATCTCTGTGCGATGTCGGTGTGATCGGCTCACTGTCAGCGTTTATGAACACTCCACACGTTTCCAGGAGACTTTGGACTACCTGGCTTGGCTGTCGGGAGCTGTCGCGCTTTTCCCTTTCTCCCACTGACTTTGTCGTGTCCCACACCTTTGCCTCCCCTCAAAAGTGCTCAGGTTGACCAGCCTGAAACAGGTTCAAGCAGAAGCAAGAGACTGAGGCTGGGAATTCACCTCCACAAATAATCCCATAGTTTCTCCAAGGTAACTTTCCACCCCTATTTCAGACTACTTTTTGCTTTGTCCATCCTCTGCCTCATATGAGGCTTTAGCTGGGAGAACCAAAAGGCAGCTTGTGATGCTGGTCACACTCTGAAGTTGGGATTAGAATTAGAAATTACATTACCCAGCCATAATATCAATAGATGAATTTATCTCTACATAAATAAAAAGAATCAATGAGAAGAAAGGTAATTTTTAGAGCTAATTTACATGTAAAACATCCCTTTGAGAGACTATCAACATTGCATCATAATTCCTTTCACATTTACCATCTCAGCCTAAGTCTGAGGCACTTAGAGGTGACCCAAAGCTGGAAGTTCTCAGGGGCTGTTAAGCAGCAATGGTCACAAACTTTCCAATGAAGCATTTTTTCTTCAGAAAATGCCCATTTGTTGACTGTGAAGATGCTCTCAGAAAAGGAATTATCCAGATGAAATTGCATACATTAAAGAAAAATTGAAAACTGAAGCTTAGAAATTTGCTTTGGCACTTCTAGAGCAAAAACGTTTTGCTATCCAATAAAACTACACTGCTTTAAAACAGAAAAGCGAACATATTTAAAAGCCTCACAGCCATGATGAAGAAGTGCTGGCATCCAGCTTTTCAACAGACCACAGTCTGTGATAGTTTTTGGATTATTGACCCGACTTTTTCTTTACAGCACTCTGATGGGATGGAATACCCATCCCTGCTTGGAGATGCTGGAGATCATCGTGGCATGAGCTCCGAAACTTCCACAAAAATGTCAGTATTTTCACCACTGCTGAAAATACAGCACTGCTGGGAATCTCCATAAAACATTTTAGGGTTGAGGAGACTGAATTATCCCATCCCACAGAGATAAATTACCTTTATAACTAGAATAGGATGAAGGGAGAAGCATCAGAGACACAAGGTGCTTGAGGCCCTGGACTTGCAAACCAGCAGGGTCAGAAATGTCCCACGACGGACCCAAACCAACCTCTCCCCCAGCTCTACAGCCCACCCATACTGGTCTGAAAGCCACACCTGCCCATCTGACACTCAGGAGAGGACTGGGGGAACTGGGCTGGCAGGGAGTTTGCTTTTCCCAAACTCCAGGCTCAGTGAGAATGGAGCTGAGAGGACACAGAGGGATGAGGCACACCGAAAAGTGAGGCCTTGGGTCCCTAAACCCATGAAAACAGGCAGCAGAAACCCCTGTGGAGCTCCCTGCTCACCCAGTGGCCCGTTTGGTTTGGTGTGGGGGGCTCCTCTGTGCCTGAGCCTGAGCCCAGCACATTTCTCGTGGGCTGCCCAGGTCTGTTCTTCTCCATCGGGGAGCTGTGGAGGACGACGCGGAGATTCACTGTGTCCAGCATGCGCAACCTCGGCATGGGGAAACAAATGATAGAGGGCAGGATCTTCGAGGAGCTTCACTTCCTCATCGAGATGATCAAATCCTTCAAAGGTGAGCTGGGGAACATCCCGGGGCTGTCCAGCCTCGTGTGTGTCACAGCTGCTCCACGTCTCACAGCTTTCCCATGCTGCTCCCGTGCAGGGGAACCTTTCAGCCTGCCCTCCTTCAACTGCGCCCCCGTCAATGTCACCTTCATCCTGCTCTTCGGGGACAGGTTTGACTACAAGGACCCAACATTCCTCACTCTCTTAAGACTCATAGATGAAGTCATGATTCTTCTGGGATCCCCAAATTTAAACGTAAGTAACCTGTCCCACAGATGAACAATTTTTTCTTACACTGGCACGTGGGCCACACCAATCATGGGATTTACATCTGTGGTTTTCAAATGTTCAAAACCAGCCATCACACCTAAAATGTGACAGTTCTCCACGTGTCACTTTGGTCACCAAAATCTGCTGCCAGATTCCCCTTGCCTTACTTTCCTTTTGGCCCATCCTGCCCATCTGTGTGGAGCTAAAATGAGAACTGAACTATTTTTACTTTGGCTTATGAAAATCTGCCCAGGAAGTCCCTGGGATGCTGAGACATTGCTACTAAGAACAAAACTCCACTGATACATTGGGCCTTAGTAAAAAGCTGTCTCAGCATGTGCCAAGATGATTCTGTGCAATCCTGTGTGGTATTTCTGCAGGCCTAATGCTTCTCTCTTTAAATTTCTCATTAGTATTTCAATTTCTACCCGTTCCTTGGATTTCTTTTCAAAACCCACAAGATTATACTCAAGAAAATCGAAGATGTGCGTGCCATTTTAAGGCAGTACATGAAGGCGAGCAGGGAGGATATCAATGAGAACAGTGTGAGGAGCTACATCGATGCACTGATAGTCAAGCAACAAGAGGTATTGGACTTCTTAGCTCTGTTGGTTGTTTGCAATGTCTGCTTGGGATTTTCTAGCTAAAAGAGTTGCTGAGTTTTGATTTCAGTCATGTCATTTAAATCTATTGAAATCCATGCTGTTATTCCAGTGGTATTTAAATCAGATGCCAGGCTCTTACAACTGGCACATTTTTTCTATCAAAATTAAGATACAAAAGCTGCTTTCAGTCCATTCCTGAAATAGTAGCACTAATAATGTGAGATCAGCTACTCGCTCCTAGTAGAAAATTCATGAATTCACATGAAAGCTGACTCTGCCTTTCTTTTTATGAAAACAAATCAATTAATCATTGATACTGTTGCTCCATCAAGATGAATGATCCCCTTAAAGTACTTGAATGATAAATCATCAGTGCAAGTCCTAACCCTGCCCTGCATCTTACTTAGCAGAGGCTCGACAGTTTTACACATCAGTTGATTTCATTCAATACAAAATATTTGGGTTCTGAGCTTTTTCTTCTTTCCAGTTGGATCCAGGCTGACCTTAGTCACTAAGTATTCTACTCAACTATATGGAGGAGGAGTTAGCACAGCTCTAAAGCCCAGGCAGAAATGGCCTGAAAGGTGATTTTGAGCCCTGCTGGGGATTTGAACCTGGCCTTGGGCCGGAGGAGTCCCTCAGAGGTAGGATTAGCTGAATCTGCTTCTGTTCAAGGCAGAGAGCAGGCTCTTCCCAAACCTGCAAGGCTGAGTCTGTGAACAGCAGCAGGCTCTGTGTTTCAGCCTGCTTCCAGGGGAGATGGGTGTTGAACCAAAATCCCCTCCAGACCTTCCACCCGTGGTGCTCCATCTCTGGGGAATGCTATGCATTCACGATCAGATCTATTTTATCCAGGTTCACAAACACAAGACCACAGCCAGCTGTGCTGTAGGTTATGCAGCATTTCCTGAGCTTGCTGAATACTCAGACTGATGGGTTTATGACTTTTCTTACCTCTTGTGTTTTTCAAGGAGAAGAACAAGAAAGACAGCCTCTTCCATGATGACAACTTAATGGCATCCATACTTGACCTGGTCATGGCTGGAACAGAGACCATTGCCACCACACTCCAGTGGGCCATCCTGCTCATGATGAAATACCCAGAGATTCAAAGTGAGCAGCCTTTACCTATTCCATCCATGGCAAGGTTGAAATGGGGAAGGAAGAGGCCTGGCCTCAGACCCACAGCAGCTCTTTTGCCTTAAGAGCTGAATCCTAGCTCTCCTCTGTGATGAACTCCTAATGTAACTAGGTGCTGACCAAAGTCACAATAAAATAGCCCCTTTGACTTGCTAGGGGAGAGGATGAGTGGAGATCAGAGTATGATGCTGAAGGAACAACCCACCCAGATGCCCGAATTAAACACAGAGCAGGGAAACCCTCACTGCTGCTTTAAGAATCCTCTCTCTCTTCAAACTCAGGAAAAAGGGTTTTTTTCCCCCCCCCAAACCAAATCCAAAGAGGGATTTGTCTTCCTTGCTGAGGCCCATATATTTTGTTTGTTCCTTCCAGAAAAGGTTCAGGAGGAGATTGGGAGAACGGTCAAAGCTGGGAGCTGGGCCACCTACGAGGACAGGAAGAACATGCCCTACACCAACGCGGTGCTGCACGAGGTGCAGAGGTTCATCACTCTCCTGCCACACGTGCCCCGCTGCACCGCTGTTGACACCCACTTCAGGGGCTACTTCCTTCCCAAGGTAGGTATCTGCTCCCTCCCAGGAACACAAAACCCTCCAGTGCCACGGCAGAATGGTTTCTTTAGGGGGAATTGCAGGACAGAGTCCAAAACCGTCCCCAGAGGAGTTTCTATATTGAGCCCAGAGAGTGCCATAGGACTCAATCCAGTCCCTTTCATGCTCAGGACTTCATCACTCCATGAGCAGCCCTGGTTTATCTCCTTTCTGCCATCTGCACAGTGAAATATCTGCCAGAGAATCTGCAGGATCTTACCTTCCACTTGAGGTTTCCACAGCACCATGCGGGGTTTGGCTTCAATCCTTGGCACTAGTGGGAAAATCTCACTGATGTCTCTCTGCTGGAAGATGGGATAAAACCCTCATGGTCTCCACCTACCCCAGGTGGAGCAAATCTCCTGGGACACCGAAGTCTGTGGGAGAAAATGAACCAAAACAGCACTTTGCTATCTTTTGATCTTTTGTGCCTTTGTGTATTTTTCTTCCAGGGTATAATTGTAATCCCATCCCTTACCTCAGTGCTGCTGGATAAGACACAATGGGAGACACCACAGCAGTTCAACCCCAACCACTTTCTTGATGCTGAAGGGAATTTTGTAAAGAAAGGAGCTTTCCTGCCCTTCTCCACAGGTAACTAAAGGGCTGACCTGCACAGAGCTGGGGCTGCAGCAGGGCCATTTCATTACAACACACTAATGAGGTCTTCATGTCTAAACACTGCCCTTAACTCAGTCAATAAGCAACCAGACAACTGAATGGAATCAATTGTTCTGCAGCTGGGCAAGTGGCTGCTCTCAGAGCACAGCTCTCCCACTGCTAAATATAGCACAAATAAGGGTAGTAAAAAGAAGCACACTCTTATCTAAACGTGGTATGTGAGGATAAAATTCCATGGGAAAAGTGAGTTTCAATCTATTCCACTTTGGAAGGAGGTGGCATTCTTCTATCAGACTGCTTTCCAAAAGAAAGGGTTAAAGATGCTGAGAGGGTTGGAAGAGCTAAGGAGAGGAGATGGCACACCATAAATGTGTAATAACCCTGTAAGATGGCTGTAGCCTGTGACAAAAGAGACCAGGCAGGAACCTTTAGCAACACGGGCCCCTCTACTCCAAAATGCTTCAGCACATTTCCAGGTTTCCCTCCTGCTCCCACTGCAACATCTCAGATGCTAACATGTCCGTGTCAAAGATTCCAGTTGGATTTTCCATGAGTTAAACACTCTACTTTCACCCGCAGGGCGACGGAACTGCATTGGAGAAAGCCTGGCCAAGATGGAGCTGTTTGTCTTCTTTGTAGGGTTGCTCCAGACATTCACGTTCCAACCCCAGCCGGGAGTTTCAGAGTCTGACTTGGACCTCACCGTCCCCCAAACGACTTTCACATTAAGGCCTCAGCCTCAGGCAACCTGTGCTGTCCTGCGGGAATAACCACGGCCTTGTCCCAGAGCTTGGGGCTCCAGGACCCCAACTTGGCTCCAACTCACCATCCCCCCATCCTGCCACACCACCACACCCCTTGCCACTGTCTCCATCCACTCCCCCTGCACGGCTCCATCCCTCCAGGGGCTGCTCTTTGCTCCTGTGCTGTGGGGGAGAGGCAAACACAAACCACGGTGCTGACAATCACACCCCACTCCTCCAGACAGGCCGTGCACGGAGCTGGTGAAGGGACCAAGCTGCTGGCCTGGAGGAGGAGATGCAGCCCACCAGCAGGAGGGGCAACACCCAGGCTCCCAAGGTTCACCATGTCACAGAAACCTGCCTGGAATCCTGGGAAGAACAAACCACAGTTTGCTGGAAGCCGCAGAAAGACACCGTGGGTCACGCAGTGACCACAGACACCTCCTGAGCTTTTCCACAGCTCACGGCAAAATCCTGTGAGGATTTCATCTGCCAGGCAGCCAAGCCAAATGCCAAGAGTGAAAAAAGTGATTGGTTCATGTGATTTGAGGACTAAGGGATTTCTGCCTTGGAACAGTGTCCTGGAAGATACCCCAGAGTCTGCAAACCTGATAAGCAAGTGCTGCAACCAAACTCAACACTGCTCCCCAGTCAGAACAAAACAGGAGCTGCATTTCTAAGGTTGCAATTTAAATCACGAGGCCACATGAGATTTGCACCAGCATCCGGTCATAAAGGACTAATGACACAGAAAAATAAACTACACCCACTGCTAGTTTTACGCACCTCTGTCCTTCCTGACCTTGTTAAATAGCAGCAGTTCCCTCTCTTCAGATATCCTGGTTAATGTTAAGAGCCAACACCAGCAGTCATTCTGGTGTTTGGGATGGTCTGGCCTTTGGAACCAGCCATGCAATTGCCCTGAAAATGCAATCTAATTTCACAGTGCTTGTTTTACACACACACATGCACAGAGAATGGGGATCAGGGATTAAATGAGAGCTGGTTTTGGTTGGTTTCCTTTCCTCTGTAGCTCAGCCTGGCTGTTGTCTCTATCTGTGGCACTCTTACATCCCACCCTATTCCACAACCTTGTTCCAGCTGAGATATAGCTGAGGCAATTTTCCATCCATTTATCTGTCTGTGACGTCCCACTCCTCCACATGCATTTTCTTATCATGTACTTTATCATATTGTTTGTTTCCCCTTCATGGGGAGCCAATAAAGTTTTAAACCCAAGTCCTCATTACATTTCCTATGCCTGGCACCCAACTTTGCAACACACAGAAGTGCAAACACCATGAAAGGTCAGTCCTGAGCCCAGAGTGGCAACAGATAGAACGTTAGATGTATCTGCATATGCCCGTCCTAGCAAACACCAGCTCAGCAGCAGACCCTCCACACCTGCAGGGTGGTTTCACCAGGGCAAATTCCTCAGCTATGGGCTGTGAGCCAGCCCTGGGGACAGCCTCAGTTCTTCACTTCTATGCCTCTTGCTTGCAGAGGCTGAATTAAAGGTTGCCACCACAGCCCCCCTGGTGCTGGCCCTCTGCTTAGTGCTTTGGATGGGAAGGCAAGGAGAGACAGGTAAAGCAACAGGGGAGCAAACCACAAATCAGCTCTGTGAAGGATGTCTTGGTCTTGCTGAAATAAAAGAAAGACCTGAAGCCTTTGGCTTCAGAAAGGCCAGAACTGTTCCTGTTTTAACCTCCAAAATAATGTGAGCTCAGAAGATAGATAAAGCAGCAGTTTAGTGCTCTAGGGAGCAACACTGGGCTGGGCTCAGCTCTGCAGAAATTCACTGCTGGAACCTCAGACCTGCCACCTTGCCATGGGCTCTCAGTTTCTTGGCTTTGAAATAGAGAGATGGATCCCTTCCTCCATGGCACAGCAGCCTTCAGAGCTGCAAATATCCAAGGAAAACAGGTTCCTTTGGTTCCTTTGAAAAATGCATCCTACTCATGCCTGTGTCAGCAGATGGATAGAAGTGATACCTCCCCAGCACACTGAATTACACAGCTGAATACATCTCCACAAAATAAAGTGCCTGTCTCCCGTTTATTTGCTCAGCCAGGCGATGGCAGAACATTGATTATGACTCAGCTATCTATTTATCTAGCAGAAAACACCAGCTCTCAGAGGTGGAAATACCATTTCCACATTCCTCAGTGGCCCTGAGGGTCTTCCCTGTAGCTGCAAAACATGTTTGTGCCTTGCAACTCTCACCTGGATTGAAGGCAAACACCTTGGGGCAGGACAGGTGCCCCGATGTTTGGAGTCACATCTGAACAACACCAACTCACTTTGTGGCTCACAGCACTGGCAGCTGTGCCATGGCCCAGCCTGCCACCCCCAGGGCTCTGTGATGCTGGGACCGGGGGCTTCTGCCCTGAGAGGGGCAAGGATCGGGGGCAAGGATTGCAGCAGCTCCTCAGCACTGGCCCGAGCAATGAGCATCGCACACAATCGAATTTATGCTCTACTTATGCCACGAGATGGCACCACGATCCCTCTGAGTCACAGCCGGCCCAGCCCTGCGGTCCTCGCTGGGCTAGAACGCCCTGCCAGCACAATCTGGGGCTGGGGAAAGAATCAGAACTAAGTCTTTAGGGTTTATGCCACCCTCAGTCCACCTGCAGTCACCTTCAGCACGGCTGGGTGCAAAGACACTCATTTCCCACTAACCTGGAAGAATCAGGTGGTGTGCAGGGAAATGGCTGGGGTTAAATTCACCTGGCATCTCCCACTGTCCCCATTTTATCCAGCAGCACAGGGATGAGCAGAGGGATCCCTGCTGTTCCCTGCAGCACAACCATGCTCTGCTGTAGCATGTGTGGATGTTGCAAGCTTCTGGCCTGCCCACTCAGCATTCCTCCCTTTGGGCTGTGTCTGGCAGCCAGCTTCTTCCTCGGAAGAACCAACTATTCCTGGGCTCCTTGCACTGCCAGAAGACCCCTCATCAGTGAAGAAACCCAGTTCACTGGAATTACTGACTAATGTGAGCTGGCCCTGACCCAGCAGGGTGGTGGAAACCCAGGGGTGCAATGGAGTGCTCAAAAACCACACGGATACAGCACTCGAGGACGTGGCTTAGTGGTGAACGTGGTGGTGCTGCTGGCTTGATGGTTAGACTCAATTATCTTGAAGGTCTTTTCCAACCTCAACAATTCTGGGATTAAGCTCCAGCAGCTGTTGGCTGCTCCCCAGTGATGAAGCAGAGGAAAGACGTGGGCCAGGCTCCCTGGCTGCCCAGCTGCTCCCTGCTTGCCTCCAGCAAAGCAGAGGCAGGGTCCTGGCAGCCCAGAGGCAGCACTGCTCTGCAGGGCAGGAACAGCAGAGAGAGGGGAGAGTCAGGAGCAGCTCCAGGTTGTGAAGACTGAGCTATAGCAACAGGGACTGGACTCAAAGGAGACGAGGGATTAGGGAACTGGCTCTTCCCCACCAAAAGCTTGAGGCTTGCCCACTTGTGGGGTTGTTCTGCCCTGTGGATCATTGCTGTGCTGCACCCCGTCCATCTGGAGAGCAGCAGGGCCCCTGGGGTGAAGCAGCCTTTAAAGGGGCTGTCAGCTGAGGGGCAGCAGGGAACTCATGGCAGGAGAGTGACCAGTCTGCACTCCTCATGGATCCCTGGCTGGGAAATGCCATCTCACAGGCAGGGCCAGGAACTCAGTCCCTGTGCTCACCTTTTCGGCAGGGAGAGGGAGGCACAGGGAATCCCAGCTCCTGCTGAATTCCTGGGGCTGGAATACCCCAGGACAGGAGGATCGCAGCCCCCGGGGTAGAGAACAACCCCTCAGATGCTTTGATCTTGAATGGCAGCGTTCAGTGGATGGAGGTGAACAGCACTGGGATTTTGGATGCTCTGGCACACACAGAGAGCCTATGAAGCTTTTACAGGTGAGCATCACTTACAAAGTCACTGCAGGATACTTCAGCACACCGTGTAAGCAAAGCAAAACCTTCTTTGGGATCTCAGGGTCCTTCAGCAGCAGCAGGATGGCCCCATTGCAATGCTGTGGATATTGTTTAGTGCCAGCCACGAGCAGGGGCGAGTGCAGGAGCATCATGATCTGCATAACAAAAACATGTATTGCTTTTATTAAGGATATATGAAGAAAAAAAATACTTTTAGCATGAAAAGAGAGAACTAGGACAGGTAACCCACGCTCCAGAGACATTACAGTGGGATGCAGGTGAGTGACAAGTGACAAGTTGCATCATATTGACAGTTCAGTACAGAATTTCCTCAGTTTTCAGAAGAAATATTTGCACACTTGAGATTTTTCCACCCCAAAATGAACCAATTGCACAAATTCATCCACTTTTCAACACCACTAGGTATTTATCTGCTCCAGGCAGTGGTTTTATGACCAGCTCAGAACTTACAACCACTACCTGTGGATTCTGAGAAGGCAGAACTTCGACGAGCGGTGCAGAGCAACACCGAAGTGGAGGAGCTGGAATTTGTCTGAGTGTGTGTGCCAGGCCCTTCTAGGAGCCACAGGAGAGCCATGAAGACTCAGGACACCACTGACACATCAGCTCCACTGTCCCTGCTTCCTGCTGCTGGTGGGAAATGCTTTCCCCAGTCACACTGCCCGGCACAAGAATGCGGATGCAAACACTTGGAGGAAAAAGGGCAAATCCAGGCGGGTCCAGGCTCCCACACAACTGCTCCTGTTGTGAAATCCACCACGTGGGAGCTGGCGAGGGGCTTGCACAAATGCCATAGGAATTTCTGCATCTCTGTCACTCTGCTGCCTCTTCCCATGCCCGTGGGGAGTGATGTGTCTGCCTGGAGAGAGCTGGAAAAGTGACATTGCCTCTCTCTCACTCTCCAGCAAAGAATGGACTGTAGCTGATTTATCTCATTTTTCCTTCAGTATGAAGCACTGAATGTACTAAAATAGGAGGACAAGTACCCAAAATTTCGATATTTCAGTGCAACCAGTCACAGAGCACGTTCATTAGACAATAATCTCATCAGCATCTCTGAAAAGGGACAGCACTTGGAATCATCACATGGTTTAAACACCTCTGGTTTGAATACTGATGTTTGAATACCTCTGGTTTGAATACTTTTGATACTCCAAAGCGTCAGTGAGGCTGTTCTCATTAATAAAGCTCATCAGGTTGTCCTCATTAATACTCCCTTTCCTTTCCTTCAGGCATCTCTTTATGATCACACCCACCTTCTGTTTTCTACCTTTTTCAGGACCATCTTGGGAGGTTTGAGGAGAAATCCAAGGAATGCATAGAAATTAAACAACTAAAAAGAAAACAAGAAAAAAAATCACAAAAAATTAAACTCGCCCATTACCTTGTACTACTCAGTGTCTTTATGGAGGAATCATTTACATGAGCAACCACATTATGTGGTTGGAGTCTCTTTTTGGGTAACTAAAAAATTTTAATGTATAAAAGGGCCTCCTCTTAGTTAAAATACTCCACAGAAATGAATGGGGCCTATCAGACTTGTCTAGATAGAGCCTATAAACATGAATTTAAAAAATACAATTAAGAGAAAGTGATAGTAAACTCACGAAACAATGAAATTACATTTTTAAAGAGGTAATAAAGCAAAAAGATAAAGCATTTCACCAAAAAATGAGTAAGCTTCTGTTTTGAAGTTAGATCACTGATTTTATCTTTCACATGAATTATAAATCAATTACACTCAGCATTGTTAAATTTCACAGCACAATAAGCAGCTGCATTTTATGTGCAGGGAAGTTACTTACATAATTTCTCAATGTTGTAGATAAACTGGCTGCAGGATAAGAGTCACAAATCTCTTGCTCTTGCTAACTGGCTAGAATTTTTGCTGGTTTCTGCAAAACCTGAACCTAGAAACCCCTAAAGGCACATGCAGTTGTTCATAAGACGAGAGGTTAATTCTGGACATTCACACAGCATCCGGCAGAAAACTGGAACGAGATTTTCTTTCTACATCCACAAATAAAGTCAGTTTTTCAGTAGTTTTATCACTGGTCTGTTTTTAAAAAAAGGAACTCTGGCTATACCTTCCCTGAAGACACCTCATTCCTTTTCTCTTCCACCTTAGCCTTGCTTGGACTGAAAATCCTGGGAAATAGAGCATATCAGTGTTTTGTGGTTTATTCTGGGCACTGCTGAAAAAAATACTGACAAAAGCAAAGAAACAGACAAATTCCCCCAGAAATCCCAGGTATGCAGAATCTTTCCATGCAGGAGGCATTATTTTAGGCAGTTTTGTGCTGCTCCCACCAAAGCTCTGGCTCTGGCTTGTTTATAGCTCTGTCTCTCTGCAGCCTGACACAGTAAGAAGCTCAATGCACAGGATTTGTCTCAGGCTGCCTTGTTTTTCCTCAGAAAAAATGACCCAGCTGTTTCAGAGAGCAAGGCTGGGAGCAGATGACACTGCTCCATCCCCGTTGTGAACAGGACAAGGGATTTCAGGGAACAAATTTCCTGTGGTTTAGAGGATGAACTGCAGGGGGACAGGAGGGCTGACAGGGAGGCACCTCTGCTGACAGCTGGGGAACTCCCTCCTCCAGCTGGCTGAACCTGCAGCCAAAAAAAAGCTCAGTCAGGAGGGCATGGAGGTGTTGGGGTCAGAGCAGAAACCCCCCTTCCCAGGAGGGCTGAACACAGCCAGGATCTTCACCCGGACACTGGGAAGTAGCACAGGGGGCCCTTCCTCACACTGGGCCTCCCTCTTAACAACAAGATGAGCCCCCTCACATACGTGCTGTATGCATTATATACATATTAGGTCATCAAATCTTTCTCACTCAGCCTTGGATTATTCCCTTCATTGTTTTCCAATGTCTAGTCTTGGCCAACGTATTCATTTTTAACATGCAATTCAGAAACATGACAAAAATCTGTTTACAGAACTAATTGTCTGAGGTACAAAAACAGCCCATGCTACTGCACTCCTGCCAGTTCTTGCAGCCTTTATCATGAGTCATCGTGATCCATGCTCTGTCTGAATTCCCAGTAACTGCAGAGGGGATTGCATAAGGACCTCAGCCTTTGCACTGTCAAAAACTATTTTCTTCCCTCTACACTGAAAACAAAACAAAACAAAACAAAAAACCCAAAAAACCACCGCCCCCCAAAAAAACCAACCCTGAAATGTGACCCAAGAGCCACTAAAAGCAAAAATAAACTGAAAAGAGGAACAAGAAGTCCCCCAAGCCCTGACAATAAGGACAGAGCTCAAGATGCACAGAGACTCTCACAGACCCTTGCAATTGCGACGTTTGAGAAGCAGCACAGGCAACACATCCTCCTCTGCTGAACCTGTACCGTGTCCATGCCGGATGGGACAGGATATGGATATAAGCACAGCTGCTCTGGCTGCCCTTACTGCCAGGCAGCACCACCTCAGGAAACCCCAAATCTGCAATCTGGAGAAGGAGAGAAAACTCAGAGCATGGAGCTAACCAGGGGGAGCGACAAGTCCTGCTGGGTGGGTGAAGAGTGGCCTTCTGGCAGCAGCTGACAGTGGAAAGACACTGCACTTCAGTAAAATCACCCTGATCTCACAATGTGCTGTAAGCAGGGGAAAAGCACCTGACACCTGCTTTGTTTGAGTCCTTTCTGATCCCAAGGAAATTGCACTGCTCCACACTTGCTCTGGATGGGATCAGAGGATGCTTTGGGATTGTTCCAAGGGGCAGGAAGGGTCACAGCTGCACTGGACACAGCACCCCTGTTTAAACCTGTTCCCTCTCCCTATCTCAGGAGGGGCCTGGGCTGGCTGGAAAGGACATGACCTCAGCTTGCTCCAGTCCTCTGCACCACCCAGGAGCACCCCAAACCCAGGTGTGTCACAAACAACAGCCTCCGTGGTGAGAGCAGGAGACCGGGAGTCTGGACATGCACATCCCCGTCCCTGCCTGGACAAGGACCTGCCTGTGTGGCTTTGAGGAGACAGAGCTGTGCCCCCAGTCAGCCCCAGGGCGTGTGTCAGGCTGCTGTGAATGAGCCCTTGTGCCTGGAGCCCCACTCTGGGGCTGGCTCAGCCCCCACCTTCCCCATCAGCATTTCTGGGAGGTCCATGTAGAGAAGAGCTAAAGCAGGACACGCTGCAGCAATGGCATTGTCACACCATGTAAGAATTACCAAAAGCAAGGGACAGAGAGGTGTCACTCTGACACTAAAAATGCCTTTATGATTCCCAAAGAGAATGGAGAAGGAAGCAACGAGACCACCTCTGCCAGCCCTCAGCCTGCCCAGCAGGAGGACAGGTTACTCATTACCTGCTGGGTGAAGCAAGTGAAAGAGGCAAAGCTGGGCAAAGATAACAGCTTCTTAGATGGCCTACAAAAGCATTGTCACCTCAGACACGCAGGTTAGAAATTAAAATGAAAATTAATGTTTATCTAGGAGTAAATGATCTCTCAAAAAACCCCAAAACTTCCTCTGTCAGGCCAGGGTCATGTCACAGGACACAAGAGAAGTCACAGAAAGGGAAGCCCAGAAGAAAAGAGAGGGAGCTCTGGGACTGAAGCACCCCAGGGTTGCAGCTGGGAAGGAAAGTTATTCCTTGAGCTGTGTAGAATGATTTGGAGGTTGAGCCCATCCAAATCAGAAGCTCTTGGACAAAGAGGATCAGAAGGCAGAAGCTGAGGTCTCCCACCCTGCACCTTCCCTTGGAGCCAGCCGAGAGCAGGGTGGGGTTGGGGCACGTACAGAGCCCAAGAGTGGCAGTTCCTCCAAAGGAAACCTAAAATCAGGAGCAGGCAAAGCCTCCCACCTGCACAGTGCACTCCAGACTGGAGCCAGCCCAGCCAAGGGGAGCAGGCAGGACCCAGCTCAGGTTGGCCAGGTTGCACCCTGGAATATGCCACTCCTGTCTCCACAAGTGGCTTTCCCTCCTCACGGCTGTGGCCTCTGAGCAAGCACAGGGGTGCTGGGGTTGTTCCTGGGATGCTGGTGGGACCCTGGGGGCTGCAGGACAGCTCAGCCGGGAAGGAGCCGCAGCCTCCGGCGTGGGTGGCCTCAGCAGCACTCTCTGCTCATGGCCACAGCTTGCAGGCGGCCACAGGAAAAAACTGAGCCCTCCTTCATTTATTTTTCTTGCAAGCTGTGTTTTAGATGTTCCCCTGAAGGGCTCTTTGAAGCAGCACAAGCTGCCCCAGACCCTTCTCCTCAGCTAATTAACGTGCGCCGACAGCCGGGACCGCCTGGAGCGGCTGAGCAGGGACAGCCCTGACCAAGCTCTGGCCCAAATCCACCCCCAAACCTACCCCCAAACTCCTCTGAGCCTTCCACAGCCAACATGCTGCTGACCCTGAACCCAGCAGGCTCCTTTAAGCCATTAATCCATGAGCAAGCTTTGCCTTCCAGGCTGGAGCTGCCTATCATGAGCTCAGAACTCTCGGGACAGAGCTCGGGGGAACCAGCTCCGACTGGGTTTGAGAGGTTTGGGGGTTTCTGTCCCGAGCTGCAGGTCAGGCATTTGTCAGCGAAAGATTAAAGCATTTAAATGGTGTTAAGTGTGATACCAGTTTCTAGAGCCCTGTGAAGATTGTCTTTAAAAAGCCCCATCCTCTTTCTCCCTGCCTGGGGTCTGTGACACATTTCGGCAGCAGCACTGCACCCTTCACTCAAATGTGAAGCACACTCCAGCTGAAGAAGTGCCATTATCCCTGGCTTAGAGAAGAAAAATCCAGATGGAAAAGAGAAAAGATTGGTTCAAAGGTCACATGAGACAGAGACAGAAACATAATCAGAACCAGTCACCACTAACAGGTGCACCAAAAAGGGTGGCACAGTAAACATGCCCCTGTAGATAATAAAGTAACAAAATCTATAAAAATTCAGGTATTTTACCACCCACTTGAAACGTGACTTGCAGTTGCGAAATCCAGCCTGTGGTTTTATACTTGTGATCTCACCAATAGTAAATACTGAGCTCATCTCCACCTAAAGCTGCTTAAACAAACCTTGACTGCCCTGGAAGCCTTTCAGGGATTTCCAAATTGTGAGGTTCAGAAATGCTAATGGATCATGCGCAGCATCACCAGCCAAAGGGGCAGGGTGCTCCTTTGGAGGTTACAAATTAATCCAATCACTAATTTTAAGTTAAAATGTATCAGTATTATCTGCCCAGGTTAACAGCAGGGACAGGCCTGCAATGAGTGAAGGAGGCACTCGCCCATTTCAAAGCAGGAGCTCAGCACCAAGCAGCTGCATTTCCCTCTTGAGAGATCCTTCAGGAACCAGACACAAAACCCTTAAAGGTTTGTTCCATAAACTATTAGCCATTAAAAGTCTAATTAGGTCAGAGACATATGGCCTGAACCAGTAAAAAATTCAGCATCAGTGACTACAATGTGCTTAACCTCACAAAATGCGGATGTGTTTCAGAAGCTGCTGGGCTGAACATTGAAAACTGCATCACATTCAGTCTTCAGCAGTGAGACTTTGCTCTCCTAGGCCAGCAGAAATGGCAAAAGGCAACAGTTCTGCTAATGAAAACTGCTTTTTTCTTGCTACGGTTTCAAAGATGAGCATGAAGATGACACAGAAGATCTTTTCTAAAGAGGCTTTTCCCAGACACTAAAATATTCAAGGTTAAGCCCACCTGTACCCCTGGCCTGTGAGCCTTGAGGAGACACTCCCACCTCCCACCACGTCCCCACTCTCTGGGCAGATGAGCAACCACAACTCCTCAGATCAAGGCACTTTCTAACTCCAGAGAGAGGGCATGCTCTCAGCTTGCCATCTTGATTTATGCTTCATCTCATCTCACTTATTTTGGGCTTCTATGGAGTGGAAAGAGATTCAGAAGGTTCTGAGCGCTGGGAGGAGATGTCTTAGGGAAGATGCATCAACTCCAGCAAGGCCAGCTCTCATCCCTTTGACTTCAGCTGAGTTTTGCCTTTGTTTATTTTAAGCTTGCCAGCAACAACAGCAGGAACTGGGGACTTGCTGCAGCGGGGTCAGTCCCTAACAGGCTCCAACAACGCTCCCTTTCCCTTTCAGGTGTCCCAGTGACCGTGTTCCCTCTGGGTTTACAGTTTCTCTGGACACAGCAGTGAGCCACACGCGGCTGTCACTGGCTCCACAGGGATCTGAACACATCTCAAACCCTGCTCACACGAAGACATGCACATGAGGGAGATGGGCAGAATTAACCCTAATTTGCATGTTCAGTCTCTGTAATAAGGTCTGGGAAGTATATTTAAAAGGAGACTGCTTCCTAATTGCTTCTTTAAAAAGCCTTTAACGTGGACTCTTTGGCATGACTCAGGGGTGCATTTCTAAACCCAGTTTCTTCCATGAAGTTTACTCTTGCTGTTTGGTTGGGTTGCATCCATATGCTATTTTTATATTTTTTTTAATCATCAAGTCTGTTTACAGCATGGAGGAACAATATGGGAGCAGAAATAAAGCTGGGCCAAGCCCAAAGGAATGAGCCCAGTAATGGCAGTGCCAGCATCTCTGGCGTGAAGAGCAGGAGGCCCTGCAGCTGTGCCATTCCTCCGTGAGACCCAATTTACTTTTCCCTTCTGGCTGTGCATTTCAAACCTCAGTTGTGTTTGATTTACCCATCATCTGCAGACTTAATAGCAAACAGTTAAAATGCCTGCATGTCCTTCTGCTGCCAGCTTTGGATCTGTGGTGCATTACAAGAGAGAATGTTTTCTAGAATACAAAGGCTGAGGGACTGGCTGTCACAACAGTATCACTTTTGGCTTCCTTAAATACAGTAATCAAAGTATTTTGAACAGTAGCCTACAGCTACTGAATACTTTTCTGTCTCAAAATAGACACAAGTCTCCTCCCACCTTCTGCTGGGAGCTCTTTGGTCACTCTGAGGTTTTGGTGGTCCAGTCCAGTCCCCTTTGCAGTATCCAGTGAGCTCAGCCCAGCCAGTTCCTGGTTCTTTGATCCAAATGCTACCAGGTTATTCTGTGAAACAGAGTCAAAGGGACACAAAATGTTCGCAGGGAAGGTTTGAAAAAGGAAAGACTGTCTATGTTTGCATTTACATTTTTAATATAATGTTGTCTAGAGGCCAGATTTGGGGAATGGAAACCAGGAGCCTGGTTTCTATTTTCAGCACAGCCACTGATTGCTCTGTGTTCCTGGCAAATCTTTTAATCTCTTTTCCTCTGTTTTACCCATCTGTAATAAAGGGATGATCAGACCTCCCCAGCTCTGCCTAGTGAGGCTGCATCTTCTGATGAAACACAGCAAGGACAAAGCATTAATAATCATTCCACACAGAAGAGCCAGGAGGTCACAGGTACTTAAGTACAGTTTAGCTATTCAGTGCCCCTTTATGCATGCAGCAAGCCTTGATGTTAATAGGAGTTATATATTAAAATGGAATGGAAAAGCAGGCCCTTCAGGGCACAAAAATAACCATATCCAGAGCACCACTAAATAAATACAATATAAAGATGAAAATCAGTTCAAATACTGAACAAATTGAAAGGCAAGGAGACATTAAGAGGAAAAACAAAGTCATGCAGCCCTATTCCCAGCTGACATCTAACTGCCCTCAGCACAAAAACAGGGATGAAAAGGAGGGTCGGGCAGCAAGAGGGGAACTTACAAGTGATCCCATAAGGAGTTTAATGTTCCCAGTCCTCCATTTCTTTACCTCTCTGGCACCTTTCTGAGGAGGCATCAAGGAGGTGAGTAAAGGACTGAGCTCCTTAAATGCTCATGTTTAATTGACCCTGTAAATTATCCCATCAGTCCATGCCTCCATCCTCCACATCTGTCTGCTTGTCCTTTCCTCCCACAGAACCACCCTGGGGCTCCCTGCACGCTGCCATCCTGCACTGCCAGGCACCAAACCCCCTCTCTGTGCTGTTGCACAAAGCCACTGCCTCTGGGATCCCTGCAAAGTGGTCACAGCTGGGATATGGCTACCCAGGATCTGCCAGAGCTTCTCAGCTGCTTAATGCCAGCTGCTGCACCTCTGGCCAGATGTTTCACACCCACTGTCCCCATCACTGGTGTGAACACGAACGACCTCTGACACCATTCTCAGGCCAGGGGTGAGCCACTCCTACCATGAGCAACCTCTGCTCATTTCCTTCACGTGAGCAGCTGCACTGGCAGATTTTGGGGAGGATTTGAGGGATCTTGGTGACGAGCAAAGCTCTCTCCAGTGGACCACTGCAGCCAGAGCAGGGTGTGTCTTTAAATCCTCCAGCATCCTCTTGCCTACTCCTTCAGTCCAGCTAATGAAATAATTTCAGACAAATCAGTGTTGCACAAAGCTCTTCAGTGGGCAAGCTGCTTATTCCTTGTGCAGCCTCTTGGCTCATCTCAAAATAACGTGCATATGCTTTTGGGGCAGAGACCTGCGTTTATTTTGAGAGATGTCTGAGGATCAGGACAGTCACCGCCAGCTCATCACATTTACTATTCAGGATTACTGGACCACAAGCGACCTTTTGGGTTCTTAAGACTTGGATTACGAAGGGCTTTATACACTAAGCCTAATGACTTGAATTACAGCCTTAGCATCCTGACAATCAGAAAGGGACTACAAGAATTTACTTTCTTCTATCCACAAAACAGCTTGGGCTAGATTTTGAACCCATTTCAAGGCTATGTCAAGCTGGTGCCCATCAGAATGATCCAGCCGAGTTGCAAGAAAGGCAGGATGACCTAGGTAAAGGTCATATCTAAGAGAAATGGCAGGATTTTATAGATAAGGCAGCTGAGACATCTGCTTTCCTCAGAGACAATTATTTTATCATTTCCACATACTAAAAAAAATCACTCTGAAATGCTACAGCACATTTTAATCCATGGGGCTGCGGTAGCAGTGTGTGGTATTTTGTAATTTTCAAATCTCCATGGCAAAAAAGTTTTATGGGATCGATAATAACCTTCCTGTAACTGGCTAAACTGGAAATACCTTTCAGTCCTCAAAAAAAACCATAACAAAAACCCCCCAAAAAACAAACAAACAAACAAGAAAAACCAACCAAGTATCAGCAACTTCTGTGGCACGTGTGCTGTTGTTGCCAGTTTCAATCAGCACACAGTTCCACTCTACAGTGAAATTGGTTTCCTGTCTAAAATGTGACGTTTCTGTTCCCCATTACCTGCACTCAGGTGCCCTTTTCCAGGGGCAGTGACAGAGCCCACCCAGCGCCCTCTGGACAATCCAAACCACCAGCACCTGTAGCTGCAGAGTGGCTCAGAGTTTAATTAGACCATTAAAGCACCTTTCTGAGGGAGACAGGCCCCACAGCAGTGATGCCAACAGAGGCTGGCGGCTCCTTCCCATCCGAGGGGGAACACGAGCAGAGCAGAAAAGCGAGGATGTGCTGTCTGCACAAGGACAGCACTGGGCACATTCCCCTCAGTCCCCTGGAGCAGTAACCACCTGCAGTACCTGTGTGGGGGACAGCACAGAGCCAGGCACACCTGCCACCCCTTCAGCTTCTGCTGGGACCCCTGGAAAGAAGAGCCAAACAGAAATGAACTGAGAGGCTCTGTCTGCTCCGTGTTAGCAGGGTGATTCAACAAGAGTCACTGTTTTCTCATTAAACAATGTCAAAGATGCACTCCTGAGCTCTCTGCGGTCACTTTTTTCCCCTCCCTTTGTCCAAAGACAGCTGCAATAATAAAAAAAGGATTTAGAAAACAACGGGGGAACCCCTGGTTTGTTTAGTGAGCCAATGAATATTTTCTAAGACTGAACCAATCTCTGGAAATAATTGTCAAGTTCACTGTAGTTTTCCTTCCACATTCTGTGCTCTGTAGTTGGCAAACCTGGCTGCTCAAAAGAAGAGTAACACAATAAAGTGCAAGAGAGCTGTTTCATGCCAAATTGCTGCACAGGTGGTAATTTTTGAATGAGTTTTATCAGACCTAGAATCCAGACAGCAACTTTGATGAGCTGTCTTCCTCCTCATTTTCTTTGCTAATTCAGCCAGCTGAACTTTTCCATCTATCAGTTAAATTAAGTTGTAATCTGCTCAGGAGCTTGCACAGGAAGACAAGAAAGATGCTGGTGCAATATTCATAATGGAACCATCTGCCCACTGCAGAACATCCATCTCTGAGATTAAACACCATGTTAAAAGCACTAGAAATTCAAATTATATATAAAGTGTTTTCTTCTTTTTGGTCATAAAAATATCTGACAGTCTGGTCTGGGTTCTGACTGAGGTGTGTGTCCTCTACAAGGAATTAATAATTTCCAAGAGCAGCATCTCCCTGCCACTTTTCTTTCACCGTGTTCATCCTTCCTTCCCACTGCTTCCTTCAACCCTGTAATTTGGCCAGTATTTGTTTCCATGAAGGGTGACCCTGCCTGATCCTGCCTGGGACCTGCATCCAGGAGCCAGAGGAGGGTGCTGGAAAGCACCAGCACACGTCTCAGTCTCCAAACAAGACGCAGAGCCTCACAGGCTTTATCAGGGCACTGAAAACCTTCTGTTTGAAGGGTCCATTTCAGTCATCTCAGGCACTTTTACAAGTGCCTAAATAATTTCTACCACCTCTCTCAATTTTTACAAGACAAGCAGTCTGGGATGAGGCTCAGACTGGGCTCATCTTTTCCAAACAAAAGCATGTCCAGATGCAAGGTCTGCATCATTTGGTGGGACATGTCCCAGGGGAAAAGGGATGGAAATCCAGAGCCATCTTGAAGGAATGTGGGGGACATTTTAAGGATAGTTCCATTCTTATAACTACAATATAAAGATCTTTCAATCCTCAATGCTTCCTCTGCTATCTCAGCTGAAGTGCCAAGCGCCTGAAAGCACTTCTTCACACAGAGGTAGAAAGTGGAAGCAGAGTTGGGTGCATGGAGGTGCTGTGGGTACAGCTGGGGACCTAAAAGGGAAGCGTGAGGAACATCTGCTGACGAGTGCTCCTGCTTACTGCAGGCACTGAAAGCTGCCAGAAATTGTTGGTAAGGATTACAAGTAACAGCTGTACTGACCTGAGAGGGACCACAGCCAAAGGAGGATGGTACAGGCAGAGCTGAGCAGTCAAACTGGAAATCAGCGGTGCCTTTGACAGTCCTGCAAGCTGCCACTGGAACAGGAGAATGCGGCTTGGACACAGGCTGCAGGTTCATCACAGCCAGCTTCTCATGGGGGGCAGAGGAAAACCTGAGCATCACCACCACTTCAGGTTAGTTCTTCAACTGAAAACAAAGCAGGCACTTCCTTCATGGGGCTGGGAGTGACCCACAGCAGGTGAGGTGGGTGAGAACGATTGCACTGCTGGGGGGAGTTTGAAGATCTTCTACAGTAACCCCCACAGCTGCTCCATGATCCATTTGCTGCAAGAAACCCAGAAGGTGCTCAGTCCATGGACTGCAGTCCTCCAGAGGGTCCTGAGGCTGCTCTGAACACACAAATCCTCTGTATTTATGTTGCTGTGACACCATCGTCACAAAACAGGACCTAAAGTCCTTCCTGGCATTGAGATGTCACCAGTGCAGTGAACTGGGCTCAGGCTGCAGCTGAGCATGCTTAGACACTGGAATTTCACCCAGATTTTGCCTGTTTAATGCCAGCAGCTTGTACCCAGGGCCTGCTTGCAATCAGCCCTAGTATTTTCAGCTGGCTTGGCCCTAAGCACTAACCACAAGACTTCAGAGAAGCTCCATATTTATTCTTTCCGGCATATCATAATGCCCCATTAAACGAGGACAAAAGATTTCCTTATGTAATGGGGATGCTATTTGTTATTTTTAAGCTTATGGCAGCCAGGATTTGCGCCAGGTGGCGTTCTGCCTTAACCAGGGAACTTGGGGAGGTCACATTCCTTGCTGTCTTCCCTGCCCTCTGGCACAGTTGATGCCCATACATGGTTTCCTGGCTGCCCGTCCTTGTGCCTATCTGTGAGCATTTATTTGTGGCGGCTCACGGAAATACCAGTCCTGTTTAACAAGGTAATCAGGATGCTGATCAGTCCTTTCCAGGATCCTGCAAGAGCTTCTGCTTCCAATAAAGGGTCCTGCCTATGTGAAATCCATAAAGTCTGTTTACAGGTATCTATGCTACCAGAGAAACACCATCGCCGTAGCTGAAGTTTTCAATTTCTCAAGACAGCTTTAAAAACAGTTTGTTTAGTCCCATGAAGCCCACAGAAAGCAGACAAATAAAATGGTGGCCACTCCCAGCAGCTCAAGATTGAGAAGAGGCAGCAAAGAGGCCACTCAGCCCTGGGCTGAGCGTCCCGAGCAGCTGGGACCCCGCAGGCTCCGGGCGGGCTCACAAATTCCATCAGCAGCATCCCCACGCCACATTTGGGCAATTTCATGGAGCTTAAGCAAGCCTGGCTGGTACAAAGGATGCTGCCAAAGCCTGTTGTACCTCCAGACCAATACAGGGAAACACAGTGCCAAACATGCTTTGGGTCCAAGGGACCTCAACAGCAAATGATTTTCACAGTGCCGTGGCTGGTCTGGCTATTTGTAGGCAAGTAAGAGTGACAGATCCTGTGCCCCGTGGATTTCAATTTTATAAATACACATGGGACCTTGAGGAGAAGAGATGTAAGTTGTCACAGATGTGATATTTCAATTAGCAGGAAATGTTAATTTAAAAATCTGAATAATTAAAGCTAATAGGCAATGTAGCTCCACCTTCCTATGGACAGAAGGCTAACTGGCAATTTTAACTATGTGCTCACATAATTTAGGGTTTTTTGCTTGTTTGCCTCTAACACAATCCCCCTTCAGTCTCCAGGCTGGAGGCACACAGAGGTAGAATTTTAATTCTTCTGGCCATTTATATACATGTGGCATTTCTTGACCTTTAAGGATTTGATTTTGAAACCTATTTAACTTTTTGACGTAGGTGTTTTTGTGGGTTTTGTTGGGGAATGCCAAAAATTTTCTGCATGCAAGGAAAAAAAAATCAATAAGAGCAACTGTATGAGTGTTCTTCTGTTTGTACCCAGAGGGCCCTCCCTCTATGTCTGCAACACCAGTTTCTTGGTAGCACAAGCTTCTTATTCAGCTTTGTTTTGACAAAGAAAGATAAACCACTGTTTTGCTTTGCCCTTCCCCCACCATTTACTAATTAGTTTTATTTAGTTTGCTATTCCCTACTCCTTGCAGGGAAAAAAACCCCAAAAAACATATTTTAAAATAATAATTATTTAAAACCGCATTAAGTTGTTGGCCATGTAGGTTCTTATGAAGAATTTTAAATAGAACATAATTATAAATCACTGTGAAAATAAGCTCATCCTGCACAGGCAAGGACATTTAATTGTGTCCTTGTATGACTGGAATCACTGTAAACAACTAATATTCCTATTTGCAGGGACAGAAATAACAAGCTCATTCAGCTGTACAGAAAGGAAGACATAAAAGGAAACCAAAGGCTAAACCAGAATAAGCCACTGGAAAGTTTTATGTCAACAAAACTGGATTTAAATTAAGTAACATCAATTCGGTATTTTGACTGTAAATGAATCAGAACATTAAAACATGTTTTAAAGGGAACATTTGTGATGAAACTATGTGATGATCTATGACTAGTTCCTACACCAAAGAAATAGGAAAGTTCCTACTTATTTCTGCGCAGGATCAAAGCCCAACTGCAAAGTTACTTCTCTGGCTTTGGGACTGCTTTGTAGACCTGCCTTTTGAAAATGAGAAGAGCAGCAGAACTGCAAGGAAAACACTGAATAAATAACTTACCAGTTACACACAAAGAAAAACACAGCCCTGATGACATAATTAAGAAGTTCCATCCTACCAGATAAGCATGAAGGAACAAAATTGAAATTACACAGATAATTTGTATGTTTTCTAATTTTCTGAGTGCTTGACTTTGCAACTTAAATCTCTTTTATGATTGTTGTTTCTGACACTGACTTAGAGAAATGGGAGTAGACATTAATGTTTTTTACTTTTCCTTACTCAATGGCAAAATTTAGAAAAACCCACAAAACAAAACCAAAACCCCGAAGCTCAAACCAAAGACTGTGTGCATGTCTAAGCTATCTGAAATAATGGGAGATGAGTCAATAATCACCGTGCTTTAAAATGAAGAGAAACACAGCAGAGCAATTTTCCAGTGAGAGGAAACAAGGAAATAAACTACACATTCAACAACTCCAAGATGCCCTTTCCAAATACAAACAGAATTCATTTCCACAGTAATTTTACAATGGTGATAACAAATTTAAATTGTGGGCAGACAGTGGAGAACCAAATAGATACACAACCCATAGCAAGGATCAGCCAAATTAAAGGGAACTTCTTCCACTGTCAAATTTTGAGTAATTAGTACTTCCATTAGAGGCACAGTTCCAGCTTTAAGCAATTCTAAGTAATTAGTGTTCCTTTATTTTGCCTGGAAGTCCTGACTTCAGCATTCTCCTAGGACATGCATTCTGCTAGCCAGAGCTACACAATGCAGATTAACTCGACTAGAAGGTGATTAGCGTAGGCAGATGAAGATGTAATTTGTCATTCTGTACACACTGCTACTTCTAGCCTGAGACGCAATTTTTATTAACACAGCAGACTGATTCAAACAGAGGCAAAGACATGATCTTGTCCTATCTGTGCCCATACGATTGCCTAAGATACAAGCAATGCTGAGATTTGAAAACTGTACATGACCAAATGACAAAAAGTGAATAAAGCGCCAGATGAAATCTTCCCACACAGCTCCAACCAGCTACAGGAATTCAGTAACTGACTACACACTTAATAATTTAAGATAAATAATTTAAAATGTACGATGGAGGAGATTTTTCTAGAATTACTCATCACATAATGTAAATCTAGGGATGAAAGTGCCAGGCTGAGCAGGAAGCAGAGGCTGGTGTGGTGGATAGCACATGGACAAGGCAAGGTTTGCTTGCCAGAGGCACTACAGCATTTGCAGTATGTGGGCTAAGCCTGCTGGGTTCTCACTATTTTGTCTTTTAAGCAGGCCTAGCAATACAGATCCCCCCAACAACGTGTGTTCTTGCATTTCCTGGCTGTTGTGAAGATGACCTGTTTGCCAACCAGCTGAAGATTCTTGAAGAGAAGGTGTGAAGTAAAGAAATGAAATGCAATTCAAGTGTCCTTTTCTGTTTGCACTACAACATCAAGCGTTAGACAACTCTTAGGATATTGAGCTCTGATGTGCAAGACACAGCACCACCAAGCAGCAGTTTTACAAATCTTTTACCCAATTTCAAGACCCCTCTGACCACTGGACAGTACCTGCAACAAAAGGCACATGGCAGGAAGCACCATGCTTTGCTTTCTCTGCCACACACAGCCACAGCAACAATTATCTTCAACTGTAGCTTCTGAATTTTCCATAACTGCAAGAAGCAGAGCCCCAGGACCATGACCTTCACCCAGCAATCAGTGGGACTGAAGGGAAAGCTGGAACTGCAGCTGGGAAAGAGGAGAGACTCCCAGGGGTCTATTACTGTGCTGGTGAGAGGCTCTAACTGTTCTTTTGCAAATAATACTGTTCACGTGGCCTCCAGATTGACAGGCCTCGTGTGCTTTTAATATTTATTGATATAAAATGAAACATGACATTCTTGATCTACAAAGCTTCTGTTCTAACAGATTGGTCAGCATTTCCACATGGTCAGAACTAAGGTCCAAAAAAGGCACATCTTGCCAAATATGTCAAAATCATAAAAGGTTCCCATATTTTTGCCAGATCTTACCTTTATCATCTTCTTTAGAATTCTCTTCCAAAGTGCAGTTGCAATGTGTTTGTGCTTTTAAGCTAGAAGGTATTTTAAGTGCCCAATGAGGATCCACATTTTTGTGTGACAGAGAAATCAAAAATGGTCACGTTCAAATATCCTGAGGAAGAGCAAAAATTCTTCTCTGACGTCTAACATGCAATGATAAACTCGCAAAAAGATACTTTGTAAACTTCATCCCTGAGAAATTCCTATTTTCCCTCACTGAAAGAAACAAGTATCAGCTTCTGCCTGGAGTGACAGCCGGTTCTCCCAGCTGCACAGTCTCACATGGAAAATATATGACCCAATGATCTTTATGAGTTCACTAAATGTCAGGATCATTTCTTTTTATTACAGATCCTTTTCACCAGATTTCTCACTGGAAGATCAGTGCTATACATCTCAGAAAGGCTTTGGTTCTGCTTCTTCTGCAGCCCTCATCCAGCTGTGCCCGAGGCACTGCCAGCACCTCAATGAAGAACCTGGACACTGCTGCTTAATTCTGCCCACTCTTGTGCCAAACTCAATCCCAGTTTTCCTTTTAGAGGAGGGCATGCTGGTTTCTAGTCTTTTTTTGGCTGAAAACGTCCTCCTCAGCAAGTCAGAAAGCGTAAGTTATTTGTTATTAGTAATACGTTTCATACTTTTAAAGATTTGTACTAAGCCATGACTATGAAGGCTGTCAAATCCACTCAAATGCTTCTTATTGGAAAATCAGGCCTGCATATCCACAGACCCTCCCCTCCTTCACCCACTCAAATTAAAGCTGTAATTCCCAAAGACAGCCACTCTTCTAAAACACCACACATTTCATACAGTTGTTATTAATAAAGTATGAACAATGTTTGCAGAAACATTAAAGAATCAGGTCAAGAACTCTGTCTGAATACCAGTGTTATTAAATAAGCCAATCATCCAACTTTGAGCAACTAATGTCCTTGGTTTTTACTTGAAAGCCTCATTTTCAGCACGTTCATAAGAGACAAATGTCCCATGGCAAAAGGAATGAACGTGAATTAACTCTTTTGGATGCCAGTTGCAGGAGGAAGAGGAAAATGCAGTATTGGCAGGCTGGATACAGAGTCCCACTTCTGACTGTAGGGTTCAGCTACAGTTTAGCTACAGTTTGATGATTTCACCACATAGAGTCAAGGATTTGATCTGTTCCCATCTGTGCATTATCTGAGTACCTAAAGAATCGCCCTAATGCATTTGAAAACTTGAAAATACAAAGGGAAAACCAACAAAGCTGATGGTATCTCCAGATCACCGTGTGAAGCACTAATAAGTAACTGTGTTATACAACCCATGTTCAACAGACTGAACATGATCTTTCCCAAATCCAAGTGACATCCTTCCGAAGCTGAAAGTGAGAGATTACAGCTGGCTGAGCACGCACTGTACTGTACGCTCATTTTAAAAGCTGCCATTGTAAAAGACCCTCCAGGCTTTATGTTGGTTCCTTTGTTCCTCTTATTAAGAGCTGGAATGTTCCTCGTGTTTAACAGTAATTAAAGGAGGAGATGGAGAAAACCTAATGAAAGGGTGAGAGGTTTATTTTTTTAAAGAGGTACAGTAAGATTAACAGCAAGACTATGGGCTATATATGTTATTGTTATTACATCACCACCAAACACGATAAATATTTTCAATTGGAAAAAATCATGAGTATAAAATTTAGTATTATTTTACAAATCCTTTACAGCCTCTGTACGTGACATCCTCTCCTTCCCTCCACCAGACAGCAATAATGACACAGAAATAATCTCAGGACAGCAGCTGTAGAACTTGTCTGATGCGTTCACACTTCTTCAGCAGGTTTGGGTCTTCTCCATCAGAACCATCAAATTCCTTCATAAAAGCTTCAGCTTTCTGCACAGTTTTGTCTCGTGCACCACCCTGAAGCCCTTGCAGATAATCCAGCAAAATGGGGAAATATTCGTCTGGAACCTTGAAAGAAAAAACAAAAGGAAGGAAAAACAGCTTTATTTTCTCCCCTCTCAGTATGTGTTCACAATCACGTCCCAGCATCACCTGAAAGACAATCAGGAGTGTTTGGTGTTTGCCAAAGCCCAACTTGAAGTGGAAATCCAAGTGGAAATGTTCCCTGCCAAGGTTCAAGCTGCCAGGAGGGACGGACCCTGGTGAGAGGACTGTCATGTGCTCGGATGGGCAGAGCATCTGAGAGGAAATGCTCAGCAGATGTGGAAACGCTGATCAGCAAATGCAAACACTGCCTGACAGGGAGCCCAAGGCTCTGAGGGTTGGTGGAAGAAAAAAACAAAACACATTAGCCAAACCCTCCTTTTGGAAACACACATGTAGATCTTACTAAATTCGGTGACAACTGCATGTATATGTCTGAGGGAAGAATTTTTCTGGAATTCCCTTCACCCTTACCCAAAAATGGTTTGCTAAGATGAGATACCACCCACCATTGCACACTTCAACAGAATTCTTATGCAAAGGACTAGAATTTAATCTGAAAAACAAACTGAAATTTTGACATATGGAAATAATTTAAAAATCATGCTGACTAAAAACTGATAGGCTCTACCAACATGTCTAACATTAAAATCACTTCAGTCATCTACAGTTGCATTATCCACGTTTCACTCCCTTTCTAATTAACTAGTCAGAGATTAAGTTTTAGCTTATCTGGTACAACGTTACTATTTAAATGATCATTACATTAATCTTGACAATAACTTAGCAAGGACTTTGGAATGATTTATTCAGCACTTCATACTGAAGTACTTTCAAAAGGAATACGTGAACAGACCTACGCCGATCTTAACTTCATGTTGTGTATCTGTGGAACAGGTTTCAGCCAATAACAGGACATTTTCTGCTGTGAATCATGAGATGTTAAAATGATCTCATGCTGCAAATATGTTTCTCCATGTTTAACTTTACACATATAACTTGACACGAGTCAAGTTAAACACATACGTAAGTATTTAAAGGATTCGAGACTAATTATTCAAGGGCGGTTTCAATTCTGCAAAGTATCAACATTTCAGAGAAGACAGAGCTTCAACAGACACTTAATTTACAACTTATTTCTCCATGGACATTTGTCAGCAGAACTTTGATCACTAAAACTTCTATCACTCCAAAAGAAGAGGAAGAAAGAATATTCCAACACTGCCTTCATCAATCGGGGTATTACAAAGTAATAAATCAAAACTTAAGTCTGCATTCAGCCTCATGACTTGTGCACTAAGGAAAACCCTCTAATTCTTCACACAAACACTCCTGCACTAAAGAAACAATGCAGTTACAAAAGAAATATTAATTTTATAATGACTAACACTGAAATGGATAAAATATGAAGTGTTGCTATACTATAAAAATTAAACACATCCAAAAATATCTGTATTTTTGAAAGTTTTCACTCACAGCAAGCTGGTGCTAATAACAGATTAACCCTTTTAGGCACAAACAATTCTAGTTTGACAGTATTCCTTTAATGTAGATACTCAGTACTGAGCTTTTAAAGTCAGCAACATTTCCACATTTCAAACCTTGGCCAAATTGTCTCTGTAATTTACAACTCTTGTTCTCAGAGCTCATGGCATAGACATACCTGTGAAAGTACAGTTATTATTATATCATTTAAGCAAAATGCTTGAGGGGACAATCGAAAACCTGCTCTAAATTTAGAAATCCTAAGTGTGCAGACTTAACATGAGGCTGCCTGAAGCCTAGAAAACATTTAGCATTTGGCCCTAAGGGTGTTCAAGTGTTCAAAAGTCCGATTTTTTTCCTTTACCATAACACAGCTCTGAGGTTTATTTCATCAGGAGCTCACAACACAGCAGCCCGTGGGCAAGGTAAGATCATATTTCCTCCTGACTTACACAGACAGTAGAGCCATAGCAAGGACTGGAACACAGAAAGAAAGTTAATGAAATCCAAATTTAATTCTTGAAATACAGTAGTACAAAGGTAGTAATTTCAGGGTCTTGGCAAGGTTTTCCAAGGAGGAACACAATCCTTGTTCCAAGGTCAGTTCAAGGCTGGTTTGAAATTGGAGATCAAGATCTCCCAGCACGGCGCTGGAAGTCGAAGCCAGGCTTATGGGATTTCGTTATTATTCTTTTGTTAAACTGTTTTGACCTTTTTCTTGTTTCTTTTTCTCTCACACATAGGAGTCTCGCCTCTCTCCTAACTTTCTAATATGCACTGGAGCTGATTAATATGGAAATCATCCCAAGTGAAATAATTCCTGTCTTTGGAAAAAGGAGGGAAACACTTTGAAAGAGTACCAGGAAAAGGACAGTATCACTTTTAAATTATCCTCTGCAACTCTGTGTTTTCAGACCTGCACCCCTGCAGACACCCACGTTATTTTACAAAGCAAACACAGACACCAGCAGAGAGAAGCTCAGCTCATTGCTGCCAGGCTGCATTTTGGGTCACCTTCCAAGGGAGCTTTGGCCACTCCACCTGAAGTCCAGAAGCTGAAGACTAATTTAGTAACTTCCTAAAAATGCCGTGACAGTTGATGAAGACCAACAAATAATAATAATTTTAAAAATAAATTATTAATAATAATTTTTTAAAAGACCTAGTGTTTATTTTATCCTGGGTGCTGGAGAAACACACCATAGGTACACAGGCCAGGCTTGGAAGCTGTCAGGCAGCCACCAGATAGATTTTAAAGGATCTTAAACATTTATCTAGCACATGATTTTAAAACCTCAGCTTATTTCTTACAGAAAGAGGCCTATCAGTACAGCAAACTCCATTCAGGCCTTTGCATGGCTCTTCAGAGGCATCCAAGCGACACCATGAGATCAAAGACGTGGCTTAGGAAGGAAAGAAACTTATGTCTCCTTTTGTACATTAGTCATGACTGGATTACCAACAGATTTTATTCTGCAATGGACAGGAAGTTGAATCTGGGTATAAAAACATATTCAAAAGAAGCTGGGTGTGCCCTCCCTATGGTCTTGATGAAGAAGGAGACTTCATATGTTTAATTATAAGCACTTGAGCAGTTCTAGTAACTTCACTGAATCTGGATGCAGATGGTAATCATTCTCTGAAGCTCATATTCAATGCTCCTCTGATTATTAAACTACAAAATATGTGAATTTAAATAAATCATAGTGCTTCCCTCAGAATTTTAAGAAAAAGGGAGTTTCATTTCAGTGTTGAGAAGTAAGGAGTTAAACTGTGTTTTGCTATGTAAAACAAATACTACTTACAGTTCATTGTGTCCCAGTATATTTCAACACAAACCCCAAAGTAAACAGGTAAAAAAAGGAAAAACATCCTTCTGCCTGCCAAACAATTTCTAGGTAGCTTTGAAGAGCATAGATTGATTTTGAAAGGTTGATAAAGAATTTTAAAGGAAAAACTTAAAAAACAGAAGACAGAGCAAACAACCCAGAAACCAAAATCAAATCTGTATTCTGCAACCCATCTTTTTAAAGTATTTACACCATGTGAACATTTTTGCCCTCATGAAACTCTGCTGTTAATTATTTGGCTGTCTAAAAAGGTAACACCCAATGTCAGGTGATTGGCTTAAGAGCTGCTGACTAATTTGGGTCAGGACGATTGGTATGAGTAAGTGTTCAAGTGCACACAAAAAAATCAGCAAAACCCAAATGAATGTCAACAAAACGAACCAATAAGTGAGGCACGGTGCAAATGGGCAGAGGTTTGTTCTACTGCTCAACAAAATGAATGACCTAACAACCTGATTTGATACCACAATGGTCAGATACTTAGTGGAAATTCAATTTATGTTTTTTTTAAGTTATTAAATGAATGGATTTCAGTATGGATTCAAGCCTGGCTTCTGGTTATACTTTATGCTTTTCACAATCAACATCAGGTTTCACTTATATTAAAATGAGAGAGCTATTTTAACATCTTGGCAATATGGCTGCACATCTTCTATGGAGCCAGAGATATCTGAAACAATATGAGACCTGTGGTTTGCAGTACCGGGTTCCACATTAGGAAATTCAAATTAAGTATATGACTCAAATTCTCAGCAAACTCCAGATTTAAATAAATCATGAATGCGCTCTCTTTATGCTTGCTATACATCAAGTATAAAAACCTAGCATGCACAGGACAACGATCACCAACAAAATAAGAAGATCAATGACAGGCAATTAAAATGCTTCAGCATCTTGGTTAAAAACAAAGTAACTGTAAGTTATTAAAAACTTATGAGACAAGTGCACGGCTAGTACTAGGAAATTTGGGTTAATAAAGAATAGCTATAACTAATGTATAAGACTGTATCATATTTGTTCTGAGAAAAAGCAGCATGAATACAAACCTTCTCTCTATCATACATGTGCAGGAGAAGCCACGTCTGTCTTGTCTTTCGAAACTTCCATTCTTCTGGGGTTTTAGACCAGCTGTAGAAAATTAGGGGAAAAAAATTGCTTGAACTGAATACTGTGATATCAAAACATTCTTTATTTAGAAAATATTGCCTATAATGCTTCCAAGCCACTCTGAATGCACGGCACGGAGTGTCGTGGCACTGTGGGACACTGATACTGGCACACATTTTGTACAGGGCCCCCTAGCTTCTGTGCAAAAAATTATAGGAGATCTTATAGCCAAGAAGGTTATACATTTCCTTCAGAAAACACCAATTCCTTGAAGTTAAATATAAAATCTCACCTCCCAGCCTTGCTCAGCCTTGTAGGAGAGGTCATTGCTGTCATTTGACCAGGACAACCAAGCACCCCAAATCCTTACCCCTGTTGCAGGGCTGAGTATTTGGGGAGGTGCAGGGAACAAGAACCAAGCTGGGGTTTCAGAAAGCTGATACTTCACAACTAACTGAAATTTATATGAAATTAAGCAGCTTCTGAAGGACTGGAAGGAGAGACTTGTGCTACAATGGTCACCTCAGCAATGGCTTCAGCCCATCACAGATGCCTGTTCTAGAAGAGATAAAATTCCTCCCTCAGGAGCAAACCTTTTAAGGCTTGGGTTTGTCTAAATGGGTGACTTAAATACTTATATTCACAGGCTAGAAAAATGGGGTTTTTATCTCTCTCTCTCTCACATGAAGAATACTCAATACTGTTAAAAGTGAGAGGCTGAACAAATGATTAACATCTGCAAATGTTCATTGGCTGTTCAGCAAACACATTTTCAATACAAAAAATTTTAGCTGGGTTAAAATTGCACATTCATGTGCATCTTGAACATGCATGTTTTTAAAGCTGGTACATTCTGGTTGAGATGAATGCATTTATTTCCATAAAAAATGAGCAAACCAGTAAATTTAGCTAAAAAATGAAGACTACTTTTAAAAATTATGTGCTTGAAAATTAGTATTGTAACACATACAAAATCTGACAGTACACTAAAGTATCATTTGAAAAGAAAGAAAAAAAATATAAGGAGAAACCCCAGAAACTTTCCCATTTATTTGAATTTTCTCTCAGGAAAAGTAGGTCTCCAGAGGGTAGCATGCAAGAGGCCATTAATGCTCCAGCTTGTTTTACACAGCAATAGAGAGCACAGAAATCAGTTGAAAAGCCAGCTGGGTATGAGAATTAGTATTGTTTAAACACTGTCAAGTCTAATAAAGCAAAAGAGTCCTCATCTTTGGTGAATGCTGCACCAGCAAATACATTGTTCAGTCAATTCAATGAAAGAGAAAAAAATGACACCACGAATTTGTATAGAAAGGTTTGACACTTGTGATGGTATCCATTGGCTGGACACACCATGCAGCACTCTGAAACTTCTACTCTGCTAATTTTATGTTTCTATCACAGTATCACCTGAGTACTGTTGGCATTAAAACTTGAAAAATACAGCCTGATTTCACTTAATCTCCTATAAAACTATAGGATGTTAAAATATCTTTATTACCTAGTGTATAAACAACTGAGACCAACAAATGAGTGCACTACAAGGTTAATTGCTCTTATTAACCTATTACCAAAACCATATGCTCTCTTCTACATGCTAAGGCAAGTCATTGGACTCCTGCATCCAAGACTCCATATGGACTTTCACTCCTGTGATTTCTCTTGCAGAAACAAACAAAAGCTTTAGTTTGCCTTCCTGAAAGGTTCTGCTCTATATATACACCATTATAATTCATATAAACAACAAATACTTTAACATAATCAACTGCAGAACGTAAATTCACGTCCATTATAGCACCAGAGCCTCACTAGACATTTCTTTTTTTTCTGTGATCTGTCCTATTAGAATGAAACACTCAATTATTACAAGAAAAAAATAGTATTTTCCTTAATGGCTATAGGTGTACTTCTATTTTCAGAAAACACTGAAGTTTTTAACTGGTCCTCCAACCATGTATCAACAATGCTTGTTCCTTCCCCTTCAGGAAAATGGTCCTTCTCTTGACCCAAACTCCCATCAAACTGTGGGCAAAACACTCCTGAAAATGGGTGCACAATCTTTAATGCAGACAACACGACAGTTGCTCCCCCAGCGGTTATTAAAATAAAACTTTCCCGCCGAATCCTTTGAGAATGACAGCTTTTTCCTACTCCTGTGACAGCTTTAAAATCTATGGAGAAGCATCACTCCATTACAAAGTGAGAGGAATAGCTCCTGTTATCAGCATGATATCATTAGTACTTTTTTAGAAATGCTCAGCTTCTAAACTAGAGAAGTTCAACCCTTACAACACAAGAGAGGTTTCATTCTGCTGTTTACATGCAGATAAGCTTCCTTGACATACTACAGCAGGAGAAAAGGCTTTTCCTTCAAGTCATCAAATACACAGAGCAAAATCAAATACATTGCAGTTAAAACCCCTTTTTACAGGCAATTGCAACCTCTTTCACAGTTTGAGTTGATTTGGTCGCTTTTGGAATTATCTGTGTCAGGATCTAGTACAGACTATGGAATTGGATGAAAAATATACATGTGCAAAACATGTATTTTTCCAGTGTGCTTCAGGCTAATTTTCAATATATTGTACAAACACGAATTGTCTTCTTTACACAGCTAATGTTTGAATCTTTCTCATGAGCTCCAGCTCATTAAAAAAACAAAGCAGTTGACTTTAGTTAAAGAGAACTTAAATGTTTGTGCAAATGATCTCCCTAAATGGCTTTGAAATTGAACAGACTGAGGAAATGAATCAAAATAAATCAGGCAGCTTAGGAAATTTTACATTTGGGCTTTTGTTCTTTAGCAGGAGAGTCTCATATGGAAAAGCTGCCCAAGATTCTCACTAGTCTATCTCATAAATGACTTTTGAGTGTCTACAGTCTCCCATAAATCTATTCCCAAAGCATGGGAATTCAGGCAGTGGGAGCAGGCAAACAGAAGGCGACTGGGAGCGTGCAGGGCAGAGCTCTCGCTGGGGCGTCCCGGGAGAAGGAGATGGGGAAGGGAAAGCAGGCAAATTGGTTCCAGAAACACAGTATGAGAAAAACATTATTGTTACAAATTGGATTCAGGAAGTCAACACAATGCATCTGCTGAGACTACTGGCCAGGACAAAACTCTACAGAGCTGTCACAACTGGCAAATAATCCCTGAGTGCAGAAAAGCTCAGTGCTGAGATCGACCATTTTACTGATTCAACTTGAAAAGATTATTGGGTAGGAGACAAGTCTCAAGAAACCAGAAGGAGAACCAGGGACGTGACTGCTGACACCTTCCAGAGTACACGAGAGCACTGCTGTGTGCCAGATGCAAGGACACCTCACCTCCATCCACTGCTCCAGATGGGTGCCCCTGAGAGGGCAGCCCACCCTGGACACACCCTACAGCCTCAGTATCTGTCCAAGGAAAAGCAGATTGCCACCAAATTTGGATTTCTCCAGCATACAGCCCAAGTTTAGCATCAGGGAATTAACTTGGAAGTTTCCTCCAGCCCTGAGGACCAGCTCAAAGCACAGCCTCCTGCAATTCTCCTGTGATTTACCCCATGCCTGACATTCCCAAGCTTCCCTGAAAGGAGGGACAGAGCCACGGGTCAGGCCCAGTGCTCCAAAGTCAGGGCTCCACTGAAAAGGTCTGTGGAAAACGTTAAAAGCAGCATTCTACAACACTACACAGAAATGGTCCCTCCAACCTCATTCACCTGGGAACTTTTCTGTTTGGATACACCAGTTATTCACCACTCTGCAGCCTGTCCCCAAGGATCACCCGTGTCCTTCCACAGGGAAGGCTGAACAGGAGTTATGGCACACAATTAAAGCCTGCAGGAATCAAGTTAGGCCTTTTATCCCCCAAACTCTCTGCAAGCAGCATCATTTCTGAGCTCACCGCCCTACCCCTAAAATGTGGATAACAGGTGTTTCCTTCCATAAAGAACAACCATACTCCAAAAAAATTCCCTGAAAGGTATTTATGAAACACTTGGCACTCAGGGGATCTGCTGGAATATTTCACAGTGCAATGCATACAATAGCAGCCTCTTTAAAACCCCATGCACTGGTGTTTAAGGCAACTCACTGCCCTTATAAGGCCCGAATTTGGAAACTCTGAATGCTGTTATCAAGTCAGTCTGGAGGTGAGACCAATGCACATATGGCCAACAGGTGAGCAGGGAATGCTGCCCCTCAAAGAGGCTCCCTGGAAGCAGCATGGAGGGAGCAAAAATTTGGCATAAGCTCACTCTTGTGGGAGAAGAGACATTTTATGGATGGAGATTTTATATGGAGATATAAAAAATATATGGATGTGGATGGAAGTTAAACATATGCCCTTATAGGGTATGTAGTGAAGTAGGAATAATAATTTTTTCTCCAGTTATAACACATACAATTATATAAAGGGAAATGTAAGAGTGTTTATTTTTATTGAGGGTATTCAGAGTTTCTTCTATTTCTCTCAGGGGTATTTAAAATGGATTTACTTTTACAAAGATGTTTTTTGAATGTCTGGTGTTCCACACAAAACTGCATGCCCAGAAAGCTGCCTCATGGTGAACTTCATTGCTCAATCCAATGAAGAACTCTCAACTCAAGGGAGTGTGATGCTGATTGTCCTCATTCGGAAAGAACAGCCAAAGTTTAAATACTAAATAGATTTTCTGAGACTGGACTGGAATGGCTGTAGTTAAAATCCTGCAAGCACAGATCTGTAGCAAGTCCCAATATTAGGCATTAGAGACAACTATAGCCTTTAACTGTGTTTTTCCTCATGTTATGGATGAGTCTGTTTATGTCCCAATTCCAATCCCTGGAGAAAGTTAATATATTTATGCTGATATTCTCAAATTCAGTTTCGAATCTAACTAAATTATGACTCAGATAAAGGTTTTTCTTATTTTCCTGGAAGAAAGAAAAGACACTAATGGAGCTCGTTTGCCAAAAGAAAACTTTCTAAAATTGTCAACAGATTTTAGAATCAGTGCCACATTTTTGGTTGAAAATCCTGGCACCATTTTTCAATCTGTGGTTTAAAAACATTTTTTAATATATTCTTCCATCTGGTTTAGACACAGCATAATGACTATAGACTTGTGAAAAGGCAAGAAGAGGAAGCTTTTTTTAAATTTAGGAATCACGCATGCAGGAAAAAATAAATGTGCTTTTAAGTGTCCCACTTTTTGTCCTGATGTCCAGTTTTAGGACAGATTGTGCAGCAAACAGGTCTCAGGATTTTCTTAGAAAGTATTTATAAAGTGCAAGGAAAGGGGCCTTTGTGCCATAAAGGCAAGTTTGATTAGATCTACATAAAATGTTTATCACAGCTTATCTTTTATTCTATGTACTTTTATCACTTGCCATTATTTGTAAGGTTTTATATTATGTTTGCATCCTGCAGCTTCAGCCAAGCTAGAAATCCTCTTCCTCCCCCACCACAGGCTCTGCTCAAAGGCAACATGAGACGCTCCCTTGAAGAGCTTCAAATATAAACAGATGAGACAGATGATTGGTGGGAAGAAAAGCTGACCCAGAAAATTGTAACAATGCCTCAAAACCGTCTTCTCTGACACCTGGTACAATACACCTGGGGTGCCTCTGTGCGATTCAGCTTCTCCTGGGCACCAACCCACCTGCAAACAGCCAACCAGGAAAAGAAACATTCACAATTTCTTCTAAAATTATTTTCCTGACACAGTTATTTAGTGACCGGTATCTGCATTAACCTACCTGCAGAAAAACTGCATTTTGATTTGAAAAAAATATTTTTATATATATATATATATCTCAGTAATAATGTGCTGAGAACTTGCTGCTGTTTTCAGTAATAACAAAAAGGTCAGGCTTGAAAGCCCACAGCTACTATTACTGTATTTCTAAGCTAAATGTGCTTTTTATTTTACATATGTTCGTAAAAAGAACACAAAGCAGGAGTTGAATTATCACAGAAGAAGAATAAAAAATAGAATTTCAGCCCCTCACAGCCAATCTGTTCTGCTCCTGCAAGGAATATACAACCAAGTCCTATCCCAGAGTCCCATCTCCTCTCCAGATGTCCATCTTTTCTGGCACTTAATTCTGGTCACACTAATGCTTGAACCAGAAATAAGGGAAAGGGAAAATGAAAACAACTGTTATGCCTCCCTCCCATGAAGAACATCCTGGGGGGTACGAGGAGATAAAGAGGGCCCCACACTCCGTATGAAAATCATGTCAGGAGCCAGCTGCACGTAAAATCCTTCCCAAAAGTTGGCAAAAGTCCATTTACATAAATGCTTTCTGAAGATCAGATGAGTGATATGCTACCAGACCCAGAAAAAACAAATATGGTCAATTCTCCCTCACAGTTACACCAAAAAAGGTCCAACTGTGGTACAGAAGCCAAGGAACTCATTTTCATTGCTTTTGAGATCTTAAATTAGCTTCTAAAACTTTAAAGGTTCAAGCAAACAACAAAACAAACCAAAAGTACACATCACAAAAAAAAAAAACCAAACAACCCACCCAAAAAGGAAAAGGAAAAAAAAAAAAAAAAAAAAACCAAAAAGAAAAAACCAAAAAACCCAACAAGCAAAAACTCCCAAACTTTTGTGTTTTATTACTAAAATACAAGGAACGTATGAAGGTGTCATGGTTTTCCACATAGCAATGCTAAAAATAATGCTGGAAGAAAAACAAACTTAATGTGAAACTTCATCTGTGAAAGTTTTTAAGGAGGGATGAAGAAATGGCCACTTGGAGGAGGATTTGGATACTGAGGACATTGGCTGAGTGGTTTTGATGTGGACCAGCCAGGACACCCAAGAACCAATTTATTGCTCGTTCCACTGAGCTGAAGGTTCCTCAGCTCTGCAGGGGCTGTTTCAGGAAGCCCTGAGGCTTTAAAGTGATGCTGGCACCCTGGAAAAGTGCCTGATCCAGCTGGGCCACTGATCAGCAGCACTGCTGAAAATAATGGGCTGCCCTTCTGCACCCAGATGTCTTCAATTTGTCAGGTTGGGTGTTTCTCTGTGGTTTTTCTTTTTGCTAAAGCCTAAGGGATTTCCACAGTCAGCAACTGCTCTTCTGCAGTTCCAAAGTCCAGAGCAGCATCTCACTGTAACAAGGAAAAGCAAAGCTCTCCTTCTGCTAAGGAGATGCCAAATGCTGACCTGCACCCCCCCCAGAACCAGGCACATTCTTCCTTTCTGGCTCAGCATCCAGCAGATCTAGTGCCAGCTGCAGGGAGCCCAGCTGGCCTCTCCTCCCCCTAAGTTTCCAGTCCTCTTCCTGCACCTTTGCCAGTGGGGTTTCCCCAGGTCTTTGAGGAACAGGAGCTGCTCAGATGGTGGGACCATGGTCCCAGGGAATCTGAGGGGGGAAACCCAGCCCAGCAGTCTGGGGGATGGCCAGGCAGGCTGGGTGCCAGCAGCATCTGTGAACAGACACCACCAGCATCCTCTCCTTGCCCGACACCCCTGACAAAGAATTGGCCTCAAATCAATCCCATCCCTTGTGGTATCCAGGGACTCCCTCATGCACCCTCCAGGAAAGGGGAAATTCCCCCCTCAGATGGAAGCTGAACCTTGTGCTATGCTGCAGGACTGGCCTGTTCTCATGGCAATGTTCTGTAGGCACAGAACTGTCAAACTGTCAAATACTGGATTGTCAAATTCCTACTGAGCCCCTTTACTTAAGTGACTTCTCTTAGGACAGTATTGAAGAACTGCTCTTTATTAATTCAGATACCATCTCTTAATGCACTGTTGCAGCAATTACATTTGCAGGGTTTCTTAATTCTAAATGAAATCCAAGTATTTTTACTGCTGGCTAGTTAGACAAAGTTCATTTTTGCTACAGGATAATAAAGCCCTCTTCAAATAACCCATCACACAAGTGGTTCTCACAGTGCATCTGAGAAGCACCACATTTGGGGTTATTCTGGGCCAACAAGACAAAAACAAACAAACAAACAAAACCCAAACCAAAAAAGACACGTCAGCCATCCTTGTTATTTTTTACATCGCAGTCTGGACATCCCACAGCTGCACTCATCAGGAAATATGGCAGAGGCAGGTGGAGACAGAATGCTGCTGACCCCACAGCATCAGAATCTCCCAGGCTGTAACCTTACAGAATTATTTACTCTTCTTTTTGCAGAAGAGCTCTAAAAAGGGACAACATCAAGATCAAGATCAAGCTGAAAGTGTTTGGCAGTTCACAGCACGCTCACATTTTTTGATTTAGCTGAGATATTCAGCTCTCTCACTGCATAATAAAATCTGCTGTCACACCAAGGTGTTCAGGGCAGTGTAAGATTCCCCTCTTCTAATACCCTGTGACATGTGTTGCACTACAAAGATTTTAAGTTGTGCATGCTTAAAGAAATGGATCTGCCAATTATTGCTTCCTGCAGACGGCTTTCATTCCAATTCAATTTCATTAATATAAAAGTAATTACTGATACCTTCTTAGTCATCATCGTATTAATAAACGTGTGAAGGAAGAGACAAGTTTTATTAAAGATCTGGTTTTATTATTTCAAAAATATTTCTGGTTATTCTAACTCTGGTTAGGAAGCCTTGACAACTCCCTGGAGCTAATTGATTAATAATCATTGCCAACTGCATTTTAAATTTTAATTTTGGCTTTGGCTGACTAGTCTAAATGATTCCCTAGAGCTACGAAACTCCTCACCACTACTACGAGTATTTGGGCACTGGATGAATAGTTTGAATGTGTTTGAGGAAGTGAGTAGTGGTGTTAATTCTTCCAGATCTGAATTTTATGACACAGAGAAAACATAAAAACTCCCTTTTGCCTTCCTGCCATGTCAAGAACCTAGTCTGAATGGAGGAAGATGGGCGAGCACAAAATGCCTCTTCTCAAAGGCAGAAGGAGGGTTAAGGATGGGACGCCTGGGCTTGGAGCCAGGAGGGAGGCAGGGAGTTTGGAGAGCCAGGGGAGAGCAGACTTCAGAAGCTGGGGGAAAAAGCTGTGCCTCACACTCCTTCAATGCAACTCCCTGCAAATGAAATACTCCCTAAAGAAAGTGAATAAGCCCTGCCATCTGCTCTTAGTTAAAAAATATCAAGAGGTAGTTTGTTGTAATACTTATATGTGAAATGGATTATTTTAATTCTTCTGGTTTTATTTGATCTGAACAGTGCCAAATTCTCCCCAAAGACAAATGGAAAAGATCAAAGTGCTTGTGCGAGGTTTTGAGCCCTTCAGTGAGGAGTGAAGATGTCTCCTTACTGTCAGGATACAGTCCTGGAGCAGACCCATCTGTTATTAAAGACTTCTGAATCTCCCTAACATATCTCACAAGGTTTCTGAAAGTAATATCAGATGAAACAATATATTAAAGCTTAATTATTCAATTAGATACAATCTCTTTTGTATAATACTAAGGAAAGATGAAAGCTGCATCTCAGCGATAAATATCTAATGGCTACATTTAATAAACTGTTAAGAAAATTCATTTATCCTAAATTTTATTTTACTGGAAATGAGTTATTAAAAAAGGAGACATTAAATTTTCTTAACCAGGTTTGGAAATCAAGATGCTATTTTATGGAAAAGAGAATCAGTCAAAGAAACTTTAACTATTTTTATCCGAGTATTCGTGGATTTAATATATGTAATCTAATTTTCCCCATCTGAGGAAGCACTTTACAGCCCAGTAGTTAAGTACAGCTAATACAACTTATAGTTGGGACAACATACATGTGAAAAATTTTAGAAGTTTTTACCATCCTATTGATATAATGATCAGTAAATAAAAGGAAACTAAATTTTGGGGAAAAAAAACCAAAACAAATTCACCAAGAATGCACTGGAAGCCTCCTCAGGCGTGTAAATCATCTTAAGTGCCACCGTCCAGACAGGCAAAGTTGGGGATTTTTGTTCCTACTTTTCTCAGCAGCAATGAAGTGGAAAAAAGCTGCTCTGGTCACCTGCAGCAATACCAGGAAGGACACCCCAACCATGGAAGACAAAAACCTCTCCCAAGACAGCGATGGAAAGGTTTGGAATATTCATCCATGAATATTCCAGGGACTAGTGGCCTTCAGCACTGCCTTGAGATGCCACCACTGAACAAAATCCTTGCCAACTTCACTTTTAAAAGCAGCAATTGAGGAAAATCCTGCAGGTCTGTTGGGAGCAGACATTGGTGCAGGGCCATAGAAAACAGAACCTGGGCTCAGATTAGAAGAAAGTTAAAGTCTACTTTCCCTCATCTCACTTCTCTGAAAGGAGACCTTTGGACAGGACAGGGACTTTAGTGAGTCATAGACTTCATCACTGTTTAATTTATCACCTGAAAAATGGGGCAACATAACACTTTCTCAAAAGCTGTCATAACAAGAGTAAATTAATCAGTGTCAAAATACTGTTCATTTCTTTATCAAAACACAGTTGTGATGGGCTATCAGGAAAAAGGAAAGGTATTATGGAAAAGCAAATTATCATTATTACGGTCGGGAGAAGACAGAGACAGTATGTTTTAAATATATATATATATGTATATATATAAACCTCTTTAAAGACAAGGCTGAGCAGTCAGGTATTTTTCAGTTGATCCTGCAAATGACAGATGTCAGATGAAAGGATTTGTGAATTCATGTTAATGATGTTATTAAATACACTACTTCCATATGAGAATATTTGAACAAAATGCCCAAGAAAATATTTTGACAGCTTTGTTTCACACCGAAAAAATCATAGAAGTGCAAAGAGACAGAAGGTTCCAAAGTAAATCACTCTGCAGCTTTTACTGAAATATGCTTTGAGAGGTGTACTTGTGACCTTCCATAAAATTAATTCAAAGATTTAGAAAGACAAATAATTTGATTTAGAGCCATAAAGCAGGATTAGAGTTCCCTATTCCATTTTTCTTCTTTTGTTAAATGTAGTGACCATGTAAGGCTATGGAAATTAGAAAAGAAATCTCTTTCCTCTGCATAAACTACATAGGTCAGTGAGCAGACTCTGAAAGATGGAAGAGCTACTGACTCCGACTGAGGAAAATGTACCATGGACCTGAGCTTTCCTTTCTGTCTCCACCCAAACTATACATTAGTGCTTATTAAAGGGGTAAGAAAGCTACTCCAAACCCATTCCCTGTAGAAAATACTTTATCCAGGATAATATTAATAGCTAAACCATAAAATACTTGGTTCAGGGAAGATTGTGTTAGTCCAGCTGCGCTTCCAAAGCTCAGCTGAATGAGTTGCATCATAAGCATTTACTAATTTGGCTGGAAAATCATGCAATCACTGATGTTTCTAAAACTTCTGAATGAGCTGAAAATACCACAGAAATACTTGCAACATCCCAGAACTTCCAGGTATAACTAAGCTTTAAAGTCTTAGAACCTGGCACATCAGAACCTCCCAAACACTTTGTCTCTAGAAAGCAGAGCTGCTTACCCAACAAGCTGGAAATGGCAAAATACATCCAAAAATATTTGTAAGTACCTAGGATCTTCACAATTCAATCCAACACTGTGGAGAGGACTTGCTAGAGATTATTAGACTGAAATTATTTTACAAAGTAATTCTGTCCATCTGGAGCATTTCCAGGACAGTGTTACAGATACCCAGAATATATTACTAAGGTTTGTTTTCTTCCCAGAAATTCTTGGTAAAAATAGCTAAGATTGGCTCCGAGCCCTTAAAAGGGTTTTTTGTTGTTGTTCTTTCTTTTGGTTCCTGTTCTTAGACTTGTGTAGTAAATGATATTATTATTTGTCAGCATTACCTTGAACTGACAAGTTTATCTTCAGCAGCAGCTCAAGAAGCCTCGGTGCCCTCTCTGGCTCTGAAAGTGGTGTCACTTATAAATCAGCACCATGAAGGGCCTGAGCTCATCTGCAGAGAGCCACAACTTCTTCACTCAGCCTCATCTGAGTGTTAAGCTGGTGATGCAGTTTCCACACCCAAGTATTTCTGCACCAGCACCGTCTTCTGTTCAGTGCCAGTGCAGGCATCTCTTCAACCATCTGCATTGCAAAACTGGATTTGAATAAGACCTTTCTTTTGGTCTGCACGCTTCACACAAAGTCTGGCTCACTCATTCTGGATAGCTGTATTATTTATAAGTGGAAAAGACCAGAGATATAGATAAGGAACAGTAATCTGCATGATCTCACTAAATTAAGAGTGAGATATTCATGTGCTTCTTGCAAAGCAGTGAGATTGTTGTATTAGAACCATAAAAAGAGCTAGCCCAGCAAGAAGTTAATAACAGTTTAAAAGCAATTTCTGCACAATCTGACATCCTGTGGATGTCATGTGGGGGTTAGAAAAACACTGGCATGTCTCCAACACATATCTACGTATCACTTCCCATCAAGATACAGAAAAGTGAATCCAGAAGTCAATGACTATCACAGGGAATGAAAATCATCGACTCGGGCTGCCACCAGACATCTTGATTAAACAGGCAGAAGCTGTTTGGGGCTGTTACTGAGAGTGTAATGTGACAGTCACAGAATCCTAAATGCACAGTTGGAATAATCAGATGATAATGAGAATACTAACACCTGGAAATGGGTATCACGAAGCCAACTCTGAAACAGGAGTGTATCTGACTTGCTGCAGCTGAAACAGGATGAGAAACCCTGAAAAATGTATTACAGCTATAGTGGTATATTCATGCCAACACTGTCATTAATACAAAACTCAGTAATGTTTGAGGGGAGAATAAAAAAAATCTTTTCTTGGTTAGAAAATTCAGTGTGAAATCTCAGCATCCTATGGCCTAAAGTTGAAGCCAATGCTGTTGCCCACAAAGCAAAGCCAGACAGGGAGCAGGGAGGAATCCCAGACCCTCAGTCTCTTCCGTGTGCTGCTGGAAGGCAGCTCCAGTAAAACCACGTTTGTTTCCAGGTGCCGCATTTCCAGAAGGATCACAGGCACAGGAGTTCAAAGAAGAGCAACAGAGCACATTCAGGGACTGGACGGAGCAGTAGGAGAGGAAGGATCATGGATGTGCTGCTTCATGGAGGGGCAGAGACTGAGAAACCCAACACAGCCACAAGCAGGATGCAAACACCACGATGGGAGAAATTATTTGTAAACTGTGGGGCAATGCTATGATTTTAAAAACCTTGCTTAATAACAGGTCCAACACAGCAGAACAATTTTTCTGCTTCATATTCCCTACCAACAGGATTTGTCTTCTGCAGAAGATAATTTGCTTGAGCACAGTAATGGAATAGCTCTAAGCAGCACAAAATCTGTGGAGTGAATACGCCCCCTCCACCTACCCCCACCGGAATAACTGCTGGCAAACTGGCACCCTAAAAATAGGAAAGGTGTGGGCATTGCAACAGAGAGCTTTGTAGAGCTTGTGAGTAATGTCAGGGCTGCTAGGGAACTGCAAACAAACTGAGGTGGCTTCGTCAGATGCCACTCAGTGTATCTGGAGTTACACAAGGGAGTGTAGGATAATGATAAGGTAACACTCTCAGCAAGCTGGGACTCCTCTGCCACGAACAAAGGACAGCTGCCTTTAAAATGAGGAAGATCTGCCCAAGTATTAACATCAAATGGAAAACTTGCAGCTTTACAGACATGCTGCTTTGGGTCAAGGAGAGGAATCCCACTTAGAGGCAGGTCAGGCCCTGGTAGAAATTAAAAGTCAAGCAATATAGAGACTTGGAGAAGTGCTTAAACAAATTCACTGATCTCTAGAGTATTAGGAAAAGTGCAAGCCTTTGAAACCAGATAGCAGCAAGTACCTGCCCAAGTTCATATAAAAGAGAGCAACCCCAAATGCAAATTCATCCTGTGTCTGACTCTGGATTCATGAGGCTTCTTACGGAACTAATGAATATGACAAAATGACTAAAAGCATGTAGGAATAGATTAATGACATCCATAGTTAATGCTTGCCCCAGAACCTTTAAAAAATAGCCCTGGGATTATTAAAGGAAAACTATTCCCCTTCATGATTCCCCTCATCTTTGAGGAAAGGCTGCTCTTTCAAGACACCTTAAAGCCCCAAATGATGAAGGGAATTCATGAACAAGGCTGTGTTTAATTACAACAGTTCTCTTAAGTTCATACACTAATTTTGTTACTGGCTAATTGAGATTCATCACTTGAGCAGTTCTCCAGTATTTTATGAAATTCAAGAGAACTGATGAGCTTACATATATGCTGCACTTCCAATCAGGAAGGAAACTCGATCTCCGTTTTGGAGAGCGGGGGAAGGAGAAATGCCATTAAATGCTAATGTTAGTTGCTATCTAACCCAAGGAGTCAGTCTCTGGAAGAAAAAAAAAAAAAGACCTGTTCATGTTTAGATTTCTGGTTTATCAGTTACTCTTAATATCTAAAAGCTTAAGCTGTCGATGGTGAAACATCAACACCAGTGCCAAGTTTGAAATAATAACCGACGTAGGCCAGCAGTAATGAGAATGACTTAAACTCAGAATCAAGTATCAAAAACCATCACTGACCCTGGCTAAAAAAGTAACCTGCGAGAAGTAAAGCAACTTCAAAACATTATGGACCAACAAGGGAAACTAAATGTGACACAAGCCCACATGAGGTACTTTAAAATTCAAAACTGGTTTTCATCATTAATGAGCACAGTTGTGTGTGTGCTGAAGCTCATCCCATGGAGTCAGCTGCCCCAGGAGGGCTGGGACAAATGGGTTTGTGATTTCCTGAAGGGCCACCTACACCTGAGCTGTTTGGCCACAAATCTCCACTGCTGCTGCCCACTTTGCAGCCCAGCATCAGCCTCTCCTTGTTCCCTCCAAACTCAGAAACTTCTGAGTGAACAGTGATCTACCTCTTGATTCCCTTCTCCAGATGGCCCCCACTCCAGAAAGAGTAAAAACTTGATATACTTTCTACATGTTATTTCTATTTCTACATCTATATATGACATATATTTTTAAAAATCAAACTATTAAAAAAATGCTTCCAGCAACACCTCTCAAATCTCTGCATTCTTTGAAAGGAAGAACGACATTTCAGCTTTAAAATCTCCCAGGCTTGGCACTGTTTGTCATAAAGTTGTACTGAGGACCAGGATCTGTTTCCATTCTGCAAACCCAGCAGATAAACAACTGCCCTGGGTTGTCCAGGGCTGTCAGCAGTGCTGCCACCACACTCAGCAAAAACCACCTTGGGATCTGCAGAGTCAGACGATTTCCTCACGCCATGGGAAATTCTGCCTGTCACTCACTTTTCTGTTCCTATAACATGCCCTTGGTTTGTGTTATTCTAGAAGCATCTTTTTGCTTTAAGGAAATCTCTGACATTCTCTGAATCTTGCCTGAATTCAAATTAGGCAATGAGAAAAATAAGACCTATAGAAAGAAAAGTGACATATACTAACAGTATGGCACAAATAATAAAAAAAAAAATTGTACTTCAGCACCTCATTATTCAAATTTTGGTACATGATAAATAGTACTGTGAGGCTTAGGTAATTCACAACACACATTCAGATAATATTATCTATTTCTACTTCAGACAAAATGAATCTGGTAGTTTCGCATTCCTTTAGTGAGGTCTTTTCAGATCTCTCTCTGTTCCTTTGACGGGTGATGGAGAAATCCATATGTGCAGATCCATGCAGCAATGAACTTTCCAAGCCAAACACAAGAACAGCAGCTTCTAGGAGAGCGTGGCTTGCCAAGACAAACAAGTTCTGCCAACATTTTAACACCACAGAAGGTCAGTTATGTTATAATTAAACCTAATTACCATTCCCTAGAATTGCAACATCGTTTCACTTGAAGTCACTTAATGCTCAGAAAAGGAAGAATTTCTATTCTAGATTTTCCAAGAATCACCGTAATGAGAAAATCTAATATACCCTTTAAATATGAATCATCACTTACTATCATAAAAAACCATTGCAAGTCATCATTAAAAGGAAGAGATATGAGCACTTTATTTAGCCACTAATACTTCATCTCTCCTGCTTTTCCTCTGCCATAATTGTACAGGGGTTTTTTTTCTTCTATTCAGTTCCACTCTGGGGTTTTTCCACTATTTCACTTTTTTTTTTTTTTTTTAACCTTCTCAGAGTTTTATTACCTTTCTGCTTCAGCTCCCTACTTTTAATCCTCTCTATCTTCAGATCTTCCTGTCTGCTCCCTGGGCAAGCTGGGGATCTGACAGCAGTAACTTTTCTCTGCCAACTGCTGCCTTGGAAGAGAACTGTGCTGGGAACCACCTGAACTCATCTCACCAAGGAAAAGATGAGATAAAAACTGGTAAAGCAAAGACTTTTTTTCTCTCCCTCCTTCTTTTTCACGCAGGCCAAGAGAAAGTGAGAGAGAGGGGAAAAATCCAGGAGTCATTTGGCTGCTTTTCCTCCATCAGGAGTGCAAACCTGGTCATGCTCAGCCTTGTTTTGTTCAAACGAGCAAGGAGCTGAGAGTCCTGGGCTGTCAAAGTCACCCACAGCTCACAGGGGAGACCCTTCCATTCCTCAGGTACAGCAGCTGGGGGCTGTTACATGTGCATGGTGAAAAGAGCCTCTCCCAGCTAGGATGGCCTTCCAATAAAATGTTAATTTGATCCCTCTGGCAACTCCCTCTGGAAAGCATCAAGAACCATTTGTTTCTAGACTCAAATAACAAAGCTGGAAAGCTGGAAGACCTGCTCAGCTTGTGGCGCGCTGCCAGCAGAGGGGAGCCCAGCAGAGGGGGCACAGGTTGGCAGTGCTGCCAAGGGGAGCCCCAGTGCAGCCCCTGGCATGCAGCTGCACAGCTGCAGGGCTGCTCTGCAGGCACCAGGAAGAGCAGGATGCAGTGAGCAGCCCTACCCTGCACACTGTGTGCCTTATTCCCTGCCCTCAGAGCTCCCTTCATTAACTCCCCCGGACTGACAGCACGAGGCACAGCTTTGGGAGGGTCACCCCGTGCCTCGTACAGCTGTGCTCTCCTGCTGCAAACAGCCCCCCACAGATAAAAATGGCAGTTTCAGTTATCATATGGTACATCGAGTTCCACCTGTCCTACAGGACATTCACATGCCAGCAGGCAGTTAAGATGCCACTTCACTTACCCACACTTATGTCATGTAAGGCTTTTACTGTGGGTGGGGCAAAATACAAATCCACAGCACTCTTTTGTTTACTTCCACTTATATTAATCTCTTGCATCTATAAGATTTACTTTTCCTCCCACAGATTATTCATGCCTGTAGCCCTGCAAAAGCATGCAGACTGAGATCCTTCATCCACTCAATATGTTGGAGAGCCTGCAATGGGTTTCCAGAACCTGGATTTTCGTTTCCCTTCCCCAGCTAGTATATTACTTCTTGGATTCATTTAAATCCAGTTATTTCTTTTGCAGTCCTACTGGGTTGAAAAAAGGTCTGAGATGTAAGAGGACTAAGCTGTTTTTCTATGATAATGGTTCAAGACGGTTCAGACACATTTGGGGCTAGAATGGTAACTATGGCTATGTCTGCTTGGCAGTTCAGCATCTTATGACTACCCCTGTTAAGTCTACAAAATTCAATTTGTCCATTGCTGAAATAATCCCTCACAACCTATCGCTGCACATACAACCCATAGACTCTGTATGACAAGACCAAACGAACGAGCTGGTTTTCTATTTCAGGGTAATTTGGTAAAGGTTAAGCGAAACTCTAGAATCAAATTTGTTTGAATATTAGTTCAAATATAATTTCATATTTTCCCATGTAACAAGGGAAAAAGTCCATACAGATAACAGTGGATAACAAGCAAAACCCCACAGCTTGTTCCTTTACTTTCCAAACCTGAAATCCATTATCTGGAGATCCACCATTTACCAGAGCACACATACCAGACAGCAGGCTGAGCAGATGGTTCAAAGCTAACTGTCAATCCATTTGCAGTTCAAAACAGTGGTGAACTGCTCCAGCTGTTTCCCAGATCAAAAATATTATTGTCATTTTGCTATCGCTGCATGCTGAGGGTTATGTAACAAAAATGCACATGTCCCTCTGCCTGGAATGCAATTAATTTCCTCCCTTCCCACTGCAAGTGGTAAGTAACAATTCAGACAGTCTGGATGCTTCGGTTTTGAGCACAGGCAGAGATGCAACCCTGGAATTATTCCACGTGGTAACCCACTATGTGTAACATGCCAGTCTTCTGGAGGCCTTACAGCCCAGGTATATTTTGCAGTTTGGAAAAAAATAAACATTATCTTCCTGTTTATACATGACCCCTTTACAGTCTGTGGGGCACCCTGAGTGCTTTGCTGCAGTTCTTTAGTTTAACCATACATTTTGCTTTAGGCTGGAGTTTTAAGTCTTTTAATAAGTGTGCCAACTGAATGAAGGGATTGCTTCAAATCTGAAATCAGCCACTACACTCGCTGTACACTTTGGCATGCAAAAGTCAGGTATTGTACACTCTTAGCTTTAAAATAGTGGGAAAATCCCATCTTAATCTACAAATATACGAACATTCTGCAGGTGGTTAAATTCAGACTCTGTAATGCTTAAAACTACTCTATGGAATCTGCTTATATAAAGAGAACAACTGGAAGTCTTTTTCCCAGAACAGCACACTCAAGAAACAAAATTCTTTTTCAGTGCAATCTTTTTTGCAATGTGCCTTTCATCTCTGTAAGTGCAGCTAAGCCCGTGATATTTATATAATAACCGTAAGATCTTCAGGACAGGAGCTGCCTTTCTATAAAATGTTTGCACCATACTTAACTTCTCTATGTTGCTGCTGTAATAGAAACACAATGGGGTGATCAACTGTCCTCCAGGGTGTCAACTGAGATGAAACATTAACCTAGCACTTAACTGCAGCAATTTCCTTTAATGTGTTATTGCTTGGTACAGCTTGTTCTGGGTTACTGGTTTACAGCTTACTTCTGCAGGCAGCACCTGCAGTGGTTTTAGTGTTCTTACCTGGTTAAATAGGCCAGAGCCTGCTCAGATACTGATGGCTTTTTGGGCTGCACCTTTTTAATGGAGATCCCAGCTTCCCTCATCAGCTGTTTCTCCTTCTTCTTGCGCTCTTTTTTTAATTTTCTTTCCAGTTTTCTCTTTTCCTCTGGAGTAAGTTCTTCCTCTTCCTCTTCTTTTTTAGCCTGGAAGAAGTAACACTCAAATGAAGTGTTGATCTTTCTATAGAAAAGTGAACAAAATATGCATAAACATAATTAAAAGGCACAGGTAATATTTAAAACCAGAAGGTTCAAGTTTCATATTTTTTACTGTTTGCTGTCCTTCCATCACCTCTCTGCTGTGCCCAGCTCCCAGAACCGCAAATACTGCACTCACAGAGATCTGTCCAACTGCTCTCTGTAGATGATCATACTGCTCTGAGCACTACAGGAACCCGAGCACCTTCCACCTATGTATGAAACATCATTTCCAACACTCCTGGTGCTGTTTGTTCTCCCACACTCAAAGCAGAGGAGGGCACCTGAACAGCAGAGGCTGTTTCACAGCGGATGGAGAGTTTGGATGTTTTTTCAGCATACACACATTTCAGTGGGAGCAGCAGGGTTTCCTGAAGATCCTCAGTTTGTGTTTGGTGTGTAACCACACACTTCCCTGGACTGAGAAAACCCCTGGCTGCCATGCAGAGGCTTCATCTCGATTATGCCAAGGGCAAAGATGTGACAACTTCCTCCTTTGTCCAAGACTTCGTGGAGATCCTTTAGCAATCTTGAGGGAACATGCACAATCTTCAATAAACATACACAGATACATATCTCACAAAGGCTGATTTTTCTTTAGGTTTGCAGACAGAACAGTTAATTATCCACATCTGAAACCATATTACCATAAATATATGCAACAGTATATCCCAAATGAAAATAAATATTTCACATACAGATGAAGAGCTTTAAATAGTTCTATCTGACTATAAACACTGACTTTATCCTGGAAAATCCAGTGTGAGATTATGTTGTGTAGAAATAAAATGCTGTTCCATAGCAAGATGAGATTCATTCCAGACATTCCCAGATGTCTGAGGGAGGTACTCAGGTAAGGTCCTCTGCTAGAGCCTGGGACGCCCATAGAGGCCAAATGGGTAAGAAATGCTCTTCCTCTTCTCCCTGCTCCCCTCAAGGAACCTGTAACTGAAAGCTGAACGCACAAGATCAACTGCTTTATAGCAAGATTGGTTAAAACCACTTTATGAGTTGACAAATCCTCAGTGTTACATTAATTTGTGTCAGTCGAGTGCTTTCAAACACAAATCCAGACACAGAGCTAAGGAAGGTTATTCTTGCTGACATTTGACCAAAGAATGTTAAACAAGGCAATACCTGAACACTATCTTATTTGCCAAAGACACCTGTTGGGGTTTAAACATTTGTTCCGTGTCAATTTACCTATCATCTAAGCTGATTCTGACCCATCTCTTCAACTTGGTGTTTCCACAGACTGAAGGAAGGTTAAGAAAGCACAAGTCAGAACTAATGGAAGTAGGACACTAAAGTGGAGTTGTTTTTTCTTGTTTGAAATACTTTTAATGTACTTTCATGGAAAAGCCAGCATTGATTGCAAACACATGCAAAAAAGCAACATATGTTGCACTAGTATAGAAGACATTTTATAATAATATTTAGGGTGAAGGTAGTATTGAATTGTTACACCGGAAACAACGTTTTCATTTGAAAAGCCACCCTGGTACTTACTAAAATAACAATCCAGCCACACAAAGCCCTAGAAAACACTGAGGGTGGTCATTTATAAAGTGTTTGTAAAAGATTACTACAGCAGCTGTCCAACAGACGACACACTACAGTTAATCTTCTTTTAAAAATAATGTAATGAATTTGTTTACTTTTCTGTGAGCCATGGAGCTTTCAAATAAAGTGACTGTGGCACATCATTAGAGACAGTCTGATAAAGAGGCCTCTGCTTCTTCATACTTACAGTAAATGCATATCTTGGTAACCTCCCTTCCCCCCCACATTTCTCGCATTATCAAAAAGCTTTTTATCCTTCTCCGTGACCGCTCCATTAAAAACAAAACAAGTTGCTCTCTCCCTGTAGGTCCCAACGTAAATACCGAGCCCTGACAACGTTTGTTTCCAGCACGGATGGCTTGTGGGCTGTGTGACACAGGAACATTGTTCTCCTGCAGGGCTCTCCCGGCGGGAAGGACTCGGCATTTACAGCTGGAGTCGCCTTCTGCTGGCCCACAGCATCATCCAGGGAAACCTGGATACAGCAGCTCCTGCCCGGGACTCCCAGCACAGGCACCGACAGAGCCTCACCACAGCTCCGACAACTTCTCTGCTTCTGCTTTCATCCATCCACGTCAACTCCGCTAATTTAGCAGCATGTGCCACAGTCTGTCCTACACTGGTTGCTAATTTGAAAACCTCAAGTTTTATGTGCTTCAGAAAATACCTACGTCACCTACTGAAGCGGAGGGTGATTTTATCAGTGAGGGTAATTTTATCATAATTTATATTAAAAAAAAAAAACCAAAACAAACCCAAACCTGGGGACTTGAAAGAAAACAAAACCAAATCTTCCACTGGAATTTAAATCCTAGCTGTATTTATTATTTGTTAATCTATTGATGCACCTCTCTTTTCCTTAAATCAACAGCCTGAGTTTTTAATTTTGTTTTCCCCAAACTATTAGTGTGACTGTTCATCTGGAAGATGTTTGTGACCCATTTGGATCAAGAGTTTTAGTGTTATATCATTATTTAAACTAAAAAAAAAAAAAACCAAACCCAACCAACAGGACTTCATTGTTTTGAGGTCATAAATATTCCAGGTTGTCTCCTTCTATATTTATAAAGTGACATCACAATTTGTAGTGCTACAATTTAGCCTTAACTACAACATTGTAAAGTCCCTATTTGAGCATGTGAGACACTTGTTTATTGACATGATAAATTTAAACCACATGCACACAGAAAAACAGAACACTTGCTTATTTGCAAAGCCTGCTGAGAGCTACCACACCACCTTGGGTTGTGGGCTCATTAGATCTCAACCTAAACAAGGTCAGGCCAGGTCAGCACACTTGAATGAATGACATTCAGTAGAGAGCCAGTGTTTTCTCGTGATTAAGGAGGTGGGAGTCTTCCACTTGGAAACTTTCCAGAAGGCCTAAAAAGGTGCTAAAAGGGATATTGCCACTGGATGCCATTTTTTGAGCGAAAGGCAGACCCCCAAATCTTTCACACTTACGCTCATAAAAGCCAATGTCAGCTTTGCACAGGCACGCAGATATCAGCTCAGGCTCCCTCAAGCAAATTCCCCAAGTTTGTATCAAACCACCTCCATCTGCAGGCAAAGTGCTGTGGGTGCCAATACACTGCCTTTCATCAATGCCAGTCCCCAAGTTTCTGAACTGTGTGTAAATATAGCAATATGCTCTAAATAGCCCAAGACATCTGACTCAAAAGAGCTGGAGACTTCAGCTGTAGCACTTTTTTATCAGATAGTTTTCCATCATTCTTTGTAACCTGGAAATACTGCACAAATTTGAAACATTTTATAACTGATCTTTAGAAGTGAGCTTACAATCATAAATGGGGAGCCAGCTCACACAGAAAGGAAGTATTTAATAGTACAAAGCAGCCCTGCTAAGCAATACAGAACAGAGAAACATAACCAGAACTGCAAGAGAAACCAGCAAAAAGATTTACAGGCTCTCTTGAAGATACCTGACCCTTATCTTTTCTGCAGTAAGAGTGGCAGAACAGGTGTCGTTTTTGAGGGCAGCTTTTGTATCTGCAGAAAAGCCTGTGCTGGCAGGAGACTGTGAACTGCAATAGCTGAGCAAGCAGCAGCAAGACGGGAATAAGAGCACTAATAACAGCACGCTAATTGTGCTGTGCTTCCACAGAGCACTAAGTGCGTTTTCAAATTTGTTTCCAGTCCTTGATGGCCTCACACTAAAGTAAAACTGAAGACATCTCTTAAAGACTTCAGTTCTTCCTCCTCACTCCTTCAAAATCCCCGTATCTGCATCCCTGGCTGTCCTCTGCTGACACAGAACAATGTTGACAGAGTCAGAAACTCTGAGAACTGCCACAGTGAACAGAATACTCATCTATGAAATTTTGCCTTTGGGATTCGTCTCTGTAGGTCTGAACTTCCTGCCTGATCAGGGTTTTGGCTTTGCTGCCAAACCTAAAGAAGGAACCACAGACCAAGCCACAATACCAAATTCACTATTTATTAGAACCAGTGAATCCAGCTCCTCCAAAACCAATAGACTTTTATCCTTCTCTCCAGTGCAGCACCAGAAGTCTGTACAACAGCACAAAGCAAGCAACAGCAGAAATTCAAAGGAATAATTAACAGTGACAAAGATATTAAAAGGCCATCATATTTCTGAACTCCGCAGAGCTCAAAATGGAGGGGAAATGGATTATATGGCTTATTTCATAGTAGGAGCTTTGTATCGCCTTGTTTGCTCATGAAGCTCATGTTATTTCATAACTTTTAACATCGAGAAGTGTCAAAAGGGGCTTTGTTCACTGACCAAGAGCTACTGACACATCAAGGTAATGGCTTCTGCTGAGGAGCAGCTTTTGCCCCCCAGATGCCCCGTGAACGATATCAGCATGCAAAACGTCCTGTTTCTGCCTCTCACAATACGCATGAACCCAGATAAATAACTGGCCATCTGCCAGCCTAAAAACAAAAAGCGGAATCTATAAACAGAGATCAAAACCCACAGAGAAGAAAGGCTGGCAGACCCTTAGACACAAGGTTCATAAAAGAAAGATTGACAAATTATTTACTATCCAAGGCTGGCCAAAGAGCTGTGCTACAAGCTAAAGAATTTGCATGAAACAGTTCAAGGCCATACTGAATTTAAATAATTATTTTCTATCATTTAGAAAGCAAATTTTAAATGAAATGCAACATGTAGGATATAGACAATGCTTATATATATATATACACACACACACACACAATAAATAAATAATATACAATGTCTGTAGTGGCTTACAGAGGAAGACCTTTTAGAAGTTATATACTGTCCAAGAAAAATATAAAGTTTTTCATAAAAGCTAGGTGTTTGTAGAATCTCAACTCCTCACAAAAACGATGGCAATAATTTATATTAAGTTGATTAGGAAAGCTTTCTGTAGATTCAACCCAGGCAGAGAAGCTTTAAACAAGTTCTGCAGGAAACTAAATTTAAGTAAGAACAGCCTTTTTATCTTTCCTGCTCCAGGATTCTTTTTGTGGTCATGTAAATGCTGGAGGTTTGTTTGTTTGTTTTTAAAAAAGCCTCCTTGTGTGTACAGCTATCTCAGGAGCACAAGTGATCAGGTAGCACCCTAAACCTGCAGCTGTAATTTAGAATAGATGCACCTTGAGCTTGAAACCTGGTTTAATTTACAACTGTGTGATCTTTGCATGTCTCAGATTTACAGCCAATTGTGAAGAGTACATAAAGTCTTATCATTAGCAACTGCTGAATAAGAAAAAATTGAACAATTTACTGAATCACATGAAAGCATTCTCAGGCACACAGAATACACAACTTAAAGAATGCAGCTTGTTGAATTCTACTTTCTAGACTGTTACTCCTATGAAGCACATACTCCTGTGCTGTGGCAGATTAAGTTCTAAGGCATAAATTAGGATCGTATTGTATTTCCCATTTTTCTCCCCCAGTATCACAGCCCTGAGCATAAGAGAAATGCCTGAGACACCACCACCACTGCAGACTCGGGGAATGCAGTTCTGCTTCATTCGCAACTAACAGTGCGGCCAGGATTTTTCACATACTTGTTGAAGGATTTTGCTACTCCCCTACTCTTAATTAAAACATGTTAAGTAATCAGGAGAACACATCGCCGAAAAAAAAATAAATTAAAAATTAAAGGAATCCCCTCGGAAATCATTTGTATCCACATCCCTGTGGCTTACACACAGCCCTTTTAACCCCTCCCCAGAAACGCAGAGGAATTTTAATAGAAGAGCACGAGACTGTCACAGCACTCGTGGCTTTCATTGCCACCAAAGTCGCCCCCTTTAGTGGTGCTGACAATTTCTTCTTCGGCTTAAAAAGGCTTTGGGCTGTGCGAGGAGGTAGAAGCAGAGCAGAGGCTGTTTTGAAATCCTTGCTGGAGAATTAGAAAAAAAATAAATAAACCAACCCCAAACCACGAGCTCGATCTCCTCCAATGAAAGAGGTACCACAGGGTGTAGGCAGGTTGCCAGGCGAGCTCGGCAGCGTGACCGCACTGCATTGAGTTTCTTTAATGAAAGCCAGGAAAGAACACATTACACAGTGTTTCTTCTGAGAGCCAGCGAGCCTCCAGTGATTGAAATCAATAAAAACAGTCGGCAAGGGGCCCAGTGGGGGAAGAGAGAAATCTCCACTACAGCATTCAGTTTGCTTTCCACTTTCTCCCTCCCCCTCTAAAGTTAAACTCCGAAGATCACCATGACAAGCTACTTCGCTTCCAGCGCTGGGAAGACGCTGGTGGGGATTTAAAGGAAGCGAGCGCTTTCCTTCGCCTCCCTGCCTTCGCTCTCCCCCCAGCGCGAAGGAAATGAAAGGCTTGTTTGGAATTTGAATCCCGCCTGCAAAAACTTCATTGGACAAGTGCATCGTTCTGCATTTCAGGAAAGGGATGGATTTTACGGTCAGGGAATGCTAAAAGGTGAGAGAGGGAAGAAAAGCAGGGATCGGATCCAGCCGGAGCCCACGAACAGGGTAGGATGTCCGAGCCGGCGGAGGGGAGCTCCGGAGCTGCGGCAAGGACTGCGAGCAAGTGCCTGAGATCACCCAAATCCTGAGGCACCTGGGCGGGGGACCGCGGCACGGACACGCCAGGCCAGGTAAGCACAACCTGCTTTGGGCAATCCCGCGTCCCAAAGCCGAGCTTCCCAAATCCTTCTGCTCCAGCCGGCACAGTCTGCCCCACGTCCGCCCTCGTTAACCTCGGGCGACTTAACGCTAAGCTTGTCCCGTCTGAGAACCGTGTCAGGCCACTAATCCTCGCTGAACTATAAACCGTGCACAAAAGCCCTTTGTTTACCCGTTTTGTGTCGAATTTGCGAGCTGACAAGGTAGGACGGGGCCATTGCGTAAGTGCAGCCCCCCCAGGAGCCGCCCGGCAGCCAGGGGAGCGCGGCTGACACCGCAGCCCGAGCTGCCCCCAGCGATCCTCCTGCGAGCGCACAGAGCGCCGCTAATGCAGTTCTAATACGGCCCACATTTATCTATTTTATTTATGTATTTGAATCACCATAGCAGCCACATACAGAACATGCTTGCAGCCAGCTCCGTGTGCTGTGCTCTGCGCCGCGGCTCACCCAGCGGCGTGCACGCACGGGAGGGGGGGGCTAAGGCTGATTGTTTTGTCAAAAAGAACTTGGCAATTAGTTGTTAACACAGCCAAGGGGGATTTCTGGCACGTTGTTCGGGAAGGACCGGCACAGGTTTATGCAGCACGTGTGTATTTGCAGCTACCCTAACGCGAACAGGCTTTATCCCCAATAAAAGTGTGGGGAAGGCACAGGTAACAGCTGTAGATCACAACATTCTTCTCAAGTTTTTTCACCAACTTCAGATGATTTATGCAGATCTCAGTGAGACACAGAGAGGGAAATCAAAGCTTGCTTTCCGCAAGGCAAGCAGAAATAATGATAGCTACATCAGTTCTCCAGCAGAGGCAGGAATTCTCTGGGACAGATAATAAATAGGTGTCTGTGGGGCAAGAGCAACAATGCCTGTCCCCTGACGCTGGTCACCATGAGATGCTGAAGCAACACACATGCTCGCTGCTGGACAGGTCTGGGGAGGGACTGGGTGCCTCCACTTCCACCTAAATGTTTCCTTAAATAAACGCCTTTATCCACGGCCTGTAGCGTAACCAAGTCTGAAGGTAGAGAGAAGAGACTTCCCAGCATCTCCAGCTCAGTACCAGCCGACAGAACGCATGAATTTACTACAGCAAATGCAGATGTTCATCTGCAGGTGCACTGTTGCTTTTGCCTTGGAAAAGACACATTTTTAAAGGGTCACTTTGTTATTTTCACCTCACGCAGAAATAGATGACTCACCCACTTAAAGAATGACCCGGAGAACACCCCCATGACCAAAAGTAAAGGGCATAAGTTGAAGCATGAACTGTTCTAATAAAGCTGTGAAAATAGCTGAGGCAGTATTTAAATATTAAGAAGTTTCTGGACTAATTTATTAATCCAGTTTTGAACTTTGCACACAAAACGATCACAAAATTATAGCTGAAGGTGAAATTAAAGAACAATCATTTACAACAAAAAAAGCAAAGTTATGATTCATAATAGAACAGGACCCCACATGAAGTTCTGGGCATACCCACAGACTCACAATTCATTTTGCAGAGTCAGTTCTCTGCTTTGCCTCCCCTGCACAGATCCTTTGCAGAAATGACAGCACCTTCACAGCTCAGGAATCACAGCAATCATTCCCACGCCAATCAACAAGTCTGCTTTGCACTGCTCTTAGAGCTAAATTTATCCTTATGCAGAGGAACTCATTAAAGTCTTTATTTAACATTTCAGACAAGGAAAGCTTAGGTGGGACTTACACAACACCTGTCGCTTGTACTGACATTGTCAAGCTCAAGTGATATTCCTCTCCATTACTCCCTCAGCAAAAATATAAATATTATCTTTAAAGTGTGGGATATTTTTGTTCATAGTGATGCATTTTTCAGAAGCCAAAGTGGCATGAGTGACCGCTGCTAATGGAATATGTCCTTTCAAACACACAACACAGAAAAAAGAGTATTTTCTCTATCAGAAGTTGTGATCAAATACAGATACTCGAGCAGTCATATCGGGGTTTTTCAGTCATGCCAGTGTTATTAAAGCCAATTCTGTGCACAGTGACCTATCTCTCAGACTCTCCCTCTGGAAGATCGGGAAGAATCCCATGTTGCTTTGCTGAGTTGGGTACAACAAGAAAGAACCAATTTCCCAGGTTTCTACCAGTCTCCGAGGTCCCGTATCATCGGGAGTACTTTGTCCTCAACAATGAAACACATCTTTATCATAATCAAGAGCTCCTAGCAGTCCCTGCCAACTGTCCGTACAGCAATGCTTGTTAGTAAAAGAGCTGTTTGAAAAGAGTCCATAAGGTTTTGAAACAGTCAGAAAAGTAGATGGAAGTATTTTGAAGGTGGAAGGACAAAGACTTTGCTTTAATATCCCCCATTTAAGTCTTTGTGAAGGAAAATACCTGGGATTATAAAAAACGAGTTGAACGGCCATTCAAAAAATGCAGTAATTCAACAATAAAGGTGCAAACACCAGAGTTTGTTGAACACCTGGATAGCCTGTGTTCTGTGAAAAAACATTCTTGCCTTCACTGGGGGAAAAACTGTTGTCATGCCTTTCAAATGAACATGATCTGACACTTCTTGAATATGGTAAAGCTTCAAGGTATCTCCTTTCCTATTTATACCAGCGGTTCATGTTCACAGTGCTGGATTCACTCAGCTGAGTATATTTAGTTTGCTCAGTCTCAAATTGATAGCTTCTCTGTAATGTACCCATTCTGACTTAAAAATGGAACCTAATTAACATACAGCTGGAGATGGTACATTTTTGCCATTTATGGGAAAGATTAGTGAAGCTGAAGACTAAATATTAAGTAGAAAGTAGGGAAGGTGGCTTTCCCTACACTTTGAATGGGAATCCTTATATTTGACTTAGGAAGATATTTTTGTTCAAAAAAAACCAAGGTCAACAAAACCCACAAAGAAATTCATACCTCCTTACCAACAAATTGTCACTGTCTTCAGCTGCAGAGTTTTCAGGGGGTATAGCTACAGGGAATTAATGTCATGGAATATATCCACTACTCTCATACCCTCCATATTCTTCTAGACCTACCAGAATGTTTTTTCCTTCTTTTCTTAATAAAACCAGCACCATTTTTAGTCAGTTATATCAAGACCTTCTTCAAAACCTAGATAAACATTCCAGAATGTGTTTCATCCATACCTGCATTTACACACACTCAGAAACACAACTTTCAACTGGTGAGGAACAGGACCCAAGAGAACACACTCAAGAAAACGGAGTGGGCAGGATTCATTTCTTTAGCAGAATGTGATCATTTCTTGATTCGGTCCCCCTAAAGTAGACGCCCGCAGCAGCACTCAGAACATGAGCAGCCTCTCAGTTGTCCTGCACCCTCATCCTGAGCATAAGGGTATCAACAACCTCAGTGTATGTCTCGCCTCTCAGTTTGCTTTACAATGGGATAAATGGTTTGGGAGACAGAGAACTGGACCCTCAGTCTGGCTGTGAAAAGAGAGACACCTTTAAACAAAATAAGGAATAAATGTGATGGGCATTACTGATATTTGCATTTGGCTTCCTGTCTAGTGATAACCAGAGACGGATGATTGAGATTGTGACAATTAATTTGTATGAAATGATCCCTCTTCTAAATATATATAATTTCCACTAAGAGACCTTGGAACACCTGTATGCAGAATTTGAAAATGTTTAAAGAAACAAGTATTATAAAGCTGTACTATAAAACTGTTTCGGGCCCAGTTCAGTTGCCACTGAACATCCTGTTTTAAGAAGGTGTTTCTCAAGGAGAATGGTAAAGGAGGACTGCTTTTAACAGCTGGCATGAATTACACAATCTAACTTTCCTTCGGGCCTGTGTGCCATTCTTCAAAATCCCTTGAGCAAGTGCAAGTGGTACTTAACGTGACTGGTAGGGAGAAAGAATTTGAATTTGTTTCTAAGTTTGAAATGGTCACCTGAAAGTTCCTTAAGAAAATTCCATCCACAATTTTGAAAGTCTCTGAAAATAAAGTGCAACCCATCCCCAAATCCTATTTATTTAGCAACGCTCTGCATGCTTTCTGGTTTTGTGAGCTCTCTGGTAAACATACATCTGTGATACCAACTTTTAAGCTCTCCAAATTTATCACACAGCTGAAAATACTGAAATGACATCTGGTTTTTATAGCATCAGGTGTGCCTTCATTACGCGTTTGTGAGGCAGAGCAGAAAATTGAAAAACAATTATGATTTAAGAAGCTAAATTAAAACCTGTTGACTGTTTAGTAAAAATGCTCCATAAAACCTGTTTGTATTCCAGCAGACCACACTGAAAAGTGTAATTGTAAAAGCAGCACAAAACAAGGTGTTGGTAGAGTTTGCTTATTTTGGAATTAAGACATCTAGCAAGTGATCCTAAAATAAAATAGTATTAATTTATATTTAAGTAATAAGCAGCTTAAGCATATTTCTAAAATAAGTATCAGAATTTATACGGACAGAATTTACAACCCATGATAGTTTTAAAGCCAGGGTTTACCTGCTGAACTTACATTTTACATCTTTGATAAACCAAGTGCAAATACAACAGGACACAACAGCTGCCCACGTAATTTTAAAGTACAAAACAGAGTGGATAGCTACAGATGGAATAATATGTGAAATACAAGAAAGCCTGGACCCACCAACGGGAGGATTAAGTTTATCACATACCTGTTCTGTTATCATATAATTTTGCAGGGATCAAAAGAAAGTTTTGAGATAGGAACAACAAGGAACTTCTTCATGGCAGACAGGGCAGCAAAGGACTGGAGATGGTCATTAGAAAACACAGATGGTCAAAGGTAAATGTTTGAGTTGTTACTGAACCAAGAGTCAACATTTCCATAGTGCATAGGGATAATGGCTACAGTGGGATTAGACTGCAGAGCTTTGAAAGTGAAGTAGTTTATGCCTGGCAGAAAAAAAAA
>VWZN01018872.1:296067-331480 GCA_013396955.1 Regulus satrapa | reverse complement strand
AAAAAAAAAAAAAAAAAAAAGAGAGCAAAGGAAGAGAGATTAACAGCAAATGGTAGGTCCATCTCAAAGGAAATCCTGGTCTTCAAAATAATTTTTTTCAAAAATTAACTAGCCTGGAAAAAAGCCAAGCTGTCATAATTCATCGCTGAATGGCAACAGAAAGGCTTTGTATTTCTTTTTGTAATTGCAAACAATAAAATATACTTTGAAAAATTAAACTACAGTCAAAATGAGAGACATACCATTATTGGGAATGTGAAATGAGCAAGCAGATATGATACTTCTCTGTTGAAGATTGAAGTAAAAGTCAGTATGTTGCTTAAAACATGTTGAGGAAAATTGCAGTCTCCAAAGGAAAAAAAAAAATCAAATTTCACAAAGAAATTTCCTCATCTATTCTTCTATTTTTTAAAACTTTCTTTAAAAATTAACACCATCCCTTGTAATACTGGGAGCTAAAATTGTACTGGAAGGTCATAAGGTGGAAAATGGAGATAAGATCTCCTGCCAGGGATGCAGGAAGCATGGTTACTGAAATGTGAAGTCAAGGACAACAGGGGACACTAGAAATGTTAGGGAAGCCAGGAAAACCAGAACCTGTTTTTCTATTAAGATAGCAAAGACAAAACATTGTACTTCCTGCACAGATTCTTCCAGATTCACTGAGTGAACTCTTCAGTTATTTAAGGCTTTCCTAAAATCTGTCATTGAGCCTTAAAATCTTTTGACTCCAAAAATTCCAAAGCAGTTTTGAAGCACTGGCTTATCTCCCACTGTACATGACCAACCAAGCATCCAGGAACAATAAGTGGTGCAAATTCATGACAGATTCCAACTCTCAAGTTACAGAAAATTGTCACAGCCACATTTATATAATTTAAGTACTTGATGACTTCAATCTGCCATACCTTATGAACAACAGGAATAGAAAATCTGAAAGAAATACATGAAATGCATGAAACAGGGCCAGCAGCAAGGCCAGGAAAGAATGATGTGCAGAATGATGACAGACCTGGGCCCTACAGCTTCCACACTATGTAAAGCTGAGCTTGTCACCAGAGGAATTCTGCAGGAGAGAACCATGAGCACAGCTCCAAGTAGTGGGTAAAAAAAGTTTGCATAACATTTTTCAGCTCCTAGCTTGTAGTTATTTTAGGGCATCGGAGAGTTTAGAGAGGTACCATACCATGGTTTAACTGCTGTAATTAACATAATTAACAGTTCTGGTCTATGCTTTCTAATGTTTAGGTGCATGATTCAATTCTAGTTGCAGTCAAGGTTTCTAAATTTCAAGTGTTTTTAAGCATCAGCAGAACATTCTATGACTGCATCGCTGGGCTAGGTTTGGCCAAGGGTGAGATGTTGTGGTCACAAATGTCTGATGACTGATCTGAGATGAAATTTCGTAATTTCTTCAAGGATTCCTGCTGCTCTAAAGAAGGCAGTGGGAATTATTCTAACAACTAGGAAAAGAAGCACAGTGATATATAATGAGAATTCAAACAGCACACAAAATGGAGAGAAAAGCATAAACTCTGCATACAGGAGGCCCTCACTGGCAAAATATATAGAATGTTCTTAAGTTGACAGTTTTATAACTCTAAATGGTTTCACAAATGAAATCCAAACAAAAGAGCAGAGATGTACTCTAAATCACTCAGCAATTGCTGGTTAGAAAAACCAGCAACCACTAACTCCTGCAAACAAAAACAGTTGCCTCAGGAAAGCTTAATGAATGGGAAAGATGTCAGAGTTTTTGTTGTTCTTCTTTCAGCTTTATTTTTCTATATTCCTGAATCTATACACATAATGATTCAGTTCACCCTGACAAATACTGTATAACTGACTATCAATCACAGCAACTTTTTATATGTTGAGAGCAGTCAGATACCAAGTGATAAAGCGAGTTCAGGCAGAGGGCATATGTTAAGCAGCTGTGAGTCCTTTACTCTGTCTGTAACCTAAAAGCTTAATGTCATTACACAGAGCTCTGATTTCTTCCTTGCCTGCCTTACACTAGAATACCCACATTATATGGAATGGAGATTATTAACTTAATGGAAGAAATAAAGCCACATAGTGACTGCAGTGGAACAAACAATGTGCTTATGAATTAGATGGAGCATATTCTGCTTACAAGTGAAACATTGCACAACCAAATGCTTCTTTCTAAAGAAACCTTTACACTTATGAATAAAAATCTCAGGTAATAGTTTTAGCAACAATTTAAACCTGCATAAATCAGTACTGCTGCCAAAAGACACACTCTGTATCTCTTCTCACCTCTTCCTTGGCACAAGTGTTTGCACAGTTTTGTAAACCCATTTGGCTGAAAATTACCTCTCTGTCCCCTCACAAATGTTACTTTAATACCAAATCAGCTTGTTAATTTGAATCACTGTGAGCATTTCTGCCAGCAAAAGGAGGAGGTGATAGAAAGGTGGAAGCAAGTGAATGTGCAGCTTGTGGGATCCCATTTTTTGCACCCTCTGGCTGAAGGTACCATTCCTCAAAATAAACCTAAGTGTAAAATACGTAATGTTGCTATGTGTGTCCTACCTTTTACATATTGGGGTGATGAACTGCAGCTTGTCAGCTCTCAAATTACCACAGATCATTTGGTATTTGATGCTCTTCAGTAGCATCATGCATTGCTTGTTTTAGGCTTGCAATTATTTCCCTCTAATTTCAAAATGACAGTAGAGGTCTTGTAAAGGCAGAGAGCCTAACTTTTGCTTCCAAGGGCCTGAACTCAGGCGTTTCATACTATCAAAAAAAAAAAAGAAAAATTGATTTCTTGCAGATGCAAGCAACTAAATTTTAAAAATGGCAACAGACCACCAGTAAAGCAATTAAGAAATGTCTCACAGTATACAGGACTCACATTTCCACAATGCTGGCAGTATTTGTATAAAAGGGAAGTTCCCCTCTGTTCTTTACGTTCTCTGGTGAGCTGCTGGATCAGTTAGTTTCTTTTCTGGCTGCTGGAGCTGCGACTCCCTGATCTGCAGAGTTTCACTGTCCAGCACAGGCGCTGCTTCCCTGCCCTTCAGAAACTCTGAGGCACAGCCAGGCAGCTCAGGCAGCTCCCACTGGAGCTGTCAAGGTTTTGTAGCCATGTCAAGGTGCAACTCAGTTGTCAGGGAAGATGCTGGTTTGCTTCCTGCAGTGTCAAATGAGCAGGAAAATCCTCTTCACTCGCTACCTACCCGCCAGTGCTCAATAAACACACCAGAAACAAGTCTTCTGTGGCAAAAATTCATGGGTTTGCTCATTTTGGAGTGGCTAATGGTAGCAGTCAATTATTGCACTGCTCCAGCAGTTTAACAGATGATGACTGAGTTCAAAATGAAATTTCACTTGTATCATTTAACTAATTAAACAAATAAATGCTGACATCTAATAATAACTCATACCCATAACTTCATTAAGACACCTAATATAATAAAGAAAATAGGTCATCTTCATATACTGTACAATTAAAAACATATTTCAAGATGTGGTGGTCAAGGCAGTTAAAGAACAGCAAGTGTTGCCATCCTCTGTCCTTCCCTTTGCATTTCCTTTTGGACTTGCACCACAACACTCAGTTCAGCAGTGACTCAAAGCAAGTGGCCTGTTAGGAATTAAGCTAGCAACCTTTCAAAAAGCCTCCCAATTCTGTAAACAGAATATCCAATAATCACCCAGGTCTGTAAGCTCACAGTGGGCACACGCTGTGAGAGGAGACACTACCAGCAGAATGGAACAGAGCAATTGCAAGAATCAACTAAGATTTTGAAATCTTACTGGAAAAACTTGAATTTGGTCTACTTAAAACTCTTTGTCATAGGCAGCATGCAGAAACATCTTTGAGTCCACTCCTGATATTAGTTAATCAGAAAATCTTACCCCAACAGTGTGAAAAAGGAGTTCACAGCTTCTACTTCCAGAGCAGAAAGAGGAATGGTATCTAATACCAGTGATTCAAACACTGCCAGGATCTCAAAGCCCAGCCATTGACTTAGCAGTTAATCAGACATCTAAACTGAGAATTTTCACCTGGGAACTGTGTTTATTTAGTGTCAGGACAGAGTGTTCTGCTTTCTGAACCCACACACATAGAAACGGGTTTATCTCAAATTCAAACTAATGTTTATCTCAAATTCAAACTAATGTTCAACTACCAAGTTATGCTTCCACCAAATATATATATATATATGTGTGTGTCTGTGTGTGTGTGTGTGTGTGTGTATGTATGTACTTCAGCCAATTAGTGTATCCACAGAAGGACTTAAATTTGACACACTGGTGTGCCTTTCTCTTAAGTAAAAGGGTAAAATAAAAAGAATGTGGACTTCCATAGTGTAATTGTTGCATGAAGAAGTTTAAAAAAAATTAATTAATGTTTGTCTGACTTATTTTCATGGAAAGGGTCTTTTATTTTGACCACAGTACTTAGGGTCATCAGTGCAGAGGTAATGACACAGAAGTGTTCAGGTACAAAATGTCTAATTCTTCAAACATTTGGTTAATTTGTTTTCTAAACCTAAAGCAATATTTGATCAGTTGAACAAATACTTGAAATGCATTTGGCTAGTTATCTATTTAGAAAGAGAACAAATTTATTTTAAAGGGTTTCATTTACCCTTTGGTCACCACAGAACAAAAGTTAGATTGAGCTCACAGGATTTTTTATTTTTATTTTTATTTTTTTTAAACCTGGTCTCAGATTAGACCTCCTGAGAGATTATTGTTTATTGAACACCAGTGATAATGGGAAATGTTTTAGGAATAGAAGTGCTTTAACAGGATAAGACATACATGCTGTAGGAACTGATATGGCAAAACTCCCTTCCTTTACCACTTAAGCAGAGCTGGTTTAGGATGTCTGTGACATTTAGGTAAAAGGAACACACATTTGACAGTAGAAGCACGCATATTAAAATCTGTGCAAAATTTCTGACTGACTACAAAAGACAAAGTCTAAATAAATAAAAAGTGCAGTCATACCAAGGTTTGTTTTCAGATTAAAACTGGCACACGATCAAAAGACTTGAGACACAGTTGTTGCTTGCAAATGGATAATTAGCCTGAAACACCTCCTAAGCTGTTCAGACAATGCATTTACTAGAAATAAAAGTAGAAAAATATCTAATGCAGCTCCTCTTACAAGCAACTGTGAAGAGGTTTTTTTAGGTATTTTTAACTATTCAGAGAGTAGATCTACTGCCAAACTGCCTGTATATCTCTCCTTTTAAAAGAAAAAAACTACTTTAAATTCACACTGGGAAGTGTCAGAAATATAACCCATATAATAGAGCACACAGAGCTCTAAAGGCATCTGAAATCCTTCATCCCTAGTAAAAGCCTTGTATCTTTCATTACTTTCCTTTTAGCTTCTTAGGTTAAGGTTTGTATTTGGATTTCAGTCAAATTAGGCTTAATGCTTCTGGTACTGTCACAATTTAAAAAATATTTAATATTAAATATATTATATATAATATTAAATATTTAATATAAAATATGATTTTCCTGGTTCTGTCCCAAAACTTTAAAATCGTCTGTCTTCCTTGCAAAGTTACGTGGTTGCAGTAGGACACCAACTTCAGGTTCAATGAAATTCTTCTGAAATTACACTGAGGGAGATGCCATTCGTGAATTCTGCTTTAGCATATGTTCAGTATATAAAGTTATTTAAGTGCTGTACAATAAATAACACAGCAACATAAGCTTTCAACACATTTGGAAGCAAAGTCATAAAAACAGTCTTGTTTTGGCCAAAGTGCAAAAATTTATTCGCAACAAATGTTGCAAATAGGAAGCCACAACATCCACTACAAAGACAGACTGTTCTGTAGCGTTTTTGTGGCTCTTTCTCCAGAGTGATAATCAGAATTTAAAACTAGGCCACATAATACCTGACCTGCTGGGTTATCAGTGTCTTTTGCAGCCGTGTCCCCATGGCACGAGCTCAGCTGTAGGTGACAAACCAGCAGCGTGAGGAATAAGGCACAGCAGCACTTCTGGGCCTTCATTAACAAAAACCCAGGGTACAAAGGGCTCCATGGCAAGTGGAGAGGAAAATGGATTTATGGTATCAGTACAGGCAATGTGTTTTAAAGAGCTGGAGTGACTCCATGATAATTAAGAACTTCTTGGGATAATCGTTCACAGAATATCTGGCTTGCGGTGACTCCCAGGCAGGGATCTTGCAGAAGTGAGTAATTAGAACCTATTACAATAAGATTGAGATGTCTTTGCCTGAACAAGCATTGGATACAGCATCATCCTTCAGGAAGAATGACGGGTGAAGGTGTTAGCTGCACTGCCACCAGTTCTTCTGGAAGCTCTTAGGTGGAGACACGTCTGACAACGCTGCAAAATTCATTCAGTGCTCGTGGGGACACTCTGGGTTACTACACGTGTGTGTCCACGTGCTTCTGCAGTTGGGTGGTTATTTAAGCAGGGCAGGTACCACTTTGGGTACCTGGAGGTACCACGTTTTTTCCCACTTTGGGTAGGAAGATCTGCAGGGTTAGTGACAGGAACACTGGCACATGATGGAACACTTTGCTTGCCCGTGGCTGTCACTACAAGCAGTACTGGTTGGTTTTGGAGCACTGGCTGTCACCATCTGCCTGGTTTGACGCCAGAATTTTGTATGATGCCTGGATCATTTGAGGAGCTTCTAGCAGAAGATGCCAGCTGGATCACTGGCTTAGGCTTTGTATTTTGGTCTACTGAAGAAAGTGATCTTCAGTCACATTCCCTTCTCCTCAGCTTTTGAGGAGAGGAAGGAGTAAAAATGGAAAACTCATAATGATAATTCAGTTCTGAATGCTGATAGAGTTCACATGGCTGACATGAAATCCCTCACAGTTGTGAGTAATTAAAAACTGTAACTCAACAAATAAGAAGTGTTTGTAGGCAAAACCACAATTGGATCATCCTCCCTTGCAGCAAAACTGTCTGGACTTCTGTATTTGCTCATATTATATCTGAAGGCATCTCAGTTCAAATGGTTTTCTGATCAAAGATAACATATGGCACCAGAAAGAATCAAGTCTCTCCAGAGCTGCCGACTCACTGCACCTTCAGCACAACAGAACCTTTACACTGGGGTGTTACTGAAATGTCAAGTCTAGTGCAGATAACAACACTAAACTTACTGTGCTGTGCCCAAAAAAACACAATAAATCAAACAAAAGAATTCATAAGCCCTACAAATGATAATGGGAAAGGGTGCTTTACCCTGGGAGCAGTATTATCAAATTCAGTTCCAGTCTGGGAATTCAGAAAAGAAAGGAAACATTAGCATTTTTCTACTTTAAGAAACAAGGGAGAACAAAAATCTTTGAGTACAACTGTCTTTCTCAGCATCAGATGTATTATACCAAGTCATCACAAATCTGTTTATTTCTGGTTACTGAAGGAATACAGGGTGAAAAAAAAAATCACTGAAGAAGTCAGAGTTCATTCATACTGTTCTTACAGTGTGGATGACACAATGTAATACTTTTAATTTCTTCATCTGGAAAGGTATCTCTCATATAGTTTGTTCCTTCTGCCCTGATTTACAGTACAAAACCACCAAATTATAAAAATACATTTACATTTTAGTCTTTTAGGATTTGCTATATTTTTTGTTACTTTATCAGGCCTTAAATCCTAGGAATACCTTTCTCTGGCCGAAAGAAGAAGATACCCTCTTATGTACCCATGCAAAAAGAACATTAAGCATGCAATCCTTTTAGCTGCAAAATCAAATGCCCCCAATGGAACACAGAAAGGAATCAACAGACATACATTTCAAACACATTACACAAGTGATTAAAGAAAAAAGGGAAGAAATCTAAAATAAACCTACTTGCATAACAGCCTGTACAATCCCTTGAGATTTTAGAGTGGGATAAATATGTTACAGACTGCACCACTGATATGACGTTTTAATGGTGTGAGAATGATAAACAAAACTTCTGAGAGATAGATAATAAACGATAAAAGTCTGCTACACAATTTAAAGGCCCAAACAAACAAATATGCATTGATCTTTTTCTGCCAAGAGTGGACATCTCACCAAACCTGGTGATGGATGCAAGAGAGTCGAGAACGTTGTCACTTTTTCTGGACAGTGAAGCGAAACCACAGAAACCAGCAGGAGAAGCAGCCAAGTTTAGCCACCACATTTGGCTACTTATATTTATATCCTATAAATACACAGGGAGCACCTAAACGAGGATACAATTGTCATTCCCTTTGTAAGAAAATGATTAGCTGTACTATGCTAATAACACGCTCTGAAGCAGCGAGGAATCAGAATCGATTTTCACGAAATAATACCAGAATGTGATTCCACAGTTCAGGAATAGAATTTTCTGCTGTAAATGTGCAGCAAAGATGTGTGCAGCCAAGGGATGGTAAATACAGATCCAGGGAATTATGCAGCATCTGGTCCAATCCAGTTACCAGCGAGGGCAGGGGAGGAGGACACGGGAGGACACGATCTCAGCTACGATGGCTTATGCTGATAAGGGAACTGGCTGGAACTACTCCTTGGATGAGCTCATTTCATACTGTGAGCATGATGCCATCACAGAAGTGCTTAAAATGAAAGCCAACACAGAGCTTCCCGTTATTTTGCTTGACTTTAAAAAAAAAAAATCATTTACACTGAAAGCTTTGTCTTCATTCTTATCACGACGTGTGAGTTACACAATATGTCATCATAGGAATTGCATGTCCCAGGAAAAAACTCTTGATTTAATTTAATTTAAAATGAGACAAAACTGGGTCAATTTGATATACCACCATGACTGCTTCATTTATCAACAAAGAGCATGTACTATTGCCCATAATTCAATTTTAGGAGTATATTATCTAGCAGTTTTATAATCAAGATTGTTTTTTACTACTGGAAATTATATAAGCTTGGACAAGGATAACATTCAACATTATCAACTGGGAGGCACCAAAGTTATGATTTCTAGGCACAAGTCGTAATTGGATTGGAAGGCAAAGTTCAAGAAAACAGTAATACTCTTGTGTATTAACAGAAGGCCTGTTCTGCTCTGTAGTGCACTACCCAAGGCCATTTCCTTCCTTAATATTAAAATTCTAATCAGCCTTCATTTCATCTGCAGAAATTTATGACCTAGTCCAAGTTCTGTGTATAGATTTAGAAACAAACAGACCTGGAATATGAGACCCAGCATGTCATAAATTCTCAATTCAACTATAAAAATCAGTACATGCACAGGGGGTGTATGTTTAAAACACACCGAGTTCCCCACTGTGCCACACAGTGAATTACTGCCATGAACCCTGCAAATGTCTTAGTCTCTAAATACAGCTGTATTAATTCCAGATTTAATATTAAGATCCTAGATATCAAACCAGGAGTAAACTGGACCCACTGTAGAAGAAATGAAAATTGAGATCTATAACCACAAGAAGAAATTCTTCACAAATTTGCCTTCAGCAGTGCTTTCCAAACTGTGGGGCACTCGCTGCAAGCAATGTGCATGTTTATTCTAAGTGGCTTCTAAGAGCTGCCAGAAAACCTGAGCATGTTCTCCTGAGCACTACTGCCGTTTAAGTCGGTGCCTTTGGCAGGATCTGTGTTTGAGGACTTCCAGAATACTAGAAAGTAAACTGCTGCTTCTAAACAGACAAAACAGTTAGCTCACTCAAACCCTTAGCTGTTGGGGGTTTTTTTGCTCCCAAGGAGGCACCTCTGACTTGAGTATCATATCTCAAAACTAAGCCAACAGCAAAGAAAAGGAAAAGGAAGTCTGAGAAGCAGAACAAAAGAATGTTTACTCTGCAAGGTAAATCAGGGAAATAGCTAGAAGGGCAGAATTACAAATCTAAATGCTTGAATCTGCAAACAAAACATGAAAACATCAAGCTCACTCTTCAAAGAGCAGCAACAAACCCTGAAGATCACAAGTGTGCCGACGTGTCATCTTCATGCCTCGACATAGCTTGAGAGGAGGCATTTATGTCAAAACAAACGGGTGGGCCACTGACAACTGCGATGTGGCAAATCAACCACACCACTTCCTCCTTGTTGCAAAATCTCATTCTTCTTTTCTGTCTCAACAACACTTTCAGCCCACCTCCAGCCTCCGCTCTCCGGCACTACAGCACTCGCCATCCTCGCCTCTTGCAGTCCTTCCCCTCTGCTGGAAGGGGCGCACACCTTCCAGTCAGGAAGCTCTCTCTGTTCCTGAGGCCAGGCTGAAGGGCTGTCCCAGCAGCAGGTTAGCTGAGAGATCCCCCCGTGCCATGGGGCAGGTTCCAGCGTGGAGGCAGCGCAGAGCCCGGGCTCTGGAGGTGGCACGGTCACACAAGGCTGCTGGCTGCGAAGTGCCCAGGGCCAACTCCAGGGGCCAAACACCTTCCCCTGCTGGGAGCTGCGTGGCCACACATAGTGCCACAGAGCTGCCAGCAGGACACAGAGAGTGCTCTTCAGCCATCAGCTCTGCAGCTCTGACAGAGATAGGTGTGAAATGTCAGCTCTGCTTGTGAGTGAATATAAATAAAGTCAGGTCAGCCTGCAAGGCTGGGGCTTTGCACAGTCTAACAAGGGATGGGTTAAATCTTAGAGTGCATAAAGAATTTTCAGTGACCACGTGAAAAGAAAAAAGAAGGGATGGTGAAGTGCAAGAAACTGCTGCAGCTGGTCGTGGAAGCACTGCTAAGGAATTCAGCCAAATACAGGGTGCACTTGCCTCCAGCACTGCCTCCAGACACCAGCACCAGCTTTTAAATCCAGAATGGCTCCACTGCCTTACGCTAAACTCAGAATTAGTTTGTTGCAATACCCTGGGAGGGAGAGGAAATAGGAGGAGGAAAAGAAACCTCACTCAGTCCATGCAGTTTGGCAGTAAGTAGAATTGCCCAAAATCCATCAAGTAAAATTGCATGTTAATTGTAAGGTAATTTTCAGTATTTGAATACAATTTCCTCCACACTCTTCCACTCCATGAGACACACCTGACAATTAGAAGCAACTCTGCGGGTGCCCTCACGCTGATCCACCTGCACGTTATCAACATGCAAACGCTGATTTGCCAAACTTGCCTCCTGCAGATGCTGTTCCAGCAGGTGCTGCTGGGGCTACTTCTATTTCAGGCTGACACAAGCAGGTCACTGACTGGCAACAGCTCTAAACTACATTTGGGAAAGCATTCCAGCTCTCAAACTTTCTGTTTAGTCTCTCTGAGCATCTATGAATAACTAAATAAGAAAATTTACAAAATACCACTACAAACAAGCAGTTGTAGAAAGTAGAAAAATGTAATTGGATTATGACATTCATAAACTTAATCATAAAAAAAAGATTTCTGTAAATTGGAGCCTGTAAATGAATCTTCATTTATATAACAAGCAATAAGAAAAATCTCACAGGACATATTAGCAACTGAAAGTGACCTTCAGCGACTGGGTGCACAGGCAGACCCTTCTGGGTGATTTTTCACTTCTGCTGTGTCTCAGTATCTTCAATAAAAGGGTGGGTTTGCAAATTCGGGGGAAGGTTTGGGGGTTTTTGTAGTTAACATACTACAGCCATAGCAAAGACTGTCTCTCTCTCTCTTTTTTTCTTTTTTTTTTTTTTAATTTTACACATCTAAAGCCCATGATCAAGTATCTTTAGAAAGGACGTGCCACAGCTTTTATTCTGACTGCTTACTCTAGATGAGTTACCCTTAGAAAAATAATTTACAAAACAAGAGAAAATCCTGCTCAACCGATAAGCACATAAATTTCAACAGAAGACAAAATGCCAAAAATAACAGGGAGTTACAGGGAGCTGACACACACTGTAGGGGTGATCCTAGAACTGAAAAGTTGAGTCTCATATTAAGATGGACTAAATTAAGATTGCTAACGGAACAAGTTACAAAGAAAGACATTAAACTCTGACATTAATATTTACTATTGTGGAGAGCAGACATACAGTAGTGAAGGCAGCATCTGCCGCTTGGAAACCAGCGGAGTGACTTCAAACCTGGCACTTGTGCAAATCTGTGTGTACGATAATCTAACATAAAAATATTAATTGAGAAGCATATCAAGTTAGGCTTGTCAGCCTTAATATTTTCTGGTGATTTGAATGGGGCCAGAGAATAAGATAAGTATCTTTACAAATCCAGTTGGCTTTACTTCAAATGCAAAAGCTTGTTTCTAAGCTGCACAAGAACAGGAGCCCTGTAAAATCAAATTTTGAATGCAAAGCCAACCCAGTTCTGCTCATCATCTTGTACTCTGAATGCTGTCTGCAACAACAGTTTTTGGTGAACTCACTGTACTTCCCTGAAATACTGTACAACATACAATTATTTTTCTAAGAATTTGGGTGGTTTTGTATTAGAGTTGCACTCATCTCAGGGACAATCTCTAATTTTTGTATTTAAAACAAGTTTTGATTTTTTTAAGTTTACACTAATGAAATATTTTCATTGGCACTGATAAGCTAAAGATTACTTTGCAGCTTTTAGGGAGCTTTTTAATCAAGCTGGTGAGTATTCCCCATTTACCAGTGCAGATCAGCTTAATTTGTTCAGCAGCTAAAACTTGGAGCGAACAACGGTATTTTCAAAACAAATACATCAAGTTAAATTAAGCAAGGGCAGTTGTGGTTCATCTGAATCATATGGCTCCAGATTTCAAATCTAAGCTAAGGAAATAGAGGTTATGACATCCTGCAGCTGCGACAAGTCATGTTCATAAAGCAACATTAAATCAAGACCGCTTGGCCAGTTCAGGCAGTTGCTTGTGGGGAAGTGAAAGATCCCATGAGAGCATTAAAAAAAAGAAAGGTTCTGGTGTCCCAGCCAAACTCCCCTTCCTTCACTTAATGCTACCAGGGACTAAGTTTCTTCAGAGCAAATGACTGTGGAAGGTTGTTGCCAAGTAATTGCTACTGATTTATTTGCATCCAATAACAGGGAACAGGAATCAAACACTTGGCAAAAGACAGGGGCGAGTAAATGACAAATGCTCCCATGCTGCACAAATGCCAAGTGCCTGAGCCTGTCCCTCGGTACTCTGGTTTTCACAAAGATCCTTTGGGTGGTTGATTCACCGTAAGGCCACGCAAATGCTCCCATCAGCACAGGGACACATGAGTGGCAGGGAGAAGCAGCTGGAGCTTCATCCAGGCAGGCTGTGGGCTGCAAGTTAGGGGCACAGCACTACACAAATGAAAGCTTTCATTCAGCAGGAAGGCTCAGGAAGGATGAAAGGGTTGGCTCTGGAGTTGTTATTTTCTAGTCTGCCGTTCTGTAGCATTCATCCCTGGATATAAGGCCAGGTGTGATGGAGCTCTGAGCAACCTGGTCTGATGTGTCCACAGCAGTGGGGCTGAAGTAGATCCAGGCAGTTCTGGGATTCTATGATTTTAAGATCTATTTATTGATATGATAAGTACTGATAAAATACCTGAGAGTTGGCATTTTCAGTTAGAGCAGATGGAAAAGTATTTTCCAAAATTTTGTGAGAGAGTACTGGTGGCTGAAACAGAGGGACCATGCACTGCTCCTCTGAGTTTTGGGGGGGAAAAAGTGCCTGTAGCTTTTCTCTCTCTGTCTTTTTTAAGCAGGGAGGAAGCATGAAACAGTAGTACTGACTGGGGACTTTGATGACATTATCTGGATGCCAGTGTCATGCCATGTAAACGTGTGGATCCATTAGACAGTTGTTGGAAGCAGTGAATTCCAAATTTGATCTAGTGATAGGACTCCTGCTGTTTGGGAAAAAAAAAAAGGGTTGTGAAACCACACAAGGAAAATGCTTCAGACTTCTTAAAAAAACCAAAAAAAGCAAAGCACAGCGTGAACAATGATGTCCTGGATGGCCTGCAGATCCCAGCCTCTGGAGAGTCCTGACACACAGAAAAAAACACCTGCTCTTGGCTTTATAATTTTATAAAACTTACTCCAGCCTGAAAGGATAAAAACATTTGCATAGAGAAAAATTCATGTCCACGTGCAGAATACAGAATATTTTCCTTGCTAAACAGCAATCTGCAGCAGTGATTTATATCTTCTTGTACATTTGTTGTGCAAGCTGCAGGAACTACAGCCAGAGCTCTCCGGTATTCCCAGGGATGCTGGCTGGGGAAGGGAGTGGTACTTAACTGCCTTCCTTTGGTTTGTGCTGGCAAAGCAGCACTTCTTGCTTTGGAGTACTTAATGGCCTAAAACACACGTTAGAATTAACTCCTTCATTAGCTGCATAGCTGCTACTCCTTAGCGCTTTCATTTTTCTTAATTATAGCACAGCAAAATTTTATGTTCTGATTCAGAATTATGTATGATTAATACAACACATGAATTATATTTGTTAGAATATAAAACACAGACCTCATGAATAAAAGTGTGATTACATGTGACCTTTATCATATTCCATTCTTTAAGCTATCTAGAAATAACTATGCTCATTCTGCCCATGCCACAATTTCATTTCAAACTAATTAAACAGCATTTTATTCCACTCAAATTGCCTACATTAGAACAAAAGCCAGTGCTCCCAGCAAAACTGCAAACCCACTTTAAGGCTGTCACTGTAGAATTTGTTATTCATCTCCACACACTTAAAGATGTGAAGAGCCATGTGTATAGCTCAGCATTTCCATTATGATTCATGTTGTGATTTAATCAATCCTGAAACATTATTTACTACATAAAAGAAATTGTACTTCAACAGCAAGGATCAGAAAGCAAGGAAATCAGTGCAGAAAGGCTACTGAGTAACTAAGGAGGAAAGCAGTGAGTCACAGTTATCCTTGGGAAGCAGGTCAGCAGGAGCAAAGCTTCTCTTTGGAGACTGCTGGGTGGTGACCACAGAACCTTTCTCCAACCAGCCCTAAGAGCTCTGGGAGCCCACAGCAATGGTCCTTGGAATGCAGACCTCAGTAATGCACCTTGCTGTGCACACAGAGATATTTGAGAAATATTTATAGCAAACACTGAGGAATATTTGCTATAAAGAAACTTGTGCAACTTTGCTGCCTGAATCCAACAATTTCCATGTCTAATTCTGGTGATACCCATACCCACGTGGAGATGAGGCCCACAGGACACAACCGAGGCACTGAAGGACTGCATTACTCAGGGGGAGCCATCTCCTGCAGCCTGTCCTTACACAGCTGGAGCTCCCAGAGCTCCAGATGTGTCACAGCTGTGTCCAGGTGGAATTCAGCGAGAGGCACCAGGAGAAGTTCTCCACAAACAGTTTCTGCTCTAAAGCATGGGGCAGCTGTCCCACTATGTCCCTGAGTGTGACTTAAATTTGCACGGAAGTATGAACAGAACAGCTGCTCCTCCTTTGCATGGATCTGTGGCAGATTTATTTTTGTTCTTGAGAAGTGAGGCCAGCCAGAGACTGTGATGAGCCAGCCACTACTGGTGGATTTACAGCCACCAGAGGTGGTGTTGGGCATTTTCACCTGTGTGGCACATCACAAAGACACGTTAGCCATGGAAATCTCCTTCTCTTAAGATCAAGACCACATAAAAATAGTAACAGTTTGTCCTTCTATTTACTATTCTCCATCAAACTATGGAACTATAATTGCAAGCAAAATACTGGTTGCACTGTTTGTTTTTCTTGGGCCCTTAAATGCCAACCACAAGATGTCAAACAGAGGGCAGAGAGAGGCCAAGGAGAGCAGGGGAACTGGGGAGCCCTGACCGGAAAAACGCAGTAGTAACAACCATAACTGGTGCTAATTGTAGACAAAAAATTCATCAGAATGAGATCAGATCTTTAACAGACCAGCACTGCATCTTGCAAAAGAACTTCAATACAAAAAAGAATGAAATGGCAAAGGCAGCTATCTTAAAACATTTTTTCCCAGATAAAATATTCTACTTACCTCAAAATTCAGTCATAATTAAGTACCCTTGACCAAGTTAATCTTTCTTTTTAGGGGAAAAGTCATCTACTCTTATTAAAGTTTGCCTTCCTCTACAAATATTACTGTTCAGTCATTAATCTCAGCCCAAACCTCTTTAATTCCTTAAGTATGCCTGTTTATATATTTTTCCTACTGCAATACATATGGAAATTATGGCTTGTTTTTTCTTCTCCTTTAGATAAGTTGCCATCTGCATACTGAAATAGTGGTTACAAATTTTGAGTGGACAGATATATTGCACTTCTTATAATGCGATAAAATATAATTCTCTATATTTTTTCCTCATAGCATACAAAGGACTCAGTGAAGTGAATTAATGTGACACTGTGTGCCAAACCCACGGCTTTTTACATAACAAACCAAAGTGACATTTATCGTGGTTTCATATTACAGGACAAATATTTCATATCAGGACTGTTACATGTCAGTTTTAACCCACCAAGCGTGACATTTTTAATGAGGAGAAGGAAATTATGGTTCTATTTTTAGACCAATCTACAGCTTTGATTTAAGATCTTCAATTCACCTCACAAGTGTAAATAAAACCATCAGCCCCACTGTGAGGCATTACAACATCAAACACCATGAACAATTATGTTACAGATTTTCTAATTCCTGGATGAAAAGACTGGGTTATTGTAAATGCTACACAGAGATGGTATAGGGAGATGCAAGACAAAAAAAATGAAAGTGATCTATATTTACTAGATTTGGTACAGTTTTGGTTTTATTTCTTTCAGTCACCCAGAAGCAGCTGTTTCACCTTGTCTTTTTTTTTTCCTTTTCCCCTCCCAGTGACTCCATCTCAAGAGTGACATTCTCCTGGGCTGCACCACATGTAAGTAGAGCTGTAGCAATATAGTATGATCATTACTGTGCATGCTTATTTCATCAATGTAAAACTGAAAATATTTACCAAAAGTGGGACTTCTAGACCTGATATTTACGTCTGTAAAAAGGTACTCGATTACCAAGTCCTGACTGAAGCTGTAGCTAAGATAAATGATACTATTTATCTGTTTGTCTTTCTCAAAGATCACAGACCAGCGACTAAAACTATCTCAAAGTTACATTCAATTTACTGCATCTTTCTGAATTTGTGAAATCTGGACTCTGTGGAAGTGTCCCATCATCCCTGAGGCACTCCAGGGCTCTTTGCCAGGCAGGGAAACCTCTGGGGAAACAGACTGAAGGCACATCAGAAGGTTTAACTGGCATTCCCTCTGCAAACTGCTTCCCAAGCCACGGGAAGCAGGAATGGAGGCTGCAGTGCCTTGGGAGAGCATCCTGACAGTTCAGCTTAGCCCACGGCCCGTGGGATGGGAGCCATTGCCAAGGCCTGGTCAGGGAGAAGGGGAGAGGCGAAGCCAAAGCCAAGCCCTGGTTGGCTCAGCAGGGAAGATCCACCTTTAGGAAAGACTTCTAATCTGAACTTAATCTGTTTAAAGGACAGACACGAAACTTCATCTTGTCTTCTCCAAGTGGTCAATTCCTGTGAGCATTGATGGTGCAAACACCACCAGTACTCTGAGGGGGGAGTTGCACACAACTAAAGAACATGGTTGGGTACAAGGGGTGGCACCTGCTCAGCGTGGGGAGGAACAGGGGACTTGTGCAGCCCGGTCTAAAGAGCGAAGGATGAGAAGCTAGGAATTATTTAATGTTAATTCCAGCTCTGCCAGTACCAGCTGCTGTTGTGTTACTCTCAGCAGGTCACCTCATCTTTTTCATTTTTTCCTATGTACAATAAACACTTTGGTGCCCAGTGTCCAACTCCCAATTTAATGTTCTAGTCATAAATGCACTGCCTCCCTTTACTTTGATAAAGTACAGTCAGCATCAATAGTAATGCTTTTTAAAAATATTTTTCCAACTATTGTGAAACAGGAGCTGACTGTTTATGAAGTACTTATTTTTTATGTCAGTTTACCATAGGGCCTCTTTAGCCACAGGCTTACAGCTGGAGGCCCCAAGGCATTTTTTGGGAGTGGAAACTTTTTGAGTTCAGCTCTTAACAAATTTCCAGCCTGCAGTATGTTTTTCATTAGTCTACATGGTGTTATAATAAATGATGCACTTCCTCTTTCATTTTATGATTTTTTTCTTTCTTTAAACATGCAACAATTTTTCTGTGCCTGTTTTTTATTACTTTCAATATACTCATCCACACTAATCTTAGAGACTGTATATAAAAACAGAAAGGACATATATTGAATAAGATATCAGCTACAGCAATACAAGCTTTTAAGTTTAAATTCTTCACCGAGGGCCAGTCATTAACCCATTACATGTAGGCAGCTCCACAGCCAACCACTCTTTTAGAGGATGTTGTTTAAAAAAAAATAAATAAAAATCTGTTACTCCAAAACCTAGAGTTGGAGTTGGTGTAGAAACGGCTCCTCCAACATATTCACCTGCAAGATATAAAGCTAAAAAAGTCTGATCTCACTGGCAGTTTTCCACTACAGGCCCCACTGTATGCGTTTGCCTGCTTTGAATATATTTTTTATATAGTTGAAATGCACACTTCTTAAAGACAGCCTTCCTTCTATATTTTTCCCTCTCTCTGTGATTTTATAATAAGAATGTATTCCCAGGGGCTGACAGCACCAGGAAAACCAGGCTATGCCAACAAGAAGAGATTCCAGTCAAACATCATCATGTCTGGCATACTGTGTTTCATTTACAAATCTTTGATTTCTAAATGAATGGCAGTTCAAAGTACACATGAAACACAGATACTTTCTGCTTATGTACACAGAGATTGTTAGAGATTAAACCACTTTTAATTAAAGACTTAAGCAGGTGTCAGTTCATGGTACTCTCTGAATTTGGTTTAAGATGTATGTTCCAGAGCAACACATTAAATGTAGGCAGAATCAAAGAGACTTTCCTAAACAAAGCCAAGAAAAGCTACTTTGTAAGAGGGTTTGAAGTTTGCTACTACTGATCTGTCAGTTATGGAATGGCACACGCTTACTTGGGAAACATTTTAGAACACTTAAAAAATAAACAAACCCCCAGCAAACAGCCCCTTGAGACAGAACCCCAGGCCACACAAGATGTACTCATTTCAGTGGGGTTTTGCTGTGCCTCTGTTTAGGCATCTAACTACCTAATTAATTAATATGAATTAATTTGCAGTATATCAAGGCCTAAACCAGCTAATTTTAGAGCATTCTGGACTCAAATAACAAGGGTTTAAACATGGAAATGGAACTACTTCCAAGTAATTTTTCTCTATGTCATACTTCAGAGTGAGAGCAATATGAGGGCCACCCTGTTTCTCCATTACTCAAAGATTCTTCATTTCTTTTTTAAAAGAAAATCCAAAGAGTAATTTAAAACCATCTGATGAAAATACCTTAATATTTACCTTCATATTTTGTTGTAATATATAGTGAATTCAAGCGATTTCAAAAGTTATCCTGGATGCTTCTCATTTCAAGATGTTAAATATTGGCTCTCAGAAATTTCCATTACACATTGTCTGACAATATTTGCTGCTCTGGAGTACATGAAGTGACTTTTAATTCTCACAGAGGTAATGATAATAAAGTTTGTAGAAGTTGGGCACAGGTGACATTTTAGAATTTCATATTTATTGCAAGTCCCTCTTTTCCAGGTCCATAAAGTAAGTGTAAAAAATGGTTCTAAGTGCCAAATGTATAAATTCTCTCAACCCTTTCATCAGTTATAGCTATTCTCAGACTGGTCTCCTAATCACCCTTTAAAAATGAGGGCACCACAACATCTTGGCAGCAACTTTACAGCTGACAACTGAGGCCAGTAAAAGAGCACACCTGTAATCCTGGGATTTTGTCACAGCAAATCCCAAACTCAAGTCCCAAACCCAAGAGCTTCCATTATGGAGCTGTGGGAAGGTAAAAAACGAGGCAGGCAGGGCCAGGGATCCACCAGCTGACAGTCAGGGGGACGCAGGACAGGCATGGGACAAAGAGCTGCTGGCAGCCAGGGCTGTCATCACCTGCAGCACTGAAGTGCCAGCCTCCATCCCAAATTCTGTTTGACTGCTTCAGCAATAAGCTACAAATCTGGTGTAATCATGAAGGCTCAAATTACAAAATATCCCCCAGTGCAACCAAGAGTTACATACAGCTCCCGAATTTTATCAAGTGGGCTGTGGACAATGTAAGGAATCTCCCGTAGCCAGGAAGGAAAAAGGCCTAAATTCAGGTGAGATTCTTTTGTGCAGCTATGGCAGGCACAGGTTACAAAGTGGGTCTTTGTATGGCTGCTCCACCTCCAGCTTTATTTGCTGGGAGCCGGTTATGTAACTAACACAAAAGAAAATAACCATTTCTGGGTTGTTTTCCTTTGCAAGCCCTGGGCTGCCAGGAGGAACAGAGAGAATTCAAAAGCAGCTTCCCCTCTGTTGCTCTTTTGGGTGTTTCTCTTTGAAGTGGCACCCTGAGTGGCTGCTCATTCACCAGTTTTGTAGGTAGCCTTTAAAGCAATACTTTCCACCCTTAAAGCTTAAGTACAGAAACATATAATTAATTAAACCAAGTTAGTGGTGTTATTATTTCAGCCTTTTATTTCTACTTGGTGTCAGACTCTTAAGACGAAAGGACTCTTTGTAGTAGGATTTCAGACACTCTGGGGAAAATTATGAACTTTAAGACTGATCCGATCTGGTTCGTGCAACACACGAACAATCTAAGGAAACCATTTAGCTCCTGCTTAAAGGAAAATTCATTCTAAAATCCAGAAACAGAGTCAAACTTTGCAGTGTTACTGTGCTGTACTTAATTAATGATTTAACCCTTTGTTTTGACATGCTAATTTTTAATCACTTTTTTCCCCATCAAAAGAAGACTCAGCCTAAAATATGGAATTTTTGCAAAGTAGATTTCCTGGCTAGGAAATCTTTGGTAACAGATAAATGAACCACTAACCTGCCAAATGGCTCTAATGCAACAAAAATTGCATGTACTGCTGCTTATACTCGTGGTGGCCAAACACCACGTTACTAGTTTCCAAATATTTTCCTGGTGTGAAATGTTTGTAAACCAATCTCTTGCACTGGTGCTGAACTCCAAGAACATCCTCCAGGATGGTTTTAGTACTTCACTAAAAAAAAAGTTTCCCACATTATTAAGCATTACTATGGAGAAAAGATCTCAGTGAATATGTCTTACCGTAATGGCTCACTCCCATTTCCACACACTGTTTATGTTGTTTATTTTCATTGTCTGAGCATGGGATTTTACAGCCATAATTATCTAATTTTCTCATAGCACAAACAGTCCAATTTTCATTCATTAAGGTCAGCATTTTCATTGTATTCTTCCTCTGTTTTTTTCTTCCCTTTAAAATCTGCTATGAACAACAAATACAATAGATTTATGCTATCAAAATACCTCTTGGGGGTAGAGATTTATTCATAAAGTGATTTTTCACATGAGCATAGATCAAAAGTGGCAATAGTAAAATGGACAGCTAGAGGAAATGATGTTTTAACTCCATTTCCTTCTCCATAACCTTTAGAAGAAATCTACAATCATGCAACCTCATCTTCAAAGATTTTTGTGCAACAATTTTCTCCAAAATCTGGAAAGCTTCAAGAAGTAATGAGCAGTCAAGTAGATTTTAGAAGCTGGTAGCACTTCATGGTCAGCTGGCTGTGAAATCCCACTCACTACCACAGTCTGGAGCTTGCAAACTTGGTACTTTACAACTTTTTAAAAAGGTTGAAGGGTGGGGAGACTGCAGCCGAGCATTTATTACGGAAGACAGTTATACCCCCAACTTTTTCCTTTATTTGTGCTGCAAAGTGAGCTGTAGTGCCCTCAGCCTGTCCTGTAAGCTTCACAAAATACACCCAGAGGGTTAAAGCCCTTCCTCCCTCCCCATCACCTGAGGTCTGCAAAGGAAAGAGCAGCTGAAAGCCTGGCAACAGAAAAAGGTCAGGAGCTGTGTATTATATCCTGTATGTTTGGATTAGCCCACAATAGCTAAATAAACTGATCTGATGTCTAATGACATTTTCAAACAGTAGCTAATAAAATTAGCCGAAGTATGCAGAGACAAAAGATGCACACAGACACACCAAAAAACATCTCTAATACATCCGCACAAGCAATGACCTAACGGGATTTCAGCAGTGTGGCCGCACCAATCAGGGTCAAATATAAAGGAACTCCAGTTACAAAACCTGCTGACTAGAGAAGACAAATACTCTTGCCTTGCCCATTATTACCACTCCCACTGATATGAAACTGTCAGGCTTTTTGCACAGAAACATGTTTTTGAAACAGAACCATGGTCTTTTGGAAATAAAATAAAGGGTGTGCTACTGACACAAACCACAACCTTGGAACACTTCAGTAGAGCTTCTATGAATTAGCAGGGTTTGCAGGTCTGAGGGATTTTCACTCAAAATCCCATGAGACTCCCAGGTGATGTCAGCAGAGGAAGGAGCAGTGATGGAGGAGGGTCCCACTCCTGTAAGGATGGAGGAGGCCCAGGCAGAGTAACCCTGAGGCCCTGCGGTGCCCCTCAGAATGAGCTCCTCTGGTGTCCCACCCGGACACCAAGCAGGTGCCACTCGCTTTCTGGTGGCCCTCAGCAGGAAAGAGGCCGTGCCAGGACTCTGACACATCCAGCTTCCACAGCCAGTTTCACCAGAGCTCATCTGGAACGGCCCTCAGGGAGAGCTGGGTGAATTCCTCAAACCAGAGACGCTGGTTCTGAGGAATGAATGTATGATTAATGGGGTTGCAGCACTGGTACAATTGTGGTCACCTTTTTAAAGTTTTCCATCAAAGTTCTTGCAACCTGAAATACCGTAGCAGATGAAAAATGAAAGGGACTCAAAGCTGTGCCTATATAAAAGGCAGCACTAAAGCAACTAATCTAAAATTTGCAAATAAGTCTTGCTTACCTCAGCTGATTTGCACATTCAGTTTCATTTTTTAATGTAATTACCAAAGCATTTTCAGGCTTGTTATGACCAAATATGAACTTGCTGAATATTCACACTAAGATGAAACAGAAATAAACAGTCTCGAATGAATCCCATTAATACTACACCTTGCTTTACACTTAGAACAGTAATACTGAAAAGGAGAAGGAGTGTCAGTGGGGATTGGCTTCATTCTGTGCAGTGAACCAGGAGATCTTTGCCCAGAGTCCCTCTGTCGTGAACCACCAACTGCTTGAATTCCTTTCAAGGTATCAACTTAAGATAAAAGCATACTGAGGAATATTTGTAATAATCCTTTATATGAATAACCACTCTTTATAGAGACTCTGCACAGGGGTATGAAGGGCTGAAACACACCCACTAATTCACTAATATTGTAGTGATGCTTCAATGAAACCACTTCAGCTCATAAAAATAATATTCTGGCAACCCCAGTCCTGAATAACTACTTTCACTTTAACTTTGTGATTTGTTTAATCCACCTGAATCACTGACTCTGCCTAAGTTACTGCACAGAGCAGTTCTGAAAGATGAACTTCAAAAAGTCATTATAATGTCAAACAAAATTGAACAGAACTTTGTTTTGGTCTTATTTAGCTTCTGTAAGGACAAACAACTATTACTAGAATTGTCCATCAGTGAGATGTAGCAGCATGTTAGAGACACCAGCACCTTAAACACATGAACCACTACAGGTTATTCTGTAAACAAAAACCTGCACTGTTCACATCCCATTTTCATATTAACCAAGTTACCTGCAATTATGAACTTCGGGGCTGTGCATTAATTTTACAGAACCATCAGCTATGAGAGACATATTTGGGGTAAGATGAACATGGAACTGTACATGAACAATACACTGTGTCTGAAAATTTATCTTGTGAGGAGACCTCCAAGGCTTCTGTGATCCCTGCTGCTCCATGGTGACAAATAAAAACTGCACGATGTTCTCTGTATCACATGCTCATACCAGACACCTGTCCAGGTGAACCTCTACCATGTGCACAGCAAAAATACCTGGCTTGTGCTTAAAGGTGTTCCAGGTCTGGGCTAATTTTCCCGGCAGGTCATAGAAGAGGCTCCACCTTCACTGAGGTTTGTGCTTGCTGATTTCACAATGAGGCAGAGTTAAAAAATAAGTCACTAAAGTAAACCTCAGCATTTCCCTCAGTCCCCTTGCAGCTGTGTGGCCAGGACCAAGTCTCAGCACAAAACCCCATCCATGGATTCTTCATTCATTTCAGGGTTAATCTCCTTTTATGGTTGATAAGTAGAAGCACAACTTAAACTTTACTGTTCTGGGGAGGCTGGAAAACACAAGAAGTATCTGGAGAAGTTCTATTAAGTATGGATATCATTGAAATGTGGACCTTTATGGTCAAAGCAAAACAATCTTCTCTGCCCCACAAGTTCCCCAAGTAACTCTAGGTGATCACCACCTACTACAAGCTGTAGTTAGACAGAATAATTATGTCAGGGATTCCATATCCCTACACTCACACAAACCTTGAGGGAAGCCTGCTGGACAAATCCAACCAGGAAAATGGAAAAAATATTAGGTTGTGGGCACTGCAACCTGAAAGAAGTGATGGACTGGTGGGGCCTATAAGAGCTAGCAGTTGCCTCTATAAAACCAAGAGAGCAGCAGACTCAAAGGAGCCACATTATTACCTCCTGCTCTCCCTGGAGACTAAAGGAGTGCTATTCCATCTCTGCTTTTTTCCTGCAAAAAGCTGATATGCTAAAGTTTATGAGGTCTGGATTTCAAAAGGAAAGCACGCTTCCCCTTCAGTTCCATGCTCAACTGTCACTGGTATTATCAAATATAAATCAACAACACAGTTTGGGTTTTCCTCTCTGTGTTTCAAAATACAAACCACACGTAACGGCTTAATCAAATGAGGGATAAATATGAAATATTACAAACTATTAAAAAAGGAAAAGTCATAATCCTGGCCTGCCCCACACTGTCTCCTCAAAGAAATATTACTTCAGAGATTAAAGAAGTGATTGTTTATTTAATAGTTTGACCAATCTCCAACAATAGAAAATCTCATGGAAAATACTTACATGGGACCTACAAGTAAAGCTGCTGTGTGACAGACATTGTAAATAGAGACTTGGGGGGTTTTAACTTTAATCTAAACAATAAAAGCTTATCCAAAGGGAACAAAAAAACCTGAACTAAGCAAATACTTAGGTCATAAATACCAAGACTCAAAAAGTTCTCAGACGTTAACCTTAGAGCCCATCTCAGAGTCCTGTTGTGAAGTTTTAGCTTCTAAGAAACTGCAAAATATAAAGCAACTTTATAATGGTATAAAATAACAAAACACATTTATATTACATACACCAAAGAAGATATGCACGCTAACAGGAACGAAAAATTCTTCATTCATTTTATGGGCCTACTCCTTTATGGTTGACAAGTAAAGTCATATATTAAACTTTACTGCTTTGGGCAAGAAGAAAAATACATAAATTATTTCTTCATCACAGTTTAAAAAGGCAAATTATTTAAGGACTATTTGTATTCAAGCTAAATAGACAGAATCAGGATGTGACAGGCTTTTTATTCAAATGCAAAGAATTTACATTTACCTACCACCTCATTAAAGCCAGATGATAGAGCAGCACCTTTTTCTTTACATGATTTTTTTTTTCCCCCCAGTAAAAAAGGTTTCTTCTGAACGCTTAAAGGAGTTCTGAGGTTTACAGTATTTTTTAAAGCTCATGTTGGCTCTCGTTCAGCTGTGATGTTGGTTACTGTCTGAAGTCTCCAGAGGCCAAGTGCATGTTGCAGGGTTTTCCTGAACAGCGTTGTGTTTCCGAGGAGGGGGGGATGCACAGCTGTGACGAGCAGCCCCGAAGAGAAGCACATCTCACTACCATAATATTTCTGTCAGCTCAGCTCATTGTGCTGCGGGTCCATGGCTCTGTTCACGTGCAGAATAGCTGCTCTGCTGCTCAGATCCTTCTTCTGGAGCAGAGCTCTCCACCTTTGATGCGGCCGCTGTTTGTCTCCCGTTACGTAACCAAAGGCTGGACTGTTCCCCGAGTGTCCTTTCCAACAAAAGACCTCTCCAAACCCTTTCACAACCAGGGTACACAGCACCCCGGGCAGGATCGGGCCCTGCTTTTGCCAGAGCCCCAGTGGGAGCGCGTGGCTGCAGCTTAGGGGATTATGAGCAGTATGTGCAGGGCAGCCACACGCAGGCGGTGTCCGGTGCCACTGGGCCGAGGGCTCTGCGGCCACAGCGGCTCTGCCCGCTGCGCACACAGAGGAGACGCCGCACGCTCTGCTGAGCTCGCCCCGACAGGGCCCGGCTTGATGGGCAAAATGCTTCTGCTGGCCATCAAGGGACAGCAAGGCAGTGCCTCCAAGGTGAGATTTTAAGCAGTTCTCCTTTTTGGATTGCTTTTGGGTTTTTTAAGAGCCTAGAGAGAATTTATATAATTGCATCTAAGCCTTGGATCAGTAAAAATTAATGGCGTCGTCATTAGAAAACAATGTTCGGTTTTTAGATAACAGTTCTTTAGGGAAAACGTCACTGTTTGAATTTGTCGCACTCCCACTTTTATCTGGTTGGCCAAAACAAAGTTACAGTAGCTTTTTTTGTGCATATCAATTTTCATGCTCATTAGGCTAGATTCCTCACTGTTTCTTTAGGTAATAACTATGTGCTTTAATTTTGTTTTATTTATTGCTCTGAATATATAAGATTTCTGTGTTTCTGTATATTAAATCTAGAAGTATTACAGAAGAGAAGTATAGCAGAGGAACTGATCAAAAGTGAATATAATTAGTCTTTAAGAGAGAAAAATGTTCCCAGTGAAAGTGAGATCCTCATGAATCTTTTATTCATAGGATAGTAATAAACATGCAGCAAACCATACTGTGAAATATTACTGCAAAGCAGATAGACACAGCAGTAACTAATTAACTAATTAATCACAATTAAGTTGCATTTTCATTTCTATTATAAGGGAAGGTAAGCCAAAGGTAAACTTCAAAGCACCAAAAATTTCCTAACTGCTCTCAGCAGAAGCTTTGAATAAGCAGAATGACTGCTGTCCTTTTAGTCTCTATAAGCATTTTTAGCTACACTAATCACTGTGCTTTTTGCAAATCTGTTTTCTACTGTACATAGCAGAATACCTACTTTCCCTCAGGGCTCTGTCAGATGAACTTTACGTTGTTCAGATAGAAATGCTAAAGCAGCATCAAAGGCAGCACCCTATTTCTCATGCCAGCATCACATCTGGCACATGTTTGATTGGCTCCATCAGTTATGTTTGAGCAGAATTCCATGGATTTCAACACAAGTCAGACTGAATCTGAAGTGATGCAACCAAGTTAATCAAATGTCTGGTCAAAGTGATTCATGTAAACATCGGTGTTTGTGATTTGCACATCAGACTGATTCACCTGAACTCCTGCATGCAGGATCTGAACACCAGATAAGAGGTTATCAGAATATTCTGCATATTTTCCACAACCACCACAGCTCATTTAAGTGAAGACAGACCAGCAGGCTCCAGTGACCTCCCTACAAACTGTGCTTTACTGTTCACAACACCCAGTGCCTGTGTGGGCTCTGTAAAAACAACCATTTATCAATCATTAGTAAGAAATTGGCTCTCTGACAAACTAATTACACCTCAGGCTTCCACCCATTAGCACAGGAGGAAACAGATTATACATTTATTTTTGTGGTGGGTTGACCTCAGCTGGGCACCAGGTACCCACCAAAGCCACTCTATCACTCCCCTGCACAGCTGGGCAGGGAGAGAGAGACTGTAACTCAAGGCTCATGGGCTGGGAGAAGGAGGGGGAGAGATCCCTCACCCATTACCACCCTGAATAAAACAGACTCAACTTACAGAAAAATTAATTCATTAACCACCAAATTATAGTAGGGTAATGAGAAATAAAACTGAACACCTTCCCCAAAAGCTTGCCATGCAAACCCAGTGTAATTTTGCCTATCAGGCTCCTGCAGTAACAAAGGTGCTATAGGAATTGGTTTTGCTTCCTGAAGCAGGCAAGACTCATTAAAACCAGCATGTTACCTGTGAAGGACACTAAGAAACCCCTACAAAAAGTCTGTTCAAATTTTTAGAGAGTTAATTGCTATATGGCACATGAACAGACACACTGCAGTTAGCAAGCACTAGCATTTATTTCCAGGTCATTCATGTGGCTGTAGTTCCAGGAATTTGTACAAATCCTAACCATGGCTTTCCAAAATACCAGGGGGTGGATGCAGTGTGGGCAGCAGGGGGCTACTGGTTGTAGGCTCCAGGTGGAACTGCACAGATGTTTGTGTAATGGGAGGCTTTAGGTTTAATGAGTCCACGTTTACAGAGGTCTCAGACTCCTTTGCACATTTCTTCCCACAAAATTACTTTGGGTTTTTGTTTGTTTGTTTTTCCCCTTGGAAACATTTGTCCAGCCTCGTGTTGGCCTGGAAAAACAAAACGCATTAAGAGTACCTAAGGAAGCATCCCCACCCACAGGTGTGTGGAAGGATGGCCAAGGACTCAAATGAAATCATCAAATGCTTAAACCTGTCAAACTCTTTGTGATCATCCCAGAGCAGAACGTGCTAAGGGTTCTTTTCAAGTCTGATATATACACATGTCTGCAGCGGGCAATCTGAGAAGAAATTGAGTTTATTGGTAGAACATTTTGATGACTAAGGGATAAAAATCCAATGTCGCTGGTAAAGTGGAGGGGGCGTGGCACATGGCAAGCAATAGACAGATAAATCAGAACTCATTCATATCAGAAAGATGCCTCAAGCGCCTGGTAAATGAAAATTCTTATTCTAAATCTTACCATCTAATAATAACCAGCCTTAGATCAGCATTAATATTATACTAGACCACCTAGAACGTAAATTTAAAAATATTTTATTCAGACATTATAAATGGAATAAGATGTAATCAGTAATTACGCAAGTTCATCCAGGAGGCAGCTAGAAAATGCTATTTCCTTCACCAAGCAGTGAAAATTAAAAGCCACAGGAGTGTCAGGAACAAGATGTCTCAAGCTTGCCAGCAATTAACAGAAAGATATGTTTATCTCCAGCGGATGTGACAAATTTTGAAGTCATTGCAGCCTTAGTGCAACTCAGCTGAGGGCTGATTTTTCCCTTCGAACTCTAAACTCAAACCAGTTTTTTAATTCTTCTATATGCTATCTGATAAAGAACTATGTCAATATTTCTGCTTTTACTGGAAACCTGGTCCTTGTGGTCAGAGTCTGTTCCACAAGAGTTTCCTCCCCAGCCAACGTGATGGGCTGGCTGATAACCGAGTCGGCTTTCACCGGTGTTTCTAATAGGAAACAGCATTATGTTAGAGTTTCCAGGAAAAGTACCATCTGTGCCTCCTGTCCGTCTCTGCAACTGGCACCAAAAGATCTGTGGGGAATTCTCTACTGCCAAATTACAGCAGAGTTCCCAGCCATAAGCCCTGAGACGGGTAAAGCTGACAAACGGTGGGGGAAGATAAGAGCTGCTGTTCCCACCCTGCCAACTCATTTACAGAGCGATTCCAGCACAGTCCATGCACCTTTGACACTCTCTTCCTGGAATAAATTCAGTCAACAAAGCCCAGAATTGGCACAATTTGCATTAATTCTGATTGGCGAGAATCTGTCTTCTTTACTGGAGTGATGCTGATTTACATGAACCAGAAGTACAAACATTCCTTGCCTGGAACCTGGGCAATCTCAAAATGCTGGAAATCCAGAGATCCAGGCACCTGCCATCTTGTAAGAGGTGCAAATAACTTATTTGCATTTATTAAAGACATTACCTAAACAAATAATTTTACCATAAAATTGTCCTTTATATTACCTCAAAATTAAAAAGGCCTCAGCAGAAGTTTCTGCGACAGGATGATCCTTACAGGAACACACAAGCTTGATACATTTTTTCCCCTTTCCAGTCTTAACTGACCTGTTTGTTGCTCTACAGTTTAAGTGTCTGTAGATACTGGGTGCAAAACTCCTTATATTTAAACATTGATGATTGCAAGTTATGAAGAATTTATTAATTAAACCACCCACTTAGTCTATTAAGTTCCTGAAGTCAGAATAACTGAATTAAATATTTTCATTAAAAACAATGGGATAAAATGTCTACTAAGTCTCAGCTGCTCTGAACATCAACATCACAACAGTAAAGATGCCTTCTGCAGGTGTCTGTAACCCTTGTTAGATCCACTGAGTTGTAGTACTTCATACAAAAGGAATCTGCAACTTACAATCAGTTTAAAACTCCAGGAAATTACTTGCTTTTGTTTACTCACAGAAACTGAAATTTTCTGTATTTTTAAATTAATTCTTTTGGTTTCTGTGGCTCACAGGTTAAAAGCACACTGAAAATTCTCACGAAGGTTAATTTTTTTTTTAAAGTTTGTTTTCAGTGAAGCAGTGACAAGAATCAATATATACAATAACTTTCAGTCATCTTGACACTGAATGTTATTTAAGGTTGTTGCTACTTAGTTTTAAAGTAGGATAGCTACATCAAAATCAGCTTCCAAGTGGTCTGAAAACATGGAGCAGAACTGCAGCAGTGCTAACTGGCTGTTCAGCACTCGGAATGGCACCATCTACTCTGCTGATGCTTAAAAGCTGTCACTTCTTGTATTCCAACTGGTCAACTTCATAAAATCCAGAACTGGAAGCATCTGACGTAAGCTGATTTCCTAATATTGCATTCATTCTTCCCGTTACTTAATTATTATTCCCGTTATTTAATACGCCGTAAGTTCCTGGAAGTGAATATGAATAGTAGGAAAACTACTCAGGTTTTGGGTTGCATATAACTTAATCTTTTGTAGAAGCCCTATCTAGTGGATATCAGCATCTCCAGATTGTACCTCATGCCAGGATCCCTGGCAGCTAAGGCAGGTAATAAATGAACACAGGTAATCATTGTGTAAATTCATTCTGCCTGATGGAATCCTCACCTTTAAAACTCCACAAAAGTAAGGTATTCCACTTTTTGCAGGGATGAAATCTTTAAGTATTAAAAGTTGCACTGTTCACTCTATAGTGAATTATTTCGCACAGCACGGGACCATTAAAAAAGAAACGTGTCATATGTTTTCCATATAGACGCTCTTACAGAATTCAGTGATAAAGCTAAATCAGGAAGGGGTGGAGCAGGACATCAGTGCCCCTCATCCGACACCGGGACAGGGAGAACTTGCCAAAACAAGGCGGAGTTGATGGAGTTAACCCGTGCAGAGCCCCTGGTGCAGCTGCCAGGAGGGCACAGCCACTGACAACCCAACTCCTGCAGAGGCTCCACTGCAAAGAAATAAACAGCACGAGAAAGGAGGATTTATCTGGAGTGGCAGATAGCATCTGTGTCTCAACAAGGGACTCCTTCCACGCAGATCTTTAGGGGCTGCAGGACTGGGCTATCTCCTCTCCACAGAATTTCTACCCCATGGCAGTTGGTTGCTACAACCTTCCAGAGCACCATGACACTGTCACTCTCCAGCAGATCTAAAGAGCTCTTCAATAAACCATTCAGCAGCTTTGATTATGGTTTCCAGCATAGCTGATCTTTTTTGTCTTCCTTTATTGGAGTGTATTATCTGTTCTTATAAGCTTTAAGCTGCTTAGAAATTGAGAGGGAGAAAGAGAAGCTAAAGGAAATATAATTATCCATTTCTGATGGATACACATGTTGTTCTGAGCAACCTTCTATGAACTCTAAAAACAGAAGCAAGTTCTGCAGTTCTAACCTATTCGAGAATATGCACATCCTAAAAAAACAGTTGCCATACCCTAAAATCAAGTTTACTTCCTTTGTTTTTCCAAACAAAAAAACAATCTGAACTCATTTCTTGCTGCTTAGTGACCTGTGGCAGCAATTTGCAGACTTACTTTTGACATGGCCTTATATGAACTCAGATTCCCAAAGAGCTGAACAGTCTAAACAGACTCCAAACATGCAGCTGACATAGTTAATAATTATATTACATTAAAAATGTTACACATTATTTATACATTTAATAATAACAATGATACATAACAACAACAGAAGGTCAAAACCGGAGGGAAAAGAGCATCTATTTAGCAGGCTGTTAAGAGGCCAGGGCAGTAAGCAGATTAGCATGGCACAAGTGGGATCTGAATCAGCAGGTAGCTGCTATGCAGTTGATTTACCACAAAGATGGTGCTCACAGAACTGGAGGATAAGCAAATAAGACAGAGGTTGCCAACGTCTGTGGAACAGTAACCAAGGTCACCCAGCAAATAAAAGGGTGCCCACAGGAAGGAGCTCTGAAAACAACATACATTCAGAATTTTTGGAAAAACAGAGTGAGCAACCTCAAAGAGCAAAATGCAAAGACCAATTTCAGGAACACGGGTATCTCTGCACTCGTGCCACATGCAATGGAAATGCACTCCTACAGTTCTTGAGAATGTAATCTTTGCTGTTGATTCAAAATACCAAAAAACAGCCTGAGATGGCCCACAGGAAAGTCAGAGAGTAGAAGGGAAAATGTGTCATGCTTGGAAGCCCTGTCATAAGTTGGATATGATACTCTGTGTGTCATAGGAGCAAATAACGATGGGAGGTGCAATGTTAATTTTAAGGGAATCATCGGGGAGAGATAAAGAGGAAGACATTGGCCAGGCAAATGTGAAACTCAAGGGGATATTTTAAGAAACCAGGAAATGTGAGTACGAATTTGTGCATGGATAGAAGGAATTTTAAAAGAAAAACATTGGTCCAAGGGAGGGCAATTATCTACAGAGATGGAAATTGGTTCACAGCACTCAAACTGTGCATAATCCAGCAGGAGTAGGCAAGAGTTGGGTTATATAAGTGAAAAATCTTGGGTTTGTTTTAATTATTAATTATTATTATGCTGCTACTAAAGCAAGTTATATAGCAAAGGGAAAGGGTTTAGAAAACTGAAACCTGAGCCTAAGGAAGGGCAAAATCAGCAGGACCAGAAGGTTGGGTGACTGCTTTTCCGTGATTTCACTTGCCACAAGTGCCAAACCCCTTGTTCTGGCTCCTTCAACTGACCTACTCTTGCTTTTTCATTTGTACTTTTTAAAATATCCAACATAGGCTTATTATAGACAAGGCTACTTGGTATCAATTATCCCTGTTGTTTGATCCCACCTTCTTTCACCTTACTTTGCACTGAATTAACCACATTACAAATGGAACCAATACCAATTATGAACTTCCCCCTGTCAAACTGGTCAATGGTTGCACCACAATGACATAAATGATAGGCTTGGAGGGGCCCTGTTTTTCAGCCCAGCCCCCAGTACCAAGCAGGATTTTCTTCTCCACTCATGTTAAAAGCATTTTATCTGAGCTATATCATTACATTATAAACAGCAGCAACTCAGCAACTGCATGAGGAAAGTATATTCTGAAACCTACTTGCCTGCGCTGCTGCATTTTTTTTCCTCCTCACATCTAACCTGAGTTACTTAGTTTTACTTTCCTGTATATCCAGCCTACAAATAATTTGTTAATCCCTACGGCATGTATATCAGTACATAGTAAGCCTAAAGAAATGTCATGTTACCCAGACTGAGAGGTAACAGCAATGTGACACTTCACTCTCCAGCACTTGAGAACTCATTGTGTTCCCCTTGATGTTCAACTAACTGTAGGTTTGTTATTTTCCAGAAATATTGATCATCCACTATTTGAAGTTTTAATAATTAATCTGTAAGCAATATTCAGCATGGCACTTTCAAAAAGCACCTTTCAAACCCTGATGAGGAGCTGACAGTCTACTAAGTCATGGTTTATAGACACAAACAGTACTTCTGGCCATGGTTTTTAGTTTGCTCAGTCTAGATCAGAAGCAAATCCATGCTGCCCAGCAGAGCTCTGTGTAGGGCCCAGCCTTTCCCTAGGCAGCACCAGGTTTCAGTCTGTAGGAATTAAGAGATCCTGTGGGAACTCAAGGGGGTGTGATAAAGGTACAAGGGTTTGGCATGTTTAGAGACTTACCTTGTTGGCAACAGCTTTATTAGCTGTGTACTTTACTAGCTATTAATTTATAATGATACCACAGCTTGTGAAAACACATTCAGAGGTCAGATAAACCAGGTAGGAGCTACGTCACAGACAGATGATAATAGAGCAAGCAGAGAAATGGTGTATTGTATAAACAAAAAAATCTGCAAAGCAAAGAGACAGTGCTGCAGCTGGATGAAGGGTTGGTTTTTAAAGTCAAATAAAATAATCCGAGCGTAGAACGGTCATGCTTCAAACTCTTACCCAACCTGCTCTGCAACTTACTGCTGCATTATGAATGAAAATGTCTGAAAAAGCCTGACTGCAGCTATGGGCTCTGTAATACCACTGAACAGAACTGCCTTTTTTTTTTTCCTCATTATTTAAAGTTCATTTTACAGATCTTTTCTAAAAGAATCTTTTCCACCAAGTGCTCTCAACTTTTTGTTCTGTGTTGCAAGAAGTTTTTTCTAAAGTACTTCATGGACATTGTTATCTAAATAAAACCACCTTCAGTTTTAATGGAGTGTAAAGAAACTGGCTTTTGGCCAAGCACGAGCACTCTGAAAGTGCTTCTACATGAATACCTTCCCTACTCTGCTGTTTCCCTGGTGAATTTAGGATGATTAAAGTCCTTCTAAGTTCTGAAGCACTGAAAATGTGATACTACAGTTTGTAACATGGACTTATCCACAGCACATGCCCAATTCTGTCTGTGGACTACGTTATCAAACAGGAACGAGGGAATTTTCTGCTGTTTGGGAGCTGCAGTGGTTTTACAATATTTGTAATGAACCTTTAAATACAAACCATGATCAGATAGAGTAACTCTAGACAAACTGGATGACCATTTTTAGAATTTCACAGAATACTCTGAGTTGGGAAGGGACCCACAAGGATCTAGTCCAAGGGTTAAGCAAATGACCCATATGGAGATCAACCCCACAATGTTGGTGTTACTAGCATTATGCTCTAAACAACTGAGCTAATCTCAGTTTAGTGTTTTTCCAGTATTTATTTCATAAACACTTGCTTATTTTTTCAGTAAGGGATGCTACATTGGTGTTTATTTGCTATGGAATGAAGCTACAGAATTTCTAAATATAAAACAAATTATTTTGAAAAAAGGCAGCTCTCTGTTTTGGTTGGTGATATCAGTTGGAAACACACTTCAAAGGTAGTAACTTTCCATTAGTCTGAGGAGTTTTCATATAAACAATGAAACAACCACAGTACAAAATTCATTAAAGGATAAATTATCAATCTGCAGTTCAAAAGCTCTTTCAAGAAGTGATCCATTTTAAAGTTGTGGAAAGTATAAACATTCACATTCATTAACAGCAAGTAATATGCAAATATCTTTGCAATTAATCAACTTTTTTTAAAAAGGAAGCAGAATGGAACTCATAACACCATCACAAAATGAGGGTTATGTCGGAACACTTTTTCACAACACCAAAGCAATCTCCAAACTCAAAATCAACGCTCAGAAATTTTTCTTCCTACCTTGTTTTACAAGCTGCTTTATGT